>LR990040.1:21979943-22579943 GCA_905147135.1 Blastobasis lacticolella
TACGCTTGACGTTAAACGTTTCTGTTTCGTCGTTAATGCCGTTTCGTATGACGGTCTCTCCACTACCGGGCGGCAATCGTCGATTTATTATTTAACGCATATGTTCAATGATTATATAAAATCGTGAAAACTGTCGCTTGTCAAAGTACACTAACTTGGTGTTCTTGACGCCACTTGATCACGGACACTGTTTAAAAAGTACACAGTGTAAAAAGTACAAAGTGTGCAAGTGTGCAAGTGTACAAAGTACAAAGTACAAAGTGTTTAAAATACACAATGTCAAAAGTACAAAGTGTACAAGTGTACAAAGTACACAGTGTAAAGAATACACATTGTAAAAAGTACACAGTGTAAAAAATACACGGTTCACGAAAGTTGAATCAATAATAGGTAGTTTAAAGAGTAATATTGTTATAATGGGTGACCTCTGGTAGAAGTCTGGTAATCCTTCTTGTGTCGAGAATTATCGGCCTATAGCTAGATCTTCGGCTCCTGCTAAAATGTATGAATCCATCCTACACAAGGAAATTTCATGGCAGATCAAACCGTACTTATCCGATTGTCAACACGGGTTTCGTTCAAAACGCTCGGTCAACACCAATCTTCTTACTTTGGTAGCGGTACCCAGGTTGACGTTGTATATTTTGATTTTAAAAAGGCTTGCGATCGGGTCGATAACGACATTCTGTTGAGTAAGCTTTGTGCAATGGGTTTTTCTCCAAACCTCCTAAAACTATTCGCAAGTTATATGTGTGACAGGCAGCAGTATATTCGTCATAGATGCTTCATTTCGGACACTTATCACACTCGTTCCGGTGTTAGTCAGGGGTCGATACTGGGACCATTACTTTTTGGAATTATGATAAACAACCTAGATGGAGTCCTTATTTCGTCCCAAAGTTTAATATACGCCGATGATCTAAAGGTCATCTGCCCTATTAATGATATGGGTGATTGTGCTGCGTTGCAGCGCGACATTGACTCCCTATTGCAATGGAGCATCGACAATAAGCTCAGCTTCAACCCAGCCAAATGCAGTATCATGTCCTATAGCAGAGCTAAAAATCCTGTGGTTGCCCAGTATATGCTGAGCGGCATGCCTATCGAGCGGGTTACTACAGTAAGGGATTTCGGAGTGACTTTTGACACTTGATTAAATTTTCATGACCATATGACTTCTATGGCTACTAGCTGTTACAAAAGGTTAGGCTTTGTGATTAGGAATGCCCGAGATTTTGACGATCCTGGAGCATTGAAGCTTATTTATATGGCGTTAGTAAGAAGCAAACTGGAGTTTGCGTCTATTGTGTGGAATCCTCATGAGAGTACTTACGCTTTACTTCTGGAGAAAATTCAAAAGGCGTTCCTGCGTTTTCTTTACAAGAAAATATACGGGTATTATCCTTTTTTGTACCCAACTTAGTTCCTGCTGGGGATACTACAATTTAATTCTCTAAAAGTAAGGCGTGATGCTGGCTTGCTTATTTTTGTGTGCCGTATTTTGCGTGGGGACTCGGACTGCATGGAGCTCGTTGCTCGGGTTGTGAGACTTTACGTTCCGCATATCTCTAGGCTATTGCTGAGACCTCGCCAGCATTATATCTTCGCGGCCCCTGCGGTTCGGACTGTGTCGCGGCCAGCGCACCTCTCATTCGAGCGTTAACTTTGCTGAATTCGCTTCTGGCATCGGTGCCTGAATGTGATGTTTTTGCTAGTAGATGGGCGGATGTGTGTAAGGAGTGTTTGAGGTTCTGTGAGACGATGAACGGGTGAATAATATGAAATTATATTTTTTGTTATACTATATACTTGTATTATCTTAAGATGTATCTAATATTAAGTTTGCAGTGTAATTAGTTCTTAAACTGTAAGACTGTAAAAATTGTGGAAAAATAAATAATCAATAAATAAATACAATACAGTTTAAGGTCTTTGGTGATCTGGTTGATGTCTTTCAACGACACCACTTGCGTGGTGAGCGCCTCGATCTGTAACTCTTGGTTCTTCACCATCTTTGTCTTGTCGAAGATCATGCCGCGTGCCTTGCTCAGCAGCTGGGGAAAAATAAAATTAAAATAATCATAATCATCTTGGCGTTAATGTCCCGTTTGTGATCTCGCGTATAAGGACCAGGGGTCCACATTGACCGTGATCCAGGATTCGGCAGACCAGGTAAATACAGTGGAGCGACTACCACCTGACCACCATGACTCACCAGTACCATGATTATCAGGGGAACCTGACCTGATTAGATCATGGTTACACATTCAGTCGCCTGAATGTGCGGTTTACTTTACGATGTTTTCCCTCACCGTAAGAGCATAATTTAGTATTTAACTAATGTACATGACTTAAGAAGAGTCATTGGTACATGGCGGCTAAGGGACTCGAACCCGGTACCTCTCGCTTGCGAGTCGAAAACCTTTACCACTAGGCCACGGACGCTCAAATGCGATTGGCTTAAGGCCTCCCCTAATACCGCTTATTTTATTAATTATGATGTTTCACAACTCTCTAGTATACATCGGTATACATCGATTTTACAATCAAATCATCTACGAGTGTATCGGCACAAAGGAATCGAACTTGGGAGAAATAATGTTGTAACGTTTATTTTCTATTGTTTTATTGGAACTTCTTTGTATGTGGTGCTCAATGTACAGGTATCGGCCATAAATAACGCACATCGGCTAGTTCCGGCTTCAAACTTACTCACCCGCGTGCGACAGAGATGACTCTCTACGAAGATGACTCTTTACGAAGCCGAACTGGCCGATGTGCATTATTTACAGTCGATACCTGTACCCGATTTTTTAAAGTCTTTTAATGGGGTTATCTTCTTGCGTTCAAAAGTTCCTATGGTCACCTTCTGTCATCATCATTAGACCTTAAATATCACCTAGGGGTTTAGTACTCATCATGACCATCCCAACGAGCCCAAACACGCTGGAGTTAGATCTTATTGCGTTCATTAGTTTCTATGTCCAACTATGGTACCATATTAATGCATTGTCATCCAATTTGCATAAGCATACCAAACAGCTCAATCGGATACCAACAAATAATAGAAAAACTGTTTGTAAAAGACGGATAAATTTGCCACGGGCAAAGGCCATTTGAGTTAGAAGTAACAATTGTATTGAGGTTACATCGAAAATACTGATTCTTTGTTAATCCGTGGTCGCCCTAAAAGTTTCCAATATCGTTGGGCAAAGATAATACATATAGCAGAACTTCAAACGAACAGAGAATACATATTACGATCATCTTCACAGCCCTTATCAGTCCACTGCAGGACTGACGGCCTCTCCCACGAGAAGGGCGGATTTTGCCATAATCTCCACCCTTGGCAGGCGGGTAGGAGATCGTAGTGTTGTAAAGATTGCAATAAAAAACGCTGCCGCCCATTTTCCAGCCTACGGAGACTCCAGGGGATGCAGTCTCGACACACATAGCGATCGCAAACTTATCGATTTCGGTCGTTATGTCATGTCAGGGGCTGTTTTATCAATATAAATAACTCCCAGTTAATATTTGTAAGAAATTACCAAAAACTGTCCTGTCTATTGTTTTGTTACATTGCCTATTGTATGAAAATTCCTGTAATATTACTAATCTAAGGAAATTCAAAATTATATATTTACAATACTTTGTTTTTTTACTTGTCAGTTGACATTTTGGCAACGTCAAAGTCGTACACCGTGACGTGTTTGCTAACGATTTATCGTTAACTTTGCGGGCTGTCAAAAGAGACAGTCTAAAATTTTGACCACCAGCCGGCATAATGAGAGTTGTAATGGATAAAGCTTATAAAACGTAATGTCCTCTCGTAATTATTTAAATTCTTTAGCTAGCCAATTTTTTAATATTAATGTTTAAAATATTACTAATTTGCTATGAAACGAACGCATTCTCGGCATGAAATTATGAACACACCCGAAAAAAGCTATGGTGTCACTGGGTCAGATTAAGTTTGTGCTACTGCATAGACAGACAGGTAAAAAAATCCTAGGTTCGGACCATGGACTTACTACCCAAAGGGACTGCGCACTGCTTTGACTAAAACCGGGCAGAGCGAGAGTCACCATCGATAGTCCTGTGTCCCTTTCTAGTGTTGCCACCATTGTTGATGCAAATTCCGAATTACTTTTATTATTTGGAGCGGACACCGACCTCAGGGCCAGGCAGAGCTGGACCGGGTGCAATCTGAAGGTCATGTTTTCACCAGGGTCCAACCCAAGCTTACCCTGCTACTCGGAAATTATTGGCCCTAGAACGCTAGTTCCTAGAGTGAAATGATAGCACTCCTCGAGATCATCATTTCGTATGACAGCTGTCAAAGTTAAATCTTTTATAATTCGGTACCCATTGGTCCTATAACACTCGTTCCTAAAGAAAAATGATAGTGTTCGTCGAGATCTACATTTTGCATGACAGCTGTCAAACTTAGAATTGTTGTAACTCGGAAACGATTGGTCTTAGGACACTAGTTGCTAGAGCAATACGATAGTACTCATCGAGATCTACATTTCGGATGACAGTTCTAAGTTTGACAGCTGTCATACGAAATGTAGATCTCGACAAGTACTATCATTTCTCTACAGAAATACAAATCCATTTATTGTAAAAAAAGTAATACATTTCAATTATAAAATAAATTAGTGTCAACAAATATCAATATCATTAAATAATAATACAACCGTCAACACAATGTTATTCACAATAATGCTTCGTCCAAAATGCGGGTAGTCAATGAGGGTAGTAAATAATGTAACGTCAAAGAAATGGAGAAAAGAAAAACCAGCAACACAACCAAAATAACCTGCATAAGTTACCAGACATCGTGTGAGATGTTTACAGAAACTAGTGTTTTAGGACCAATGGGTTCCGAGTTACAAAAGATTTAACTTCAACAGCTGTCATACGAAATGTAGATCTCGACGAGTACTATCATATCTCTTTAGAAACTAGTATTCTAGAACCAATGGGTTCCGAGTTATAACACATTTAAGTTTGACAGCTGTCACCCGAAATGTTGATATCGACGAGTATCACTTCTCTTGAGAAACTAGTGTTGTAGGATAAATCGTTACCGAACTCTTTTATCTGTTTTGTGGAACAAAAAGTCGTAGGTTAATAATTATGTCGACTCGACGTTTGTCGGAGAAACGTTCAGTAGATCAAAAGGTATTTTGACAACTACTTTTCGGATTGTACGGATTACCTCATAATAATACCAAATTCACGGTAAATATATTTCTCCAATAATGGCAACACCAAACATGACACTTGTTAATTTAGAATGACGGTGATAATGCCAATAACATTGTGTTTACACTGTTAGAAAGGGACAAAGGACTATCGATGGTGACTCTCGCTCTGCCCGGTTTTAGTCAAAGCAGTGCGCAGTCCCTTTGGGTAGTAAGTCCATGGTTCGGACATAAACAATGACAGGCATGTCATTGTCTTTGTCATACACTGCCACTAAGGACGAATGAAACTCCATACTACGTTAGGATGACCTGCCCTGTGGTTATGATTTGTATGGCGATGATAGGCTGTGTGTCACGCATTGTACGCATTTTTGCCGTTGTGCCCCTTAAAAGGAGTTTTCTTACAAAGCCATAAACTTGTCAGACCATGTGACAGAGTCGCTGTTGTTGGCATTGGCATGACATTTCAAAATGACAAGACTTAATTCCAGTTTTGGCCATTGTATCAAAAAAAAAATTATTATGTAGTAAAAACCAAGGTTAAGCAATGCTAGTAATGCAAGGGAGCTGGATGGGTGACCATTTCGTATTTGAGGGTAGTCAAACGATAGCACCGCAACTAGTTGGAAACTCGTTATGTGTGCCCCCTAATACCGTTGGCAAAGCGAGGTCGACCGAGGTGTTGTACATACCATGATTCTAAGGAAATCTAGTTCTCGTGCTAGTTCATTTTGGGCACATCCGTCGGCTATTTTATGTAACATCAAAGGGTATGTCACGCGGCACGCCGCATTATCAGTGTTTTCTCAAAGCGAACGCATTACACGCATTATTGAACATAATGCCCTCTCCTCTTGAAAGGAGTTTTTTCTTTCCTCATTGATTTCTCTTCTCTATGACGAAAAGAACTTCTTACTCCGGGCGTAAAAGGAGTTTCTTCTTTCATCGTTTACTCTACGGCTTGTTCTAGTGTTGCATGAGTGTCACGTGAGTGTTGCAGTTTTTCTAAAAAAATATAGTTTTCAAAAAATAATTGTGAAGAATTGGCTAGACTTAGGTTTCTTTTTATAACTAATACGAGTTCCGTATTTTACATACTTCCGTTTTTCATTCACTTTGTACCGGCTGGATCTTAGTGAACACCTTGTTTGAACTGATAGACCGTATCCTTTGTTCGCTATATCTAACGTAGAATCGTTATATCGACAGCTGAATTCGCTAAGTTACCTATCTTTATCGATATCTTCGAATCTACAGACTCCGGAATATTGATAAAATCTAATCACTTGCAACTTTTAAAACCAAGTTTTATGCCCCTCTTCTCTCCGTTTGCAATTAGTCGACATTGTCCTCTGCCGACGAATTTATATTATTTAATTTCATATTAATATGTACGTATATTATCTACATATATTGTAGCCTATAGTGTGTATATAGTGTATGTATGTAGGTGAACAATAATTAGCTTATAATATAGTAGTTTACCTAGATGATTAATGCTATTTTTGATGCATGTCTGACTCATGTTTATCTTATTCTCTTTCTAGACAAGGGTTGCCTGGAAGAGATCGCTTGTAGCGATAATGCCGCCTTATACCACAATATTTGAGACCTGTTAAAGAGCGTCGGTGGCCGAGCGATTAGAGTATCCGACTCGTAAGCCAGAGGTCCCGGGTTCGAATCCCGCTGTGGCCATGTACCAATTACTGTTTTCTGAGTAATGTACATTAGTTGAACACAAACCGATGCTCTTCGAACCTGGTATCTCTCGCTTTAAGGCGCCATCTCCACGAGCGAGAGAATCGCGGCGATATTATCGTCGTGCCACGTATTTCAATTATTTCAAATGTACGCGTCTCCACACGGCGATGTTATCGCGGCGATGCGACGAGTGGCAATGTGCGCGCGTAACGTCGTCGTATCGCCGCGGTATCGTCGCTACTGGTGGCGCGCCCGCCGCGCGCTCGCCGCTTAACGTGGCGCTCTCGCAGCGAGCGCGCGGCGGGCGCGCGCGTGGCAGCACTGGCGCTGTGAAACGTAGCTTAACTATTGCACAAAATGCCACGTCGCGATAACACGGCGATTCCGTTACGAGTCGTCGCGGGCACGCGGCGATTCCGTTACCAGTCGTGACGATACGCAGGCGGAATAATCGCTCGTACGTGGAGATTCTCCAACGATAGAAGCGCGGATACGTCACGATTCTCTCGCTCGTGGAGATGGCGCCTAAACGAGTCGAATACCCTAACCGCTTGGCCACCGAGTCTCTCGACTTTACTTGTGCCTCTAGCTTAAACTCGTTTGCAATGGGTTCTGAGGGAGCACCCTGACCTTCTGAGGGAGCATTCTGAGGTTCCGCTGGAGCAGTATTGATCAACTATGAGGGCAATGGTGGTCGTTGTATCTTGTGTCTGGGGATAAGCAAATAAATTAACAATAATCAGCAAATGAATGGGATAAATGGGAATGCCACTCTTGCCGCAGTAAGCATCGAAAGACCGAAAACACTAGCATTATTACTATTTCCGGGTGGAAGGAGACCGCTTCACATCCTGATTAAAATGATAAATGATTGCTCGTATGTTACTAACAGGCGCAAAACTAAGAAACGCTTTCCGAATGATACTCATGAAGACGTTAAGTCTACAGATTTATTTTCTCACTTACCATCACAAACTGTAGATGCTGGAGCCACCTCTCTGCAGAATACTTTTACTCAAAACCTAATAACGGAAGTGAAACAACTTTGTCAATTCGTGAATGTATTGGGCTGCAAATTGATTAAAACGATGTCTTTTATTGAATTATCACATGGTAAGGTGGATAATGTAAGCTCAAAGCTATCTGAAATCGATGAGAGAATACAGGGCTTGGAAGATTCTTTTTTTTTAAAGAATAGAAGTTCCTATAGAAGGGAGATATGGTTCGGAACGCGAAGAGCACCGCATTTGCGGCGGTGTCCGGATACTCTCTGCGGACCTTGAAAATTCAGGTGAGGGATGTACGTGGAGTTGTCGCGCCGGTTCGTACCCATATCCGCAGCAGGTCTCCAAGGTGAAGAGCCTCTA
The DNA here is from genome assembly GCA_905147135.1 of Blastobasis lacticolella. Lineage (NCBI taxonomy): Eukaryota > Metazoa > Arthropoda > Insecta > Lepidoptera > Blastobasidae > Blastobasis > Blastobasis lacticolella. The sequence continues at coordinate 21,988,225 of LR990040.1, forward strand.
GTCGATAGAATAATACAGGTATCTTCGTAATAAGTATTGCTAATTAAAACCGTTTAAGTATGAAGATATACAAAAAGCTTTATTAACAGAAAATAAATACGAATTACAACTACAGATTACAATCGTTATCAGTAGTCGTAAAATAAAAACGGAGAACTTTTACCAAAAAAAATTAAGATCGCATTATTACTAAAGTACTTAAAAGAAAATAAGTTTGGTAAGCACTTATCTACTAGACTAGCTAGACGATCATATGTTTGTAGGATTTCTTTTCTTTAGTTCTCCAGATACAGAGCTTCCACATGATGATATTTGAAAAGTGACATTGTACATACTTAATAGTAAAAAACATTAAAAATGTGACTTAGACAAGCTATTGAATACTGTTTGAATATTGGTTTAGCGATTAACATAGTGGTTCCCTTTAATATGAGAGTAGCGTGTGCGTACGGCTGATGTCATATCGTCAATACTAATAAGGAGATAACATAAAACATTTCACGTCATTTAAAAATGCACTGCTGAACTAAAAAATGTACTCTAGATTTGTTGTTAGACATTTGGAAAAATAACTCATTGTTGGTAGCAAATTTTATTATGCGATACATAATTATCATTTGAAAGGCCCAAGTGTCCTCCTTTCTGTACATACCTATTTGTTAAAAAAAATGTGCTACTGATTGAAAAGAATTACTAATTTTTATAAATGTCAGGCAACAGATCTAGAGTTGATATCTTAGTCCACCATGATATTACCTTCTATACATAGTATTAAACAAAGTCGCTTCCCGTCGTCTGTGTCTATGTAGGATTAGATCTTTTAAACTACGCCAAGAATTTCATTACTGTTTTCAACAATAGCAATAGATAGTAATTCAAGAGGAAGGTTTATAAGCAAGAAAAAATGGGTAGGTGTATGGGAACGAAGTCGCGCCAGGTCTAGTGTTTTATCTTCCAGGTCTAGGGATCTGGAGAGTCCATGTTTCTGAACCGTCACGGTGACTCGGCAAGGACTATGATAACATTAGATTGGCGGATGCTTGGGAGGTGACAGGGTGTGACTGTCTGGCAAACTGGTTGTCGGATTTGTTGGCCAAACTGGCACAAAGGAGCTATGCGCGGTTGTGTTCCAGAGGAATGGAGGTTCAGTTTTTCATCCAATTTATACGCAATCAAAATGAATTTTGAATGCGGATCGACTGTTCCGTTTAGTTGTCATTTTTAGTTGTTGGGAAGAATCAAATCTGGTCAGTCGAAGATTCTCAAAGCCGACTCATGCAGTCGTGACGGTTATTTATTCATATTTTTGCATATAAATTGCATAAGATATTTGGATTTGGACCTCTCTCCTATGAAGCGTAACCGCAGTCATTTACTAGACCGTCGTAATAGTAGTCTATCTAGAAACACGCCCCAACGCGACTTTACGCGCTATTTATTTATTTTATTTACTTGTATTCCCCTTTGTTACATTTTCACCACGTGATATGTTCTGTGCTATCTCTCCATCTTGGCGGCCGTGATTGATGTGGGTTCCCCCCGCACCGCACCGCTCCCAAACAACCCACTGATGGACTACACTATATCCATAAATTGCTTCAAACAGTCTTAACACGACCACGACTGCAGTTATCCGGAAATCCCTTTGGCTTGGTTCAGATCTTTAAGTCGCGCGTTCTCTGTTACTAACGCGTTCACCCTTTGCTCGTATTTTTCTCTTAATTCCTGGAAATAAACAAATTTAAGTTATTACGAGGCAATTTTCCATTGACAACTTGAGTGGTTCAGTTGGCTAACCGGTCTGCCACGCAGCGGTCCCGGGTTCGATTCCCGGCCAAGCAGAAACTGAACTGACGAATTTTAATTTCTGTTACGGGTCTCGGTATTATATGTACCTATAATAAGTATGTATTAAAAAAATATATAAGCAATTTTTCTGTTTTCTGGCACCCATAACACAAGCTTTGCTTACTTTGGGGCTAGATGTCGCTGTATGAATTGTTCAATCATTTTATTTATTTATTTATTCTGACTGTTAGCTCTACTCTAAGAGGCGATAAGATTACATTAAATTAGTTACAGGTAAATAAGTCAAAGAAACAAGTTAAAACATAATGGAAGGAAGCACATCAGGGCGAATCTTGCAACACCTCGCTGTCTCTCGCTCGCTCGCTCACCTTGAACAGCGCTAGCTGCGTCTCATACTCCTTCCGCAGGTCGTCGTTGATGCCGCTGCTGGTGGCCGCGCGCTGCAGGACCAGCTGGTACCGCTCCTTCTCCTTGGCGAAGCGCGCCTCCATGGCTGCCAGCCGGTCCTGCAAGTCATACAAACCAAATCAGTTTTTTTTCATAATAAGCTTTCATTGCGCGGTATAGTACCTATTAATCAAGACCATTCCAGAGAGCCAAGCACGATGGCGTTCACTAGTTGATATGACCACCTTCTTACTCCAATTTCAGACCAGCTCCTTGGTACCTTGATACTAATGCATTGTCATCCAAGTTACATCATCATCATCATCTTGGCGTTAATGTCCCGGTTGTGCTCTCGAGAACGAGGGCCCGGGGTCCGCCTTCACCATGATCCAGGATTTGGCGATTAGGTAATTACAATGAAGCGACTGCCATCTGACTTCCGTGACCCTGCTACCAAGAGAACCTGACCAGATTGGACCATGGTTACAAATTCAGTTGCCTGAATTTGCAGGTTTCATCACGATGTTTTCCCTCGCCGTAAGAGCATCAGTTAGTGTTCAACTAATGTACATAACTCAGAAAATAGTCATTGGTACATGGCCGCAGCGGGATTCGAAACCGGTACCTCTCGCTTTCGAGTTGGATACTCAACCGCCCGGCTACCGACGCTCATCCAAGTTACATAGGTATACAAAATATCGGCTCAATCGTATACCAACAAATCGTTTGCAAAATTTGACGGACAACTTACATACAAACGAACTGTGCAAGTTAAAAAAAAGGGGTGTTATAAGTTTGACGTGTGTATTTTAAATAGATCTTGAAAGTTGAGTTATTTGCACCAAATTTTTTTTATTTGGGCCAACACCAACTCAATAGGAATGAGCTTGCAATGGTGGCAGTTAGATGATTACAATACCATTACTTTTAGCTGTTTCATATATTAAATATTTGTTATATTTACTGGTCACTGTGAACTTAGCTTTCTAAATTATTGGGTCCCGATTGCTTGCGGGGCGGGCTAGGCCGGGCAAACGATGAGTCTCTCTGGTAGATATCACTCACAGACTCAGATAAAATTTACCTGCGCCATAAAGTAATATACTACCAAACTAAAACAAACTATAATTCGTCACTTTACTGAAGTAACGATACGTTTTCATTTTAGTTACATAACAACTTATTAGACTTGTGTTTTATCTGGGAATTGACCAATCTGCCCTGAGTTCAATATTGATTTAAATATATTAACTTCATATATATACAGAGAGGGTAACTCTGTATATATATGAAGTTGCTAAATATGTCAAACGTAATTTTGGGGATTTCCCAACCAACGAAATCCTGCGATGCTCCGCTAGGAGGCCCAGTGTCATCCCAATTGCAAAGCACCGTTTGGAGATAACAACTCGTTCTCTTATTATAATGGGTCCGCGAATCTACACCAAACTACCTTCAGAGTGTAAATAGGGCAATAGTTTTTGTAGAACATTAAAATCAATTTTAATGTTCTACAAATGTATTACTTATTTATGTACTTACTTACTGATAAGTTTTACTGGTCTCGTTTAATATATTTAAATTAACTCTCTGGTTATTTTTAAAGTAGGTAAGGTACTCTTATTGCCTCTACCGCTCGCTAAAGCTCCTTTCGGCTTGTCTAAGGTCAGCTGGAAGAGATCGTGTTGTGGGATAAGTTCGCCTTTGCTTTGTAAGTGTTTCCTTTTGAAATGTACTATGTTGTTACAATAAAGAGTTTACATACATACATACATCAATGTTGCTGAAAAAAGCTTATTACTCGTTAAATGAGTTTATCGACGAGTGAAACCTATATTTATCCTTAGTGTTGCATATTGACTATTATTGTTATCAGCAAATGACCACTACAATTAAATTAATAAGTAATTACATTAGGTATTGACATACTTATCAATATTTATATCAATTTTATGTATTATATAATTTACATAAATTTTTTTATATTTACCTGACATTGAATTAACGTACGTAGTAATTCAAAACGCATTTTGAATTACTTGACATCATATTTTTATATCTTAGTTAATTCAAATATTGACATTTGATTGATTTTATTTAATCTACTTACGTAGTAGATCTATGCTATTTATGAATAATTTTATTGAATTTATATTGACATTGTTTATTTTGTTATGAAGAAGTCATCTAATAACCGTTTAACATTAATAATTATTACTTGTTGTATATTTGTATGACGATGTAAAATATTTTACTATAAGTAAATGAATAAAAAATTTCGCTATCCAAAATTATTTAAAAAAGTATGAAATAAAAAATTCACAGCAGTCAACATACAAGCTCAGCCATTACGCGCGCCAACAAACAAACCCCGTGCGCTGCCGCCGCGCGCCCTCTGCGCGTTGAGACCAGATGTAACGTTTTTAATGTGTAAGGGCGAGGCCGAGCGGCCCGCCCAATAGAGTAGCGGCTCGAACGAATAACGCATTATTGCACAAAGATGCAAAGTGTGGCTTTCCGAAGCCCGCCGCCGCCGAATGTATGTAAGATAATGAAAGACATTACTCTATAAAATATCCCGATGTGCGTGTGTTCGCAATGATTTCTTTGCTAGTTACATGAGACCCGGTTTCCGATTGAGCTGAAAAATGCAATATTGTAATACAATCAAGCTGATCGGGAATGACGGAGACTGAAGTTGCTTTTGGACCCTAAACTGCGTATGGATACATAATCAATCGAGATTGGGGCGCTCGTTTGAATAGTCTTTAATTGCCACGAAGTGCTTAATCATATTAAATACACATTTTAACTAATTAAAATTGATAAACTTTGTTCCATTTGAATACTTGTGGTATAACTTTGGAGAAGTTTAGGTTTAGATAGCGTATTGTGTTGTTTGTGTCCTCTTTTAATGAGTAATGACCAATACGCACTCAAGTCTAGTAATTATTCCTGAATGGCCACAGTCACCGTTACCAAAAGGGTTTTAAACTGGCAAAGACATTTTTGTAGTTATTCATTACACGAACACCTTCCTGGACTGAACTTGAACTTAATATTTTTACTAATTTTGTTTTTTGTACTTTTGTCATTACACGAACTCCGTCCCTGACTTTGGGTTCATGTTGAAATTTTGGATTGATTTTGAAAATTTCGTTCATTACACGAACTCTATCCCGGACTTCACTTTTTTTTTTATTTTTTTTAGATAAGGAATTTTTAGGGCATAGGGCATTTTTACTATCTTAAGTGATTCGCTGACACCTAAGAGTCATTTGGCGTTAATATTTCGGTTGTACTCTCACGCGTGAAGGCCCGGGGTTCACCTTGACCATAATTCAAGATTTGGCAGGATTTCGCTGCCAATGGGACGAGCTGCTAATGGGACGAATTGCTAATAACCCTATTATTAGTCGTCATGCGTGAACTTGGTAAATTTTTGTTTATTCTAGACTACCTTCGTTGCCGGCGACTACGTTTCGGACTCGTTCCCGTGAACACCACATTGAATTTCGGGAAAAGGAATAGTCTATGTTATCCCCTGATAATGCAGATTTCTATACGTTCAAAGGATTTATAAAATTGGTTAACTAGTTTTTGGGCTTATCCATTACAAACAAACAAACAATATTAGTATAGACTTCAAAGTTCGGTATTTTACAACGATTGCCTGTCTGCCCTCCGCCAAGTCGGGCAGACAGGCACGGCCGTGCTTACACCACCCTTGTCTCGATACAACTCAACGCATTTTCGAGTTGTTCATATCTTAGAGACTATCTGAATTTTATATTGCACTGCCACTGGCCCACGCCCGGCGCGACTTCATTAATTCAGTTCAGTAGTTTTTGAGTTTATCGCGAACAGACAGACAGACGCGACGTGGGACTTATATATCTTCTTTATATATATAATTCTTCTGTGAGTGTGTATGTCACTGAACTTCTCTCAAACGACTGGACCGATTTTGATGAAATTTTTTGTGTGTGTTCAAGGGGATCTGGGAATGGTTTAGATTCACAATTTTGTCAGAATGTTTTAGCTTATTAAAAAAAGTTTGAAATTTTCAAATTAAAGACGTGTAGACAGGACAACGTCTGTCGGGTCCGCTAGTATAGTATATAACCAAGTCGCTTCCCGCCGTCTGTCCCTATGTATCTATGTACGCTTAGATCTTTTAAACTACGCATCGGATTTCAATGCGGTTTTTAACTATGGATAGAGTGATTCAAGAGGAAGGTTTATGAGCAAAAAAGGGTAGATAGGGGCAAAGTAGATATAGGGTAGGTGTATGGTAGGTGAAGGTATAGATAGGAGGGGCTCCCCTTACGATGCAGATTCGATCAGGTGGACCGGTCCGTCCGTGTGCCTCCCTAGACAATAAAAACAAGGGTAGGGGAAGGACACCACGCGAACGAGGCCGTGCCGGGTTCGCTAGTTGTCTTGTAATATGTAGTGATAGTCATTCGGCCTTGCCCGGAAAGAAACATACCTCCATGGCCTTCATCTCTCCGTTGCGTATCTCCAGCAGGTCTTTGGTGATCTGGTTGATGTCTTTCAGCGACACCACTTGCGTGGTGAGAGCCTCGATCTGTAACTCTTGGTTCTTCACCATCTTTGTCTTGTCGAAGATCATGCCGCGTGCTTTGCTCAGCAGCTGGGGAAAAATAAAATAAAAATAATCATAATCATCTTGGCGTTAATGCCCCGGTGGTGATCTCGCGTACAAGGACCCGGGGTCCACATTGACCGTGATCCAGGATTTGGCAGACCAGGTAATTACAGTGGAGCCACTGCCATCTGACCTCCATGACTCACCAGTACCATAATTACCAGGGGAACCTGACCTGATTGGATCATGGTTACACATTCAATCGCCTGAATGTCCGGTTTCATTACGATGTTTTCCTTCACCTTAAGAGCATCGGTTAGTATTAAACTAATATACAAGACTCAGAAAAGAGTCATTGGTACATGTGGGAGTGGGATACGAACCCGATACCTCTCGCTTGCGAGTCAGATACGTTTACCACTAGGCTACCGACGCTTATAAACGGGGAAAAATACACACATATTTACGTCAAAATTGGCTTAAGGCCTCCTCTAATATGGAGTAGACCTTATTGTATTAATTATGATGTTTCACAACTCTCTAGCATAAATCGAATCTACAAACAAATCATCTACGAGTATATCGGTACAAAGGAATCGAACTTGAATATAATAAAATAGAATATACTTTATTGCGTAATAATGTTGTAGCATTTATTTCTATTATTTTATTTGAACTTTTTTACAGGTATCGGTCATAAATAATGCACATCGGCTAGTTCCGGCTTCATTGATTTAGCTTCGGCTAGCCGATGAGCATTATTTACGATCGATACGTCACGATGTTTGAAAATCTCTTTTACAAGCTTTTATTTAACTTCACTTGTAGGTATGTCCTGGAATCTTGTAAGCCTAATTTGACCCACTTCCCGGCGTTCAATTGAGCTGAAGTTTATGAAATAAATAAAGTTTAAAGTTTAAATCGGAATGTGGTTTTTATCTTCAATTCTTGACAATGAAAATGAACGCTATAAGATAACCCCATCGTGTTTGGGCTCTTTGGAATGGTCATGATGAGTACTAAACCCCTACTGGGTGATATTTAAGGTATGATGATGATGCCGGAAGGTGGTCATAGGATCTACTGAACGCAAGTATATAGCCTCATCGTCTTTAAGCTGTTTGGAATAGTCCTAAAGTGTAGGTACTATGCCACTATTTGATATTCAAGGTATGCTTGACGATACCAGAAGGTGGCCACCAGCAGTTGCTGGTTGCATGTAGTTACAGAACGTATGAAGATAACCCCATCGCGATTGGACTCTTTCGAACGGTCTTGATGAGTAAGTACTATACAGCACGATTATTTATTTACTTATCGTATGGCTTTTGAGTTCCTACTGCTACTTAAATTACATATGCACGATAAAAGCTTGTTATGAAATATTTTTTTTCATGTGGGCACTTATTACTTGTAATAGCCAAACATTTGACCGCCATCTCACCTACAGAAAAATCTAGGTTGCCTTAGAACGTTCAAATGATTGTGTTCGAGAACCATTCGCAGACAAACCATTGCAAGCTTAACTTTACAAGTTCTGATCCTGAAATCCGAACTTTACACAGGAAAAGAGTGTTTTCCGGGGCCAGGGCCAGGGATGTTTTCGTGGACTGCAATAAAGCGACTATTTTAAATGATATCTTCAGTGTATCAATGCTAGTTACGGTCTATAACGGTATCTCAACGCATTGGTAGCGCCCCTGGTGTTTCTGATGTCCATATGCGGAGGTGACCATGCACCATCAGATGGCCCACGCGGCCTGTTTGTCTGCCGTATAACATAAAACAAAAACTCCAGTGAAAAAAAAAATCATAACAACGCTTTTGTTGCGCAGTGTAGTACCTACTCATCAAGACCATACCAAAGTTATCTTATAGCTTTCATTAGTTCAAATTACCAACTTCCGACACCATCATCAGACCAGCTCCAATGCATTGTCATCCAAGTTACATAGGTATACCAAATTTCAGCTCAATCGGATGGTCCTAATTTTTTATTTATATCGACGATCTACTTACATACGAACAGTGCAAGTTAAATGAAAACTGGTATAAAATACCTCCTCATGTTGCTGCTTAATATTGTCGATCATTTCCTGGTTCCGGCCGGCGCCCGGCCGCGACAGCGCCGCCTGCAGCTCCGTCTCCAGGTTGCGGACGCGCGCCTTCAGCAGCTCGATTTCTTCTTCGCGCACCTGCCACGGGCAAAGGCCATTCGAGTTGGAAATAACAACTGTATTGAGGTTCATCATATCAGCCGAAAGACTGTTGGGCATAGGCCTAACCCAGAGATCTCCACAAAGGCCGGTCCTGTGCCTTTCGCAGCCAGCTGGTATCTGCAATCTTTACCAGGTCGTCGGTCCACCTTGTGGGAGGCCTACCTATGCTGCGTCGTGCGTACGTGGTCGCCACTCGAGAACTATTATTCGCCACGACTGATAAGGACAGCCCATATAAATTCACTGCAGGACTTCCGGCCTCTCCCATGAGAAGGGAGGTTATTGTCATAATCTCCACGCTTGGCAGGCGGGTTGGAGATCGCAGGGTTGTAAATGAAATGGAAAACGCTGCTGCCCATTTTCCAGCCTACCGAGACTCCAGAACTTTTGTTTCAAAAACATTAGTCGCCTTGTACGACACATATTACAAACGTTGTGTCAAAATATCGAAGTAAACAAATCTAACTTGAATCTATAGGTACTAATATTTTATTGACGAAAAGTTGGAAGTGTCAAAGCCCCAAGTGCCATGGGGTAATTTTAGATCACGGAAAAATAACAGGTACTCGCGGGATATTAGAACCTAAACACCGCTGCTACCTTATAATTTAACTTTTGCAGCAAAACAACATCGCTACCTTCAATTCCAAACGCAAACCATCCTCGACCCTGGCATTTTTAACTTTTTCTAGTTCATCTATCTTCTTTAGGAGTTCTGCTTCTCTCTTCTGCCAGTCTCCCTGGAATAGAGGAGCTGCCTTAAAATGTGATTATTATGGGCTGGTCGTAGGCGGAGCCTGGGCCTTCGCGTGCCGCGCGGGGGCGCAACCGGGACATAACGCCAAGATGATGATGATGGCTGGTCGTGCGATGTCTGTCAGAGTTTAATACGAGTAATAGCACCAACCGCTTTGTAAACGGCTTGCTGTTGTTGTGGGTAGACTAATGTTGAACGAAAGACGACCAATGTCTATAACGTCCATGGCCTGTCCTACGGAGGTCCTAGCCGGTATGGAAAATAAGAGAACTGTAACTTAATTTATAGGTACAATTAAGGTTCTCTAAAAATATCACTTCAGGAATGAGACCGACTGACCGATCTACTGCACTTTTAAAGTTTATTAACCCCCGACGATAAAGAGGGGTATTATAAGTTTGAGGTGTATATCTGTGTATTTGTGGCTTTGTGTGACTGTCTACGATGCCACGTAGCTCCCGAACGGATGGACCGATTTGGATGCGGTTTTCTCTTATTCTTAGAAAGCCAACGATGTTTTCCCTCACCGTAAGAGCATAATTTAGTATTTAACTAATGTACATGACTTAAGAAGAGTCATTGGTACATGGCGGCTAAGGGACTCGAACCCGGTACCTCTCGCTTGCGAGTCGAAAACCTTTACCACTAGGCCACGGACGCTCAAATGCGATTGGCTTAAGGCCTCCCCTAATACCGCTTATTTTATTAATTATGATGTTTCACAACTCTCTAGTATACATCGGTATACATCGATTTTACAATCAAATCATCTACGAGTGTATCGGCACAAAGGAATCGAACTTGGGAGAAATAATGTTGTAACGTTTATTTTCTATTGTTTTATTGGAACTTCTTTGTATGTGGTGCTCAATGTACAGGTATCGGCCATAAATAACGCACATCGGCTAGTTCCGGCTTCAAACTTACTCACCCGCGTGCGACAGAGATGACTCTCTACGAAGATGACTCTTTACGAAGCCGAACTGGCCGATGTGCATTATTTACAGTCGATACCTGTACCCGATTTTTTAAAGTCTTTTAATGGGGTTATCTTCTTGCGTTCAAAAGTTCCTATGGTCACCTTCTGTCATCATCATTAGACCTTAAATATCACCTAGGGGTTTAGTACTCATCATGACCATCCCAACGAGCCCAAACACGCTGGAGTTAGATCTTATTGCGTTCATTAGTTTCTATGTCCAACTATGGTACCATATTAATGCATTGTCATCCAATTTGCATAAGCATACCAAACAGCTCAATCGGATACCAACAAATAATAGAAAAACTGTTTGTAAAAGACGGATAAATTTGCCACGGGCAAAGGCCATTTGAGTTAGAAGTAACAATTGTATTGAGGTTACATCGAAAATACTGATTCTTTGTTAATCCGTGGTCGCCCTAAAAGTTTCCAATATCGTTGGGCAAAGATAATACATATAGCAGAACTTCAAACGAACAGAGAATACATATTACGATCATCTTCACAGCCCTTATCAGTCCACTGCAGGACTGACGGCCTCTCCCACGAGAAGGGCGGATTTTGCCATAATCTCCACCCTTGGCAGGCGGGTAGGAGATCGTAGTGTTGTAAAGATTGCAATAAAAAACGCTGCCGCCCATTTTCCAGCCTACGGAGACTCCAGGGGATGCAGTCTCGACACACATAGCGATCGCAAACTTATCGATTTCGGTCGTTATGTCATGTCAGGGGCTGTTTTATCAATATAAATAACTCCCAGTTAATATTTGTAAGAAATTACCAAAAACTGTCCTGTCTATTGTTTTGTTACATTGCCTATTGTATGAAAATTCCTGTAATATTACTAATCTAAGGAAATTCAAAATTATATATTTACAATACTTTGTTTTTTTACTTGTCAGTTGACATTTTGGCAACGTCAAAGTCGTACACCGTGACGTGTTTGCTAACGATTTATCGTTAACTTTGCGGGCTGTCAAAAGAGACAGTCTAAAATTTTGACCACCAGCCGGCATAATGAGAGTTGTAATGGATAAAGCTTATAAAACGTAATGTCCTCTCGTAATTATTTAAATTCTTTAGCTAGCCAATTTTTTAATATTAATGTTTAAAATATTACTAATTTGCTATGAAACGAACGCATTCTCGGCATGAAATTATGAACACACCCGAAAAAAGCTATGGTGTCACTGGGTCAGATTAAGTTTGTGCTACTGCATAGACAGACAGGTAAAAAAATCCTAGGTTCGGACCATGGACTTACTACCCAAAGGGACTGCGCACTGCTTTGACTAAAACCGGGCAGAGCGAGAGTCACCATCGATAGTCCTGTGTCCCTTTCTAGTGTTGCCACCATTGTTGATGCAAATTCCGAATTACTTTTATTATTTGGAGCGGACACCGACCTCAGGGCCAGGCAGAGCTGGACCGGGTGCAATCTGAAGGTCATGTTTTCACCAGGGTCCAACCCAAGCTTACCCTGCTACTCGGAAATTATTGGCCCTAGAACGCTAGTTCCTAGAGTGAAATGATAGCACTCCTCGAGATCATCATTTCGTATGACAGCTGTCAAAGTTAAATCTTTTATAATTCGGTACCCATTGGTCCTATAACACTCGTTCCTAAAGAAAAATGATAGTGTTCGTCGAGATCTACATTTTGCATGACAGCTGTCAAACTTAGAATTGTTGTAACTCGGAAACGATTGGTCTTAGGACACTAGTTGCTAGAGCAATACGATAGTACTCATCGAGATCTACATTTCGGATGACAGTTCTAAGTTTGACAGCTGTCATACGAAATGTAGATCTCGACAAGTACTATCATTTCTCTACAGAAATACAAATCCATTTATTGTAAAAAAAGTAATACATTTCAATTATAAAATAAATTAGTGTCAACAAATATCAATATCATTAAATAATAATACAACCGTCAACACAATGTTATTCACAATAATGCTTCGTCCAAAATGCGGGTAGTCAATGAGGGTAGTAAATAATGTAACGTCAAAGAAATGGAGAAAAGAAAAACCAGCAACACAACCAAAATAACCTGCATAAGTTACCAGACATCGTGTGAGATGTTTACAGAAACTAGTGTTTTAGGACCAATGGGTTCCGAGTTACAAAAGATTTAACTTCAACAGCTGTCATACGAAATGTAGATCTCGACGAGTACTATCATATCTCTTTAGAAACTAGTATTCTAGAACCAATGGGTTCCGAGTTATAACACATTTAAGTTTGACAGCTGTCACCCGAAATGTTGATATCGACGAGTATCACTTCTCTTGAGAAACTAGTGTTGTAGGATAAATCGTTACCGAACTCTTTTATCTGTTTTGTGGAACAAAAAGTCGTAGGTTAATAATTATGTCGACTCGACGTTTGTCGGAGAAACGTTCAGTAGATCAAAAGGTATTTTGACAACTACTTTTCGGATTGTACGGATTACCTCATAATAATACCAAATTCACGGTAAATATATTTCTCCAATAATGGCAACACCAAACATGACACTTGTTAATTTAGAATGACGGTGATAATGCCAATAACATTGTGTTTACACTGTTAGAAAGGGACAAAGGACTATCGATGGTGACTCTCGCTCTGCCCGGTTTTAGTCAAAGCAGTGCGCAGTCCCTTTGGGTAGTAAGTCCATGGTTCGGACATAAACAATGACAGGCATGTCATTGTCTTTGTCATACACTGCCACTAAGGACGAATGAAACTCCATACTACGTTAGGATGACCTGCCCTGTGGTTATGATTTGTATGGCGATGATAGGCTGTGTGTCACGCATTGTACGCATTTTTGCCGTTGTGCCCCTTAAAAGGAGTTTTCTTACAAAGCCATAAACTTGTCAGACCATGTGACAGAGTCGCTGTTGTTGGCATTGGCATGACATTTCAAAATGACAAGACTTAATTCCAGTTTTGGCCATTGTATCAAAAAAAAAATTATTATGTAGTAAAAACCAAGGTTAAGCAATGCTAGTAATGCAAGGGAGCTGGATGGGTGACCATTTCGTATTTGAGGGTAGTCAAACGATAGCACCGCAACTAGTTGGAAACTCGTTATGTGTGCCCCCTAATACCGTTGGCAAAGCGAGGTCGACCGAGGTGTTGTACATACCATGATTCTAAGGAAATCTAGTTCTCGTGCTAGTTCATTTTGGGCACATCCGTCGGCTATTTTATGTAACATCAAAGGGTATGTCACGCGGCACGCCGCATTATCAGTGTTTTCTCAAAGCGAACGCATTACACGCATTATTGAACATAATGCCCTCTCCTCTTGAAAGGAGTTTTTTCTTTCCTCATTGATTTCTCTTCTCTATGACGAAAAGAACTTCTTACTCCGGGCGTAAAAGGAGTTTCTTCTTTCATCGTTTACTCTACGGCTTGTTCTAGTGTTGCATGAGTGTCACGTGAGTGTTGCAGTTTTTCTAAAAAAATATAGTTTTCAAAAAATAATTGTGAAGAATTGGCTAGACTTAGGTTTCTTTTTATAACTAATACGAGTTCCGTATTTTACATACTTCCGTTTTTCATTCACTTTGTACCGGCTGGATCTTAGTGAACACCTTGTTTGAACTGATAGACCGTATCCTTTGTTCGCTATATCTAACGTAGAATCGTTATATCGACAGCTGAATTCGCTAAGTTACCTATCTTTATCGATATCTTCGAATCTACAGACTCCGGAATATTGATAAAATCTAATCACTTGCAACTTTTAAAACCAAGTTTTATGCCCCTCTTCTCTCCGTTTGCAATTAGTCGACATTGTCCTCTGCCGACGAATTTATATTATTTAATTTCATATTAATATGTACGTATATTATCTACATATATTGTAGCCTATAGTGTGTATATAGTGTATGTATGTAGGTGAACAATAATTAGCTTATAATATAGTAGTTTACCTAGATGATTAATGCTATTTTTGATGCATGTCTGACTCATGTTTATCTTATTCTCTTTCTAGACAAGGGTTGCCTGGAAGAGATCGCTTGTAGCGATAATGCCGCCTTATACCACAATATTTGAGACCTGTTAAAGAGCGTCGGTGGCCGAGCGATTAGAGTATCCGACTCGTAAGCCAGAGGTCCCGGGTTCGAATCCCGCTGTGGCCATGTACCAATTACTGTTTTCTGAGTAATGTACATTAGTTGAACACAAACCGATGCTCTTCGAACCTGGTATCTCTCGCTTTAAGGCGCCATCTCCACGAGCGAGAGAATCGCGGCGATATTATCGTCGTGCCACGTATTTCAATTATTTCAAATGTACGCGTCTCCACACGGCGATGTTATCGCGGCGATGCGACGAGTGGCAATGTGCGCGCGTAACGTCGTCGTATCGCCGCGGTATCGTCGCTACTGGTGGCGCGCCCGCCGCGCGCTCGCCGCTTAACGTGGCGCTCTCGCAGCGAGCGCGCGGCGGGCGCGCGCGTGGCAGCACTGGCGCTGTGAAACGTAGCTTAACTATTGCACAAAATGCCACGTCGCGATAACACGGCGATTCCGTTACGAGTCGTCGCGGGCACGCGGCGATTCCGTTACCAGTCGTGACGATACGCAGGCGGAATAATCGCTCGTACGTGGAGATTCTCCAACGATAGAAGCGCGGATACGTCACGATTCTCTCGCTCGTGGAGATGGCGCCTAAACGAGTCGAATACCCTAACCGCTTGGCCACCGAGTCTCTCGACTTTACTTGTGCCTCTAGCTTAAACTCGTTTGCAATGGGTTCTGAGGGAGCACCCTGACCTTCTGAGGGAGCATTCTGAGGTTCCGCTGGAGCAGTATTGATCAACTATGAGGGCAATGGTGGTCGTTGTATCTTGTGTCTGGGGATAAGCAAATAAATTAACAATAATCAGCAAATGAATGGGATAAATGGGAATGCCACTCTTGCCGCAGTAAGCATCGAAAGACCGAAAACACTAGCATTATTACTATTTCCGGGTGGAAGGAGACCGCTTCACATCCTGATTAAAATGATAAATGATTGCTCGTATGTTACTAACAGGCGCAAAACTAAGAAACGCTTTCCGAATGATACTCATGAAGACGTTAAGTCTACAGATTTATTTTCTCACTTACCATCACAAACTGTAGATGCTGGAGCCACCTCTCTGCAGAATACTTTTACTCAAAACCTAATAACGGAAGTGAAACAACTTTGTCAATTCGTGAATGTATTGGGCTGCAAATTGATTAAAACGATGTCTTTTATTGAATTATCACATGGTAAGGTGGATAATGTAAGCTCAAAGCTATCTGAAATCGATGAGAGAATACAGGGCTTGGAAGATTCTTTTTTTTTAAAGAATAGAAGTTCCTATAGAAGGGAGATATGGTTCGGAACGCGAAGAGCACCGCATTTGCGGCGGTGTCCGGATACTCTCTGCGGACCTTGAAAATTCAGGTGAGGGATGTACGTGGAGTTGTCGCGCCGGTTCGTACCCATATCCGCAGCAGGTCTCCAAGGTGAAGAGCCTCTAGTCGATAGAATAATACAGGTATCTTCGTAATAAGTATTGCTAATTAAAACCGTTTAAGTATGAAGATATACAAAAAGCTTTATTAACAGAAAATAAATACGAATTACAACTACAGATTACAATCGTTATCAGTAGTCGTAAAATAAAAACGGAGAACTTTTACCAAAAAAAATTAAGATCGCATTATTACTAAAGTACTTAAAAGAAAATAAGTTTGGTAAGCACTTATCTACTAGACTAGCTAGACGATCATATGTTTGTAGGATTTCTTTTCTTTAGTTCTCCAGATACAGAGCTTCCACATGATGATATTTGAAAAGTGACATTGTACATACTTAATAGTAAAAAACATTAAAAATGTGACTTAGACAAGCTATTGAATACTGTTTGAATATTGGTTTAGCGATTAACATAGTGGTTCCCTTTAATATGAGAGTAGCGTGTGCGTACGGCTGATGTCATATCGTCAATACTAATAAGGAGATAACATAAAACATTTCACGTCATTTAAAAATGCACTGCTGAACTAAAAAATGTACTCTAGATTTGTTGTTAGACATTTGGAAAAATAACTCATTGTTGGTAGCAAATTTTATTATGCGATACATAATTATCATTTGAAAGGCCCAAGTGTCCTCCTTTCTGTACATACCTATTTGTTAAAAAAAATGTGCTACTGATTGAAAAGAATTACTAATTTTTATAAATGTCAGGCAACAGATCTAGAGTTGATATCTTAGTCCACCATGATATTACCTTCTATACATAGTATTAAACAAAGTCGCTTCCCGTCGTCTGTGTCTATGTAGGATTAGATCTTTTAAACTACGCCAAGAATTTCATTACTGTTTTCAACAATAGCAATAGATAGTAATTCAAGAGGAAGGTTTATAAGCAAGAAAAAATGGGTAGGTGTATGGGAACGAAGTCGCGCCAGGTCTAGTGTTTTATCTTCCAGGTCTAGGGATCTGGAGAGTCCATGTTTCTGAACCGTCACGGTGACTCGGCAAGGACTATGATAACATTAGATTGGCGGATGCTTGGGAGGTGACAGGGTGTGACTGTCTGGCAAACTGGTTGTCGGATTTGTTGGCCAAACTGGCACAAAGGAGCTATGCGCGGTTGTGTTCCAGAGGAATGGAGGTTCAGTTTTTCATCCAATTTATACGCAATCAAAATGAATTTTGAATGCGGATCGACTGTTCCGTTTAGTTGTCATTTTTAGTTGTTGGGAAGAATCAAATCTGGTCAGTCGAAGATTCTCAAAGCCGACTCATGCAGTCGTGACGGTTATTTATTCATATTTTTGCATATAAATTGCATAAGATATTTGGATTTGGACCTCTCTCCTATGAAGCGTAACCGCAGTCATTTACTAGACCGTCGTAATAGTAGTCTATCTAGAAACACGCCCCAACGCGACTTTACGCGCTATTTATTTATTTTATTTACTTGTATTCCCCTTTGTTACATTTTCACCACGTGATATGTTCTGTGCTATCTCTCCATCTTGGCGGCCGTGATTGATGTGGGTTCCCCCCGCACCGCACCGCTCCCAAACAACCCACTGATGGACTACACTATATCCATAAATTGCTTCAAACAGTCTTAACACGACCACGACTGCAGTTATCCGGAAATCCCTTTGGCTTGGTTCAGATCTTTAAGTCGCGCGTTCTCTGTTACTAACGCGTTCACCCTTTGCTCGTATTTTTCTCTTAATTCCTGGAAATAAACAAATTTAAGTTATTACGAGGCAATTTTCCATTGACAACTTGAGTGGTTCAGTTGGCTAACCGGTCTGCCACGCAGCGGTCCCGGGTTCGATTCCCGGCCAAGCAGAAACTGAACTGACGAATTTTAATTTCTGTTACGGGTCTCGGTATTATATGTACCTATAATAAGTATGTATTAAAAAAATATATAAGCAATTTTTCTGTTTTCTGGCACCCATAACACAAGCTTTGCTTACTTTGGGGCTAGATGTCGCTGTATGAATTGTTCAATCATTTTATTTATTTATTTATTCTGACTGTTAGCTCTACTCTAAGAGGCGATAAGATTACATTAAATTAGTTACAGGTAAATAAGTCAAAGAAACAAGTTAAAACATAATGGAAGGAAGCACATCAGGGCGAATCTTGCAACACCTCGCTGTCTCTCGCTCGCTCGCTCACCTTGAACAGCGCTAGCTGCGTCTCATACTCCTTCCGCAGGTCGTCGTTGATGCCGCTGCTGGTGGCCGCGCGCTGCAGGACCAGCTGGTACCGCTCCTTCTCCTTGGCGAAGCGCGCCTCCATGGCTGCCAGCCGGTCCTGCAAGTCATACAAACCAAATCAGTTTTTTTTCATAATAAGCTTTCATTGCGCGGTATAGTACCTATTAATCAAGACCATTCCAGAGAGCCAAGCACGATGGCGTTCACTAGTTGATATGACCACCTTCTTACTCCAATTTCAGACCAGCTCCTTGGTACCTTGATACTAATGCATTGTCATCCAAGTTACATCATCATCATCATCTTGGCGTTAATGTCCCGGTTGTGCTCTCGAGAACGAGGGCCCGGGGTCCGCCTTCACCATGATCCAGGATTTGGCGATTAGGTAATTACAATGAAGCGACTGCCATCTGACTTCCGTGACCCTGCTACCAAGAGAACCTGACCAGATTGGACCATGGTTACAAATTCAGTTGCCTGAATTTGCAGGTTTCATCACGATGTTTTCCCTCGCCGTAAGAGCATCAGTTAGTGTTCAACTAATGTACATAACTCAGAAAATAGTCATTGGTACATGGCCGCAGCGGGATTCGAAACCGGTACCTCTCGCTTTCGAGTTGGATACTCAACCGCCCGGCTACCGACGCTCATCCAAGTTACATAGGTATACAAAATATCGGCTCAATCGTATACCAACAAATCGTTTGCAAAATTTGACGGACAACTTACATACAAACGAACTGTGCAAGTTAAAAAAAAGGGGTGTTATAAGTTTGACGTGTGTATTTTAAATAGATCTTGAAAGTTGAGTTATTTGCACCAAATTTTTTTTATTTGGGCCAACACCAACTCAATAGGAATGAGCTTGCAATGGTGGCAGTTAGATGATTACAATACCATTACTTTTAGCTGTTTCATATATTAAATATTTGTTATATTTACTGGTCACTGTGAACTTAGCTTTCTAAATTATTGGGTCCCGATTGCTTGCGGGGCGGGCTAGGCCGGGCAAACGATGAGTCTCTCTGGTAGATATCACTCACAGACTCAGATAAAATTTACCTGCGCCATAAAGTAATATACTACCAAACTAAAACAAACTATAATTCGTCACTTTACTGAAGTAACGATACGTTTTCATTTTAGTTACATAACAACTTATTAGACTTGTGTTTTATCTGGGAATTGACCAATCTGCCCTGAGTTCAATATTGATTTAAATATATTAACTTCATATATATACAGAGAGGGTAACTCTGTATATATATGAAGTTGCTAAATATGTCAAACGTAATTTTGGGGATTTCCCAACCAACGAAATCCTGCGATGCTCCGCTAGGAGGCCCAGTGTCATCCCAATTGCAAAGCACCGTTTGGAGATAACAACTCGTTCTCTTATTATAATGGGTCCGCGAATCTACACCAAACTACCTTCAGAGTGTAAATAGGGCAATAGTTTTTGTAGAACATTAAAATCAATTTTAATGTTCTACAAATGTATTACTTATTTATGTACTTACTTACTGATAAGTTTTACTGGTCTCGTTTAATATATTTAAATTAACTCTCTGGTTATTTTTAAAGTAGGTAAGGTACTCTTATTGCCTCTACCGCTCGCTAAAGCTCCTTTCGGCTTGTCTAAGGTCAGCTGGAAGAGATCGTGTTGTGGGATAAGTTCGCCTTTGCTTTGTAAGTGTTTCCTTTTGAAATGTACTATGTTGTTACAATAAAGAGTTTACATACATACATACATCAATGTTGCTGAAAAAAGCTTATTACTCGTTAAATGAGTTTATCGACGAGTGAAACCTATATTTATCCTTAGTGTTGCATATTGACTATTATTGTTATCAGCAAATGACCACTACAATTAAATTAATAAGTAATTACATTAGGTATTGACATACTTATCAATATTTATATCAATTTTATGTATTATATAATTTACATAAATTTTTTTATATTTACCTGACATTGAATTAACGTACGTAGTAATTCAAAACGCATTTTGAATTACTTGACATCATATTTTTATATCTTAGTTAATTCAAATATTGACATTTGATTGATTTTATTTAATCTACTTACGTAGTAGATCTATGCTATTTATGAATAATTTTATTGAATTTATATTGACATTGTTTATTTTGTTATGAAGAAGTCATCTAATAACCGTTTAACATTAATAATTATTACTTGTTGTATATTTGTATGACGATGTAAAATATTTTACTATAAGTAAATGAATAAAAAATTTCGCTATCCAAAATTATTTAAAAAAGTATGAAATAAAAAATTCACAGCAGTCAACATACAAGCTCAGCCATTACGCGCGCCAACAAACAAACCCCGTGCGCTGCCGCCGCGCGCCCTCTGCGCGTTGAGACCAGATGTAACGTTTTTAATGTGTAAGGGCGAGGCCGAGCGGCCCGCCCAATAGAGTAGCGGCTCGAACGAATAACGCATTATTGCACAAAGATGCAAAGTGTGGCTTTCCGAAGCCCGCCGCCGCCGAATGTATGCAAGATAATGAAAGACATTACTCTATAAAATATCCCGATGTGCGTGTGTTCGCAATGGTTTCTTTGCTAGTTACATGAGACCCGGTTTCCGATTGAGCTGAAAAATGCAATATTGTAATACAATCAAGCTGATCGGGGGATGACGGAGACTGAAGTTGCTTTTGGACCCTAAACTTCGTATGGATACATAATCAATCGAGATTGGGGCGCTCGTTTGAATAGTCTTTAATTGCCACGAAGTGCTTAATCATATTAAATACACATTTTAACTAATTAAAATTGATAAACTTTGTTCCATTTGAATACTTGTGGTATAACTTTGGAGAAGTTTAGGTTTAGATAGCGTATTGTGTTGTTTGTGTCCTCTTTTAATGAGTAATGACCAATACGCACTCAAGTCTAGTAATTATTCCTGAATGGCCACAGTCACCGTTACCAAAAGGGTTTTAAACTGGCAAAGACATTTTTGTAGTTATTCATTACACGAACACCTTCCTGGACTGAACTTGAACTTAATATTTTTACTAATTTTGTTTTTTGTACTTTTGTCATTACACGAACTCCGTCCCTGACTTTGGGTTCATGTTGAAATTTTGGATTGATTTTGAAAATTTCGTTCATTACACGAACTCTATCCCGGACTTCACTTTTTTTTTTATTTTTTTTAGATAAGGAATTTTTAGGGCATAGGGCATTTTTACTATCTTAAGTGATTCGCTGACACCTAAGAGTCATTTGGCGTTAATATTTCGGTTGTACTCTCACGCGTGAAGGCCCGGGGTTCACCTTGACCATAATTCAAGATTTGGCAGGATTTCGCTGCCAATGGGACGAGCTGCTAATGGGACGAATTGCTAATAACCCTATTATTAGTCGTCATGCGTGAACTTGGTAAATTTTTGTTTATTCTAGACTACCTTCGTTGCCGGCGACTACGTTTCGGACTCGTTCCCGTGAACACCACATTGAATTTCGGGAAAAGGAATAGTCTATGTTATCCCCTGATAATGCAGATTTCTATACGTTCAAAGGATTTATAAAATTGGTTAACTAGTTTTTGGGCTTATCCATTACAAACAAACAAACAATATTAGTATAGACTTCAAAGTTCGGTATTTTACAACGATTGCCTGTCTGCCCTCCGCCAAGTCGGGCAGACAGGCACGGCCGTGCTTACACCACCCTTGTCTCGATACAACTCAACGCATTTTCGAGTTGTTCATATCTTAGAGACTATCTGAATTTTATATTGCACTGCCACTGGCCCACGCCCGGCGCGACTTCATTAATTCAGTTCAGTAGTTTTTGAGTTTATCGCGAACAGACAGACAGACGCGACGTGGGACTTATATATCTTCTTTATATATATAATTCTTCTGTGAGTGTGTATGTCACTGAACTTCTCTCAAACGACTGGACCGATTTTGATGAAATTTTTTGTGTGTGTTCAAGGGGATCTGGGAATGGTTTAGATTCACAATTTTGTCAGAATGTTTTAGCTTATTAAAAAAAGTTTGAAATTTTCAAATTAAAGACGTGTAGACAGGACAACGTCTGTCGGGTCCGCTAGTATAGTATATAACCAAGTCGCTTCCCGCCGTCTGTCCCTATGTATCTATGTACGCTTAGATCTTTTAAACTACGCATCGGATTTCAATGCGGTTTTTAACTATGGATAGAGTGATTCAAGAGGAAGGTTTATGAGCAAAAAAGGGTAGATAGGGGCAAAGTAGATATAGGGTAGGTGTATGGTAGGTGAAGGTATAGATAGGAGGGGCTCCCCTTACGATGCAGATTCGATCAGGTGGACCGGTCCGTCCGTGTGCCTCCCTAGACAATAAAAACAAGGGTAGGGGAAGGACACCACGCGAACGAGGCCGTGCCGGGTTCGCTAGTTGTCTTGTAATATGTAGTGATAGTCATTCGGCCTTGCCCGGAAAGAAACATACCTCCATGGCCTTCATCTCTCCGTTGCGTATCTCCAGCAGGTCTTTGGTGATCTGGTTGATGTCTTTCAGCGACACCACTTGCGTGGTGAGAGCCTCGATCTGTAACTCTTGGTTCTTCACCATCTTTGTCTTGTCGAAGATCATGCCGCGTGCTTTGCTCAGCAGCTGGGGAAAAATAAAATAAAAATAATCATAATCATCTTGGCGTTAATGCCCCGGTGGTGATCTCGCGTACAAGGACCCGGGGTCCACATTGACCGTGATCCAGGATTTGGCAGACCAGGTAATTACAGTGGAGCCACTGCCATCTGACCTCCATGACTCACCAGTACCATAATTACCAGGGGAACCTGACCTGATTGGATCATGGTTACACATTCAATCGCCTGAATGTCCGGTTTCATTACGATGTTTTCCTTCACCTTAAGAGCATCGGTTAGTATTAAACTAATATACAAGACTCAGAAAAGAGTCATTGGTACATGTGGGAGTGGGATACGAACCCGATACCTCTCGCTTGCGAGTCAGATACGTTTACCACTAGGCTACCGACGCTTATAAACGGGGAAAAATACACACATATTTACGTCAAAATTGGCTTAAGGCCTCCTCTAATATGGAGTAGACCTTATTGTATTAATTATGATGTTTCACAACTCTCTAGCATAAATCGAATCTACAAACAAATCATCTACGAGTATATCGGTACAAAGGAATCGAACTTGAATATAATAAAATAGAATATACTTTATTGCGTAATAATGTTGTAGCATTTATTTCTATTATTTTATTTGAACTTTTTTACAGGTATCGGTCATAAATAATGCACATCGGCTAGTTCCGGCTTCATTGATTTAGCTTCGGCTAGCCGATGAGCATTATTTACGATCGATACGTCACGATGTTTGAAAATCTCTTTTACAAGCTTTTATTTAACTTCACTTGTAGGTATGTCCTGGAATCTTGTAAGCCTAATTTGACCCACTTCCCGGCGTTCAATTGAGCTGAAGTTTATGAAATAAATAAAGTTTAAAGTTTAAATCGGAATGTGGTTTTTATCTTCAATTCTTGACAATGAAAATGAACGCTATAAGATAACCCCATCGTGTTTGGGCTCTTTGGAATGGTCATGATGAGTACTAAACCCCTACTGGGTGATATTTAAGGTATGATGATGATGCCGGAAGGTGGTCATAGGATCTACTGAACGCAAGTATATAGCCTCATCGTCTTTAAGCTGTTTGGAATAGTCCTAAAGTGTAGGTACTATGCCACTATTTGATATTCAAGGTATGCTTGACGATACCAGAAGGTGGCCACCAGCAGTTGCTGGTTGCATGTAGTTACAGAACGTATGAAGATAACCCCATCGCGATTGGACTCTTTCGAACGGTCTTGATGAGTAAGTACTATACAGCACGATTATTTATTTACTTATCGTATGGCTTTTGAGTTCCTACTGCTACTTAAATTACATATGCACGATAAAAGCTTGTTATGAAATATTTTTTTTCATGTGGGCACTTATTACTTGTAATAGCCAAACATTTGACCGCCATCTCACCTACAGAAAAATCTAGGTTGCCTTAGAACGTTCAAATGATTGTGTTCGAGAACCATTCGCAGACAAACCATTGCAAGCTTAACTTTACAAGTTCTGATCCTGAAATCCGAACTTTACACAGGAAAAGAGTGTTTTCCGGGGCCAGGGCCAGGGATGTTTTCGTGGACTGCAATAAAGCGACTATTTTAAATGATATCTTCAGTGTATCAATGCTAGTTACGGTCTATAACGGTATCTCAACGCATTGGTAGCGCCCCTGGTGTTTCTGATGTCCATATGCGGAGGTGACCATGCACCATCAGATGGCCCACGCGGCCTGTTTGTCTGCCGTATAACATAAAACAAAAACTCCAGTGAAAAAAAAAATCATAACAACGCTTTTGTTGCGCAGTGTAGTACCTACTCATCAAGACCATACCAAAGTTATCTTATAGCTTTCATTAGTTCAAATTACCAACTTCCGACACCATCATCAGACCAGCTCCAATGCATTGTCATCCAAGTTACATAGGTATACCAAATTTCAGCTCAATCGGATGGTCCTAATTTTTTATTTATATCGACGATCTACTTACATACGAACAGTGCAAGTTAAATGAAAACTGGTATAAAATACCTCCTCATGTTGCTGCTTAATATTGTCGATCATTTCCTGGTTCCGGCCGGCGCCCGGCCGCGACAGCGCCGCCTGCAGCTCCGTCTCCAGGTTGCGGACGCGCGCCTTCAGCAGCTCGATTTCTTCTTCGCGCACCTGCCACGGGCAAAGGCCATTCGAGTTGGAAATAACAACTGTATTGAGGTTCATCATATCAGCCGAAAGACTGTTGGGCATAGGCCTAACCCAGAGATCTCCACAAAGGCCGGTCCTGTGCCTTTCGCAGCCAGCTGGTATCTGCAATCTTTACCAGGTCGTCGGTCCACCTTGTGGGAGGCCTACCTATGCTGCGTCGTGCGTACGTGGTCGCCACTCGAGAACTATTATTCGCCACGACTGATAAGGACAGCCCATATAAATTCACTGCAGGACTTCCGGCCTCTCCCATGAGAAGGGAGGTTATTGTCATAATCTCCACGCTTGGCAGGCGGGTTGGAGATCGCAGGGTTGTAAATGAAATGGAAAACGCTGCTGCCCATTTTCCAGCCTACCGAGACTCCAGAACTTTTGTTTCAAAAACATTAGTCGCCTTGTACGACACATATTACAAACGTTGTGTCAAAATATCGAAGTAAACAAATCTAACTTGAATCTATAGGTACTAATATTTTATTGACGAAAAGTTGGAAGTGTCAAAGCCCCAAGTGCCATGGGGTAATTTTAGATCACGGAAAAATAACAGGTACTCGCGGGATATTAGAACCTAAACACCGCTGCTACCTTATAATTTAACTTTTGCAGCAAAACAACATCGCTACCTTCAATTCCAAACGCAAACCATCCTCGACCCTGGCATTTTTAACTTTTTCTAGTTCATCTATCTTCTTTAGGAGTTCTGCTTCTCTCTTCTGCCAGTCTCCCTGGAATAGAGGAGCTGCCTTAAAATGTGATTATTATGGGCTGGTCGTAGGCGGAGCCTGGGCCTTCGCGTGCCGCGCGGGGGCGCAACCGGGACATAACGCCAAGATGATGATGATGGCTGGTCGTGCGATGTCTGTCAGAGTTTAATACGAGTAATAGCACCAACCGCTTTGTAAACGGCTTGCTGTTGTTGTGGGTAGACTAATGTTGAACGAAAGACGACCAATGTCTATAACGTCCATGGCCTGTCCTACGGAGGTCCTAGCCGGTATGGAAAATAAGAGAACTGTAACTTAATTTATAGGTACAATTAAGGTTCTCTAAAAATATCACTTCAGGAATGAGACCGACTGACCGATCTACTGCACTTTTAAAGTTTATTAACCCCCGACGATAAAGAGGGGTATTATAAGTTTGAGGTGTATATCTGTGTATTTGTGGCTTTGTGTGACTGTCTACGATGCCACGTAGCTCCCGAACGGATGGACCGATTTGGATGCGGTTTTCTCTTATTCTTAGAAAGCCAATTTCATCGAAATGGCTTGTAACTTTGTTTCATTAAAATCGTTTCTGTAGTTTAGAAAATACTTGAGTTTAAGTAAACTTGGTTATACGACTTTTTCTGTCCTAAAAACTCTGTGTCACTTACACTCTCTAATGGAGCCCCATTGGTTTGTTCCGTGTTCTTTACTTCTGCCTCTGGCTTAGACTCGTTTGCAATGGGTTCTGAGGGAGCATCCTGACCTTCTGGGGGAGCATTCTGAGGTTCTGCTGGAGCAGTATCAACCTTCACGGCAACGGTGGTTGTTGCATCTTGTGTCTGGGGATAAGCAAATAAATAGTAAATAACTTCCCATGACACTGAGATGGTCATGCAGGGACAATTGCATCAACATTTGATACAGAAAATGAAATTAAAAATTTTCGTTGTTGCTCGCCACACTGGAATACCTAGTTCTCCAAGCAGCATACCCAGTCAACTCAAGACCAGGGAACGTTATCATCATCATCATCATAGCCCATAACAGTCCACTGCAGGATTTAGGGCCTCTCCCACGAAAGGTTAATGCCATAATCTCCACGCTTGGCAAGCGGGTTGGAGATCGCAGTGTTATAAATATAATAATGTAAAAAGCTGCTGTCCATTTTCCACCCTACGAAGACTAGAGAACTTTTGCCTCGAAAACAAGGAACCGCGGACGTAAATAATCGAAATATCGCAAATACAAAATATAAACAGAAGTCAGTTTAAACGATTTGCATATTTTGTTGTTACACGTTCCCAGTACATTAGAGTCTTACTGATAGATAGATAGAAATATCAAGGTACCTAAATATAATCTAAGGTAAAGTGATAAAGTGGATAATTTTTGGCAATTCCTGACCTTTGCGTCTCGTAAAAGGTGACTTCAGTATTGTCTGAGAGGATAACCTAATACTCTATGCCAACTCTATTGTAGCAAGGTAAATTCGAATCTCTAAGTGGTGCACCTTAATTTACTTTACTATATGTGACAGCTTCTAATTGGCAATCCAATGTACCAAATATGTGTAGCTGTTAGCTTTCCAAAATAAATAAATAAAAATTAATGGTGGCCAATGAATAGCAGTGGACTGCAGTTGGCAAGTGATATTATTAGGAGTCAATAATGTTTAATTAGAAAGAATAAAGCCTTGGAAGCATCCCATGATATTATTGTCAATAGCTAATTAATCGTTGAATCTGTAATAGTCGACAGCCCATCCTCTATTTGGTGCCCAACGTTATTTGACAACTAATTTGCAGACAGGACAGTCGATTGATCACGAAAAGCAGGAGATTTAATCTCAACCGGCGTTATTGGCCTCAAGATCACTGAGGCGTCGAGGAAACCCTCTCAGTAATGCGAATCGATATAAATCTAGGGAATACATATTCGTAGAAATAGAGCCAATTATTTGCTCACTTACCATACCGTTTAAATATAAATGTTTAAATATAAACGGTTTGGTAGATAGTGGTACCTAACTGTTGCCCATATATCTACGATTCACGTATTTGGGTCATAGGTAACGAAAATGCGGAACAGCATGTGCATTTACTTTGATGAATACCTACTTAAAATCAGATAAGGTAATGGTCTAGGGCCTGGTATATGGCATCCTATCTATCCTGCTAATGGGTGTTTGGATGAACTTTACTTTATATCTTGAAAAAACAACTTAACCCATTTTGATGAAATTTTGCAGTGTAGTAGTTTACCTTTAACATACGAAACTCAATGTAAGTAAGCCGTAAGCTTGTTTGCCACCTTAGAGGTATAAAAAAAATGTAAATCCCGCGCGATCACTGCACACCCGAATTTTACGCGGACGAAGTCGCGCGATGCTGCGGATTATTCTGACAGACAGATTTCACAATTAAGTTATCCGTCAGAGAATTAAAGTGACAGATATCACACGTAGGATCAAGACGCTGAAGTGGACCGGCCATATCTTCAGACGGACTGATGGTCGATGGCCGACTCCTGCTGGAGTGGAGACCGCATCTCGGCAAGCGTAGTGGGACGCCTGTGGCACGATGGACCGATGACCTTAAAATGGTGGTGGGCGGTGGATGGGTGTGAATCGTCTTAGACTGCAAAGGCCCTATGGCCGAAGGCCCTACGTCCAGCAGAGGATGTGAATAGGCTGATTAATCAATCAAGTCGCGTGCAAAACCTAGCGCCCCTATAAAATAGAAGAAAGACTTACAGGTTTTGTGACCTTTGTTTCGGAGACATTGGCAGTATCTTCTCCCGCGTCGCCACTCGCCACTGGCGCTGTTGCTGGATCCGCCTGCGACAGAAAACTACTAAAATACCTGTGATCTGGTTCAGTGATGAACTTAAAAGGTTCTTGGTTTCGGGCTGTTGATTCAGGAAATGGAGTAGAATCGAGTAGGTGCAGAGGTAATTCTCTTCAGTCTGTTATAAAAGCTGGTGAGTTGGAGACCGCCATTTTAAAAGGCTGCTTGTTCTTATGGATGTAACGCCTACGTAAATCCTATTGGCAATCTCATAAATATTGGTATTGCCCACACCAAAGCATCTTTCGTCACCTATTTCCTCCGTAAGTTTAATTAATTTAAAGTGTGAGGTTATGTTCCCATAAACTGTAGAAATAAAAAGACTCATTTTCCGATCTGCGAAGGACCAAAATTACCTATTTGCATACAACACTCGTAGATTGGAAATGTTGGCGCTATTATAAATACTTTGCTGACACACACAAAACCGGCTTCTAGTAATATAGGTACCTACCTAAAACAAGTAAATAGTACAAAAACTAAAAACCCCGACCGCTGTTTATTTATTGTTTTTGTAATCGTCTTTTGAATTTCTTTATTTTGATACCCATCGGTTATAAAAAAATGGATTTTCGCAAGTCACAATATGGCACCTAAAATCCGCCATTACAAATTTACATAATTTTTATGTACGCAGTGTCTCTTCCGCGACCAAGACGAGTTTAACAACACCTCATATGTTAAAATCCATTGCTCAATGTTAGAGCTTTAGACTGTGCCTTACAAATAGACATACACATTACACACATACACTCGAAAAACATAACCCTCCTGTCGCAGTCGGAAAAAAAATATTTACGTACATAACGAACCGAACCATGATTAGGTATGATTTAGACTTGTTCAAATTGATTGATAATTTGTTTTCAGTAAAGCACCGCTTGGAGAAATTCCAAATTACTAGTCTTGATTCATCGTAGTCATTTTGCCACCGGATGTCCACTGCTGGACATGGGCCACTCCTTTTCTCCTTTGGGCTTTTCTGCATCCGTCTGCTCCCTACGACCTTTATCTACAGTTAGAGAAAACGCTCAAATAGGTACCTATGAAATCCTAGCCACACACACAACACAATGATACCTCACCCTGGTTATCGATAATTTAAAATTCTTTGAAACTACTTGATATCAAATGCATTCTATTAAATGATATCCGTTCTACCTCAATTCTTTCTCTCCCTTCATCAAACCCGTGTATACGAGTCCAAATTGACTTCATGCTGAAAGCTCCTGACAAATCCAATCCAGGGAACAAAAGCACGATGAAATTACTTTCCATTGTTCTTTAGATTAATAGGTAACTGATAATTCATATTTTAATACAACTACTCCTGGAACAAGATTACAGATTGAAACAGTTATTTAAAGCTTAATAAACATTACTTGGCTCAGCGTAAGGACCACATACCACATGTTCAAAAATTGTGCTAAAAATTTGACTTTGACAACGATGACTTGTACAAAATATTTTCGTTTTGTTACTATCCATCGGTAATAAAACCTATTTGCTCGGTAGGTATGTTTAGTAAAAAGTTTTCATTCAGTTAAAATGTTGAACTTACCATTCTCTGCGTAACTACACAAAATTCTATCAAATTCCTGAACAAACAATAAGTAAATTACACCAAATTATTGGTTAGAGAGTGAACACGCCGAAACTTGGACACGAGAGAACTAAAATAGATTTCAGAGTGCAGACGCACTGTTTTAAAAATAGAAAACCGTACGTACACACGAAGAAACGTTCTACTTTCGCGGACATTTTTCGGTACCGGAGTACCTAGTATGCACATAATTAAGTAAGTATTCTAAGTCAATATATCCATTAAATATGGTTCCTATGGACTTAAGTTTATGGTATAGACACGGTACCATATATATTTATATCCCTAAAAGGATAGGGTAGCCAGTATGATGTTCATAATGTGTTAAATAAATAAAATAAATATTCGTGGACAAATTCACACAGCGCCATCTAGCCCCTAACTAAGCAAAGCTTGTACTATGGGTGCTTAAAAACTGATATACTACTTAAATACTTTTTAAATACGTACTTATTATACATAGAACACCCAGACCCGTAACAGAAGTCATATCATTTCAATTTCTGCCCGACCGGAAATCGAACCCGGGATCTCTTGCGTGGCAGACGGCGTTGACCATTGAACCACTCAGGTCGTCAAAATATGTTAAATATTAGTTGTACTGCCTACTTCTATTTTGTACCGGAATATACCTACCCTACTCCATATCCTTTAATCAACCGCCGGCGCGCCGTGCCGTCTGGAGGCGATCGAACCAGGCTACATAGACTGAGCGGACACAACAGTTGGTGGTGTCAAATTTTTTACAGTGTCCTTTGCGAGAACGTCTTTGGTGAGAATGGTAAGCTATGTCAAAATTTTCAATATCATCTCTATGCAACGTAATTAAAATTAAAAAAAGAGTAACAAATTTTTACAGTATGCAAATTCTTGTATTACGTTTCTAGTTTCTAATATGCATTTCCATACTTTTCGCATGCGTATTTGTTTATACGCGAATTTCCAAAGTTCTCAATTTTGACAAACCAAAGGGCAGTGCGCCAAAGCATGGTTCGTCAAATATACATTACATACCTACGTTTTTTTAAATTTCTGTTGTTAATGCGGCCGGTTTATGATGTGATAAAATGAAAAACGAAAAGTTCTTTAATAAGACCACGCTAAGTCCGAATCGCATATTTAAAAAAAAAAAAATATCTCTGTATGGCAACTTATGGCAAGTTTTTTATCTGTCATAGAACGTCATTCAATCTGTAGGACTGTTTATTTTCGTAAGTTAAGAAAAATATTATTAAATATTTTTGGCATATCCACACTTTATAATTTCTACTACTGTCAGTTGATTCGGACTAACCGTGGTCTTATTATATGTATAAGTTCCCGTTCGAATGAGCAGTTTTCCAAAATCATTCTTAACCACTCACTAGATGGCGCTCCGACAATTTTGGTAATGAGGAGTTTTCCAGTAGGTATTAAATAAATATATTCGAGGACAAATTCACACAGCGCCATCTAACCCCAAACTAAGCAAAGCTTGTGATTTGGGTGCTGGATAACTGATCTATCGTTGGTTTCAAAAAGCATCAATAGATGGCGCTCCTACAATTTTGATAATCTTTTTATAATCTGTATGATAGTGGCAGTAATTTCATGCAGCCAACTAATACTAAACATAAAAATAAAATGTTTATTAATATAAACATATTGTTATATCATACAGATTTAAAAAAGATTACCAAAATTGTAGGAGCGCCATCTATTGATGCTTTTTGAAACCAACTGACAATACCTACAGGAAAACTCCTCATTGAAGCCGCCCGACTAGGGAAGTACCTCCACCTTAAGCGTACTCCACATGTTCACCGAAACTTCCGGCGAAACTTTTGCCGGGACTTTGGTCGACCCTCTACATTCTCGCCTATTAGGGATGTGGTGGTGTCAAAACGCGCGACATTTTATCGATTCATCGGCGTAATATCGGTAATCTACTGTAAACAGGGTCACAGAGGTGATGGCAGCTTCTCTACTGTAATTACTTGATCTACTAATATCCTGGATCATGGTCAAGTGTACCCCGAACCTGTTACGGGAAAAAACGCTAGAAATATAAATATAAAATCGATCGAATTGAGACGACAACAAACTATCTCTACTTAGTCTATGAAATAGGCGAGACTTGCCAAACATGCACGGGACTCACAGATATAACAGACTAAACACAAATCACAAATATTCCCTGTTCGCTCAGTCTACAATGATTATGAATCTTGCTATCCCGTTTTTTCGTCTATTCGAATAAGCTCTAAGAAAATGACGCGCGCAATGTTTTGAACGTTTGACATGTTGCTCGCGTGTGGAGCGCGCTTAAAGCGCGCTCCACATGTGGACAGTTCCGCGGGAACACGAGAATGTAGAGGGAGTATTCGTGTAGACCGTGCATGTTTGGCATGTCTCGCCTATTTCATAGACTAAGTAGAGACAGTTTGTTGTCGTCTCGATTCGATCGATTTTATATTTATAATCCTAGCGCTTTTTTACGTAACAGGTTCCGTATTCCGGATATTAGTATGTCAAGTAATTACAGTGGAGCAGGTGCTATCACCTCTGTGAACCTGTTTAAAGCAGATTAACGATATTACACCGATGAATCGATATAATGTCGACGCGTTTTGACACCCACCACATCCCTAATAGGCGAGAATGTGGAGGTCGACCAAAGTCCTGGCAAAAGTTTCGCCGTGAGTTTCGGCGAACATGTGGAGCGCACTTAACAACGACCTGACGTTTCTTTTGAAACATTGGTGTAAATTTTATAATTTCCTAATAAAATTAAATGAAATCATTCAAAAGACGGTGTAATTTAGTGCACATTTATATAAAAGCGCAAAGTATGGAAATACATCTGGATTATCTTTTCATCGGTAAGTAATCATTCGTGGTCGCGGCGATCGGGAATCAATTTTTGAAATTGTGACAAAAATATGCATCGTAATAGTGTGATTTTGCAATAATTGAAATGCTTTACCTTAAAACAACATGCCATTAAAGACAAATTTAAAATGACTGGCAAATTGAGCAATATTTCGGTATACGAAAATATTTTGATGCTAACAGGGTCGGATTTAGTATTGTAGCGACATCTATCGCTCCACTAGGGAAACTCAACGATACTCACATTACGAGTACACGAACACAAGGTTGGCAAGCATCCGCACATAGATGGCGCTAACAATCCTACATCGCGCTAGAGAAATGTGCCAACTTCCATGGCATATATACAACTTCAGACGATCAACTGTTGGACCCTTGGTCCCCTGGTCACAACACCCGGCCAGGTGGGTAATTACCCTTTTCTACCTTCTCACCATCTTTGCTTGCCAACATTGGCGGCTACCATTATCCTGCACCGCCAAAGTGGTGACCCCGACGTGATCCTTACGTCTTCCCTACCTGACTCCCGCACAAAGCAGTCACAGCCTTGATCATAGTCGGCACGGACGCGTGCTTCCTTGTCGTTCGCCTGCGGCATCTCACTGTCCCCACCCAGTCTCGACTCACTGCAGACTTGGGAACAGCATCGCTTCGGCACAGGTCACAGCGCAACCTCACGCCAGAGCTACGCCATTGCTCACCGCATCGCCAGACTGACTACGCTTCATACGTCAGCTTCAGCATTTCTCGCTTCGGTATCGACCTCCAGTCTCCGGGGGGAGTACTGTAGCGACATCTATCGCTCTACTAGGGAAACTCAACGATACTCACATTACGAGTACACGAACACAAGGTTGGCAAGCATCCGCACATAGCCGCACATAGATGGCGCTAACAATCCCACATCGCGCTAGAGAAATGTGCCAACTTCCACGGCATATATACAACTTCCGACGATCAACTGTTGGACCCTTGGTCCCCTGGTCACAACACCCGGCCAGGTGGGTAATTACCTTTTTCTACCTTCTCACCATCTTCGCTTGCCAACATTGGCGGCTACCATTATCCTGCACCGCCAAAGTATTCTTTGTATAGAATTTTAATTCTCAAATCTTGTAAATAGCGGTCCACAGTTTTTTGTGTTTTTGGGTTTCATACCAAAAATTTACCTAAATAAAGTTTTAAATTATCAGACATTTTATGAAACAACTTAATGGATTAATCGCGTATTTACGTTTATTTACATTTATTTGTTTTTCTAGGTTTCAAAAAGACCAGGCATGGTGCTGTGTTGTAAACATTTTAAAGAACAAGATAATAAGTTGATGCAAGCCCCTTCTGTCCTGGTGCACCATCATTATTTGAATTTGAGTGAAAATAAAGAATATGCTGCCTGTTTAATATATTTATGTACCTATCCTTTCCATTATGTTTTTTTTTCATGACTATGTCCTTTAGATGGCATCATATTCAATTAATTGTAAAGTCACATAGGCCAACCTGTGGACAATGTAGACGCTTCTAACGTTAAGTAAGTAGGTACCTACTTAGTTTAGAAGTTATGAGGTAACAAATAAAGAGTGATACCGGTCAAAATCATAACCCTCCTTTTAGCAAAAGCAACCACTGCCGATTCACGGTATGTAGGTTCGAGATATCAAAAAGACGGTGGTAGGTATCAAGGCGTGGGTTTGATTCACTAGACACTTTACCTTTTATTATTATGACAATATTAAATTATAAGGACAAGTTTAAAAAATTGACGAAGTCACCCGGAGCGAAATACAGACAAGCTCACAAGTCAGATTTGTTTGTGTTCGTTACGAGTACATATTCGTAGCAAAATATAACTTATCTGCAGATGGGCTGCCTTGCTTCGTCCCTGCATTTGCATTAGTGTTTGTGTTATAGAGATGTGCGACATTTTGTCTCGAATTAAAACTTGGTATGTTCTCTCTGCTTCTGTAGATTAAATTTTTTCTCTATGACGGGACTACACGAATATAGGCGAATACTCTCTTTACATTCTCGTGTTACGAGTGCGCTTTACAAAATACCGCAGCTAGTACTGGCAATCTCCGTAACTATTTAGTAGCTAATCGCGATTGGTCCCAACTCAAATGGATCAAGATACTAAGCGGCGTACTATCGGAGATTGGCCTCATAATGATGAATACAATCATACACAATACATAGCTGTTTGAGATATTTCCTTATTCGATGCCAATCGACAAATCGATCGACTATTGACATCCTTGTTGCAAGCGTTTGACATTGACATAATTGACAGTGACATTGACATTTCCAACCGTGCTTTGCTTGCTTGAGTAGTTGAGTTTTTAGACTGACGCTCCGTTTGCAATACTTTGCATTTGCAACTACTTGGAATATTTTGTGTACAATTCTTAAATTTTACTGATGTAATGAGAGTTATATGTGAAAGGCCGCCAGAGGACTAATGTATAGAGGTTCAATCGCATTAATGAAGCATGGATAGACAAGCAAATCGATAATATAGCGTTGCGAAAAGGCTGGCAGTCAGGAATAAAAATCTTCTTTGTGGCCAACTGGCCAATTTGAACTGTTTCCGGTTTAAAGTCTCAGGTAAACGTTATACTGGTCTTGTTCATTAAATAAACTTACAAAATTTATTGTTCTAAATTGTAGTTCTATTTTGCAAGATGGTCATGTCGTCTGAAAGAACTGCCCAGATTGGACAAGCGCGGGAGACGTTCCAAATGCTCCATCAAATATCTCAACTCCTGAACACTGGGTTGGATGCTGAAACACTCACTACATGCATCAGATTGTGTGAACTTGGGGTTGATCCTGAGGTTTTGGCCCATGTCATCAAGGAGATCAGGAAAATGGAAGACACATCATTACCAAACAAACCCAGTAATTTACACCACTAATTCAAAAGAAAATGTGTGGTAGTTAGTTTTATATTGTTGCTATGGTTGCTGCATTATAATGTAAATAACTTCACAATAAGAGATGTGTGTTATGCAAAGTATTGAATAAATTATAAGTTTTGATCATACATACCTTAGTTTTTTTTATTATGATAGCAACCTAACCTAACCCGATTTATTAGTGTCAATTTAACAGTTCAAAATATTTCTCAGCTTTTAGAGGCTTAAATCTCATTTCCTTCCCTATGTTCAAGTTATTATGCTGTAAGGTTTCTCAAACTATGGACAAAGTAAAGTTTTAAAGTTTCCAAATGGCTGCAAACCCTTAGAAAAAATAGATTTAAGAATATGTGATACTCTACCTATGTAGCTGGGCAAAAATCAATCAGACAAACTTTTGAAATCAGCTTGAAGAGTTTTGTATGCGGTCTCTGTGGATATTTCTCGTCTTTAACATTTTTACATTGTTGGAGAGCTGAGATAGACTGAATAACAATTTTAACCCTTATATCCGCATCCATTAATTGTTTGAATGCAAAATTTTCCAAACCTTGTCAAAAATTATCGAAACTTAGCCGACAACAACATCAAGGACACTGGAGGATAGTTACATTGTTTCATCCGATTTAAAGTACCTATGAAGGATATTGCTACCAGTAAGTTTGGTATATAAATAAAATTTTAAGTCTGCATTTAATTGAAAATTCAATTTATTATAAACATCTGTTTACATTTCAGGTTAAAATTGTAGAATATAGCTTGCATGGCCAGGTACAATTTGGAGTTTTCACAACTGACTAGTGTTGAAATGGGAATGGATTAATCAGAAGATGGGAATAAATAATCTTCTCTAGCCCAAAAAATAATCCAACACATTGTTGTAACACCAATACAAACTTTTGACTATATGGGAACAAATAAATAAGTCAAAAGCTTTATTACCATACAAAACCATATTCTACAAAATATAATTAAATAAAAACTTAATAAAATATGTTTACTTTAAGAAAAAGTAGTAATGGTCAGTGCATTTTTCACAACGCAGGTGTAGTTTTTTTATGAGTGAAATTATAAGCAGTCAGTACAGGACTGAAAATATCACAGATGCAAACAACTCACTCATAAATGTAGATATTGAAGAGAAGAAACCAAGTATTGTTAATGTAAGAAACTAAATTTACAGGCAATAGAAAGAACTTAACCAGACTGAAATAAGATTAACATGACAAGACATTACAATGAAGGCTACAGTATACTATTAGACAATTTTAACACATATTTTAAACAAGAAAAAAATAATTTGGCAACTAATTAGCTCTTGCACTCATGAAGGTTGATAGTTGTGCAAAGTTCAACTTTGCCTACCTAGCACTGTCTAGTGTGATTATCCGATATCACTGTACCTGCAGTTACGCAGACTACATTTCGTAGTAGGTACAGTGAGATATAGTTATATGTATCACTTTTGTTGTGCTAACTAGACAAAAAATGTTAATCCCAAATTACCCTATACTTATAAATATTGGGTGGTAGTTCTGCCTCATTGACTTTGTCCTAACACAGAGGGGTCTTCAAAGATTGGTTGTTGTGGCTTGAACTGTTCTGCAGAGAGTCTTGTGAACATAATTCCAATGCCTTCGATGAGCGCAAGCAGGATTCCACCAACCACTGCACTGCCTGCCATGGCAGGGACACCTGTTACAAATAAATAAAAGTTTTAAGTCTCGCATCAGTATAAACATATTAATATAGGTTTGATATATCACGCCAAACCACTATCCAATGGTATAGAAAAGGTAGCAAATGGAACAATGTGGTCTATGCCAATACCCATTGGGTTATTGAAACGACATTATATGTAAACAAGGTTGTGAACTTGTTAACTTCAGTGGATACTATCTGTTGTTGAAAATGATGTAAGCTATACCCATAATCTTAGGCGCTACAGTAATCTATTTGGATTTATTTACTACTCACCTACTTACTATTGTAAAAACAAAAGTGTGGTTAAACATTTTGTTGTCAAAACAAAAACTAAAATACTGTACCGTTTCTAGCTGCCAAAATCCCTCCAGTCATTGCACCACTCATTATAGAGTTCCAAGGGTCTTCTTTCTGTCGTAGATACACAAGGGTGCAATCAATTGTTGAGAACATGCCACCCCATACGGCAAAATTGCCAGCAACTATAGGTGAACGTTCCTTAACTGCTGCTAAACTGCCAAGCTGAAATTAATTTAAAAATTAACAAATCTCTCACTGTTATGCTTCATCTTAAATGGATTCATCTCAACTGTTACATGCTGTTAATCATGTTATGATTGAATAAATGTTATGATCCTAAGTTATTGATGGTTAACTGAAGAATAATTGACACCAGCAAAAGCATAATAATATATAATAGAAAGAATATAACATGACATTGTTGAAGGACAAGCGATCCCGGTTTACTGCTAATCAGCGTATTGTTTTACCGGAGAATAGTTATTGTGTAATTAATTATGGAAATGCTTACCAGTTTCCTATTGAGTCCGACTGGTGCATTTCTGAAGGCCTTGATGGAGTGGAATATGCCGCCTCCGATGGCACCCATGATGAATGCACCACCGGAGTCATCAAGAATGCGCCAAGGGCAAGGTTCTCTTGAATACTCATCCATTTTGTGTCGTTTTGTAAATTCGTTAGGTAAGATCTAACCTCAAATACGAAGCACAATTGCAATGCTCCGCGTGCCTAAAGTAAAACTCACTAAAACTTAAATTTGTGGCAGATATTGAGTTATCGTGTTTTATTTAATTCCTAGATGTTCTTATAGGAATAATTATCCTTTTAGAGACACAATTTGCGCACCATTGTTCACTTGCCAAATGATTTTTTTGGGGGAATGACTGACGTGAAAATGTTCGTGCACCGTGTAATCCAACATTGATAACACTGATATTATAGTAGACAGCCTCATAAACGTGATACTAGACGTCATTGTCCAAAAAATCGTGGTGACACTACACGCTCGTATGAAGAATAAGAATATTTATTTTTCCACACAAGAATAACGTAATATGTCATATACATTGGAACCTTATACCTAGAGTACATACAAAATTAAATATTAAAAACAGAAAAAAAGAAATTGTGTGGAAGGGCACAGTCTCAGTTTACGCTGAGAGCTAAAACCCTGCAGCACTGATTTTCAGACTGCCCCTGACCTTATCAGTAATATATATTTGGAATAGCGCGTAATATATACTTGAAGCGCGAAGCAGACAGCAAGGTACGAAACGTGCAGCTCTCATTTCACCCCGCGTTTTACCTCGTAGCTAAATACATGACACTGAAGTTGTGAGCAAAGTTAACTAGAATAATTTTTTATTTCAGATAATATTTTATGGTGTAGCTAAACTAAGTAAACAGACTCAGTTGATTCCGCTAATATTTCGACGTATTCCATGGTTAATGGTATGTCCTTGCTTATGAAAAATACAGCATTCATTTCGTCCATCCTGATCGATACTCAGTTCGGCGGTATGAAATTTGTGACGTCTTCCTCAGGATGGGATCAAGATGTCGGCGTTCAATAAGCAGTTTTCCAATAGGTATAAAGCTTTTCTAACCACTTGCTAGATGGCGCCCCAACAATTTTGGTAATTGAAGATCTCTTGAAATAGGTACTAAACAGAGTTAAATATTATGTTATGTTTTATCAATGAACTTATTATTTTTAAGTGTAGTAGACTACTACTAACTATAGCTGCATGACATCACTGCCACAACCATACTGATTTAAAAAAGAAGTACTAAAATTGTGGGAGCGCCATCTAGTAATGCTTTTTGAGATCAACTGACAATACCTACTGGAAAACTGCTCATTGGAGGTAAGTGGTACCACCCCAGTCTAATAATAAAGTTCTTACAATTTCAAATATAATCAGACAGATAAAACTCTTGCATCGCCCTTCTCGATTCTTATCAATAATTATTTGTTAATAAAAGTTATATCAAATTGTAAACATTGTTGTCTTCTGCAAAAATAGGTATATGTGTAGATACTTATGCCTGCCAATGAATATTTGACACCCCGGCAGACAAGAAAGACGGTGAGGTTCGCAATAAAAAAAACTTTAAATAGGTACGAATTAATCTATAATGTCTCTCTTCTATAGGCCGGCTGGAAGAGATTTCTTCTTAGAAATAAGTAGTGCCTGTTGTGTCGTCTTTAATTTTGTAATTTCTGTATACTTTATATTGTGTGCAATAAATTGTTAAATAAATAAATAAATAATCATACAAGTCATCAATCATATCGTCAACATTATCATCTATCATCTTTACGTTATGTCCCGGTTGTGCCCCTGCACGGCACGCGAAGGCCCGGGGTCCGCCTTAAGTCATTAATCACATACTGCGACCTAATTAATGTTAAATGACAGATATTTATGTCTTCTCCACGATTATATCTACACAGTGTGTGGCCTAGAATCGGTGCAAATATTAAAAACAGAGGCACTATAGGTCACCAGTAATTAAATTATCATGGTCCCAACTAATTAAAATCAAATATTAACTTTTTGTTTTTTTCTAACAAACTTAATCGTATGCAAACAAAACAATAGTTCCGCTTAACTCGGAACGTCTCGTTGACATTTTACGGGTTGTGTTGGCTGATATTATCGTATGCCCTGTACCACGACATTGACAATGTAAGCGATAATCTCGTTTTACAATATTCACTGATTATGAATCGTAACTGTAAATTCTTATTGTGTGTAATGCATGGGTTTTGGTTGACTAGAATATTTTCAGTAAAAATACCAATACTCTAGAGTTTCTATTTTCAATATTAGCTCCGGTTCTGGGCCACACACTGTATTTATGCCAACCATTATTTGGCCGTTTTACCCCAGCAGGCAAATATGAAAAGTTGAAAACCGACCAAGCGTAGTTGAGCTCGCATACAAAGGGTTCCATACCATTAACACAAATAATTCCATTAAGGGTTTTAATTCCGGTACTCGATAACGTGAGCTTTTTGCAGTGCGCTCTTGTACTATAAATTAACTTTCCAATTTTTTTAGGCGTCGCTCGTGTCACCTCGCTTCGGGAGAGTGTGGATTAGCCCTAAGGTTTCGTGCGAGTTTGCCAGTTGCCTGTTGTTCTGTCATCTCATTTGTTTATCTACATTTCTCTCATTACTAATTTGTGGATTTTGTGGTCAATAAATTAAGAATCAACGCTTATTTTCGTAAATTTGTTTGTTTCGTTGTTTTGGTGCCCATTATTATGACTATCCACAACCTTTACATTTTCGATCGATATGGGACATTACTTTATTACGGCGAGTGGAACAGGTCAAAACAGTCTGGCATGTCCAGAGAGGAGGTAATCAAATCCTTAAAAATATCCTATACTAGCTTTTGCCCGCGTGTAACTCGGGTTTTAGAGCAGCTTATCTTTTTCCCGAGTGACAATTAAATTACCTCCCTAATGTATGAAAGCTAGTTCTATATATTACGCAAATGACGAATGATCATCCAGGACAAATTCTTGTAAATCATTTATATTTCATCTTATCTTTGTCTTATAAGAATAATATTGTTTCAGGAAGGCAAGCTCATGTATGGCATGCTGTTTTCAATTAAATCTTTTGTATCAAAAATATCACCATTGGATCCAAAAGAAGGTTTCCTCCACTACCGGACCACAAAGTACACACTGCATTGTCTAGAGACCCCGTCCGGTTTGAAATTCGTCTTAAACACAGATAATGGAACACAAGGAGTCAGGGAGCTGCTGAAAAAGATATATGCTGAAATATATGTAAAGTATGCGGTCAGAAATCCTCTATGTGTCATGGGCGAGCCCATAACAAGTGAATTATTTAAAAATAAACTTGATGCTTTCATAAAGCAGGCCCCAGTAAGTGCTGTGAGAGCATCTTGATAATAGACTCATATAATATCCATATCTACATAAGTTTATATTGTAAATATAGTGATAAGATATAATATTCCTTTAATTATTATGTTACATAAATGAATAAATTATTTTAATTTACTGTAATTATGTTTTTTACCATTTTGTGGTTTTAAAGTACAAACAATTTACTTACTTTCATAGTAGGTACTGTAAAAAATACTGATTTATCATGCATCTACGTTCCTCAGAATGTGCCAAAGATTATTTATTTTATTAAACCGTTTATTGTGCCCAATGACAGGTATACAATATGAAGAGTGTCGGTGACCGAGCGGTTAGAATATCTGACTCGTAAGCCAGAGGTTCCGGGTTTGAATTCGGCTCTGACAATTACTGTTTTCTGAGTTATGTACATAAGTTGAATACTAACCGATGCTCTTACGGTGAGGGAACATCTTGATGAAATCTGCACATTCAGGCGACTGGATGTGTAACTATGATCCAATTTGGTCAGGTTCCCCTGGTAGCAGGGTCATGGTGGTGGCAGTCGCTCCACTGTAATTACCTGACCTGCCAAATCCTGGATCATGGTCACGGCGGACCCCAGGCTCTCGTACGAGAGCACAATCGGGACATTAACGCCAAGATGTTTTTTTTTTATTTTACAGGTATACAATATTGACATTAATTATTATAACAAAACTTGTATATCATGATGAGCCTTCAAAGTCAAATATTTATTCTTAAATGACTTTATTTCAACAATAGATAGTGGTTCAAGAGGAAAGTTTACCCAGCCGAATTAGATGAAACATGGCCTAGATTTTAAGTTGGATCCCAAAATTACCAAACTGAAAACACTATCAAAATCCATTCAGTGCCTTTTCCATATTTCTTATAGTTTAGCTAGTCTATT
The DNA here is from genome assembly GCA_905147135.1 of Blastobasis lacticolella. Lineage (NCBI taxonomy): Eukaryota > Metazoa > Arthropoda > Insecta > Lepidoptera > Blastobasidae > Blastobasis > Blastobasis lacticolella. Next base: position 22,031,319 of record LR990040.1, read on the forward strand.
ATGGTTCTACATCAAGTGTTTCAGTTTCCAAAATAAATTATACCTATGTTGCTTTATTATATGTATGTTGCCCAGGCTTAATAGCAACACAACTATACCTTGTCTAAAATAGGATGATAATTTTGACAGATCACAGTAGGGATGTGGTTGTGTAAAATCGTTAATGAATCTATTCGATTATCGATTATCATTCTCATAGAACTTGGAATCGATAGTTGCATGGTTATGCTATACGTATTATACAAAATAAACTATTTTTTTTTCTTCTGAATTAATAATTTATTAATACGACATTAAAAACCCTTCTACAACGACGATTATGACACGTGCGTATTTCTATTCGGTCAGTCATCCTATTACGTAGAATACGCGCGACTCGAAATTGTTGTTGTGAAAGGTCTCTTAAGGTGAAATCCAAACAAAGAACTAAGAGTTTAGTTACAAAAAATAATAAGGTTACCTAAATGTTAATTTTAAATATTCGATTATATTATATCAATATCGATATTCGATTGTCTGTTGTTATTCGTTATTCCTGGCACTTCACTAAAGGGGCGGGGCCTGTCTATGAAGTACGTCATTTTCCGCAGTACATTTTAACGAAAAAAAAACACAAAACTTCATAGGCGTGCGCCAAAGACCAACAATTAGTGAGCTGTCAAAATTATCATCCTATTTTAGACAAAGCATAAAAAGGTTTCATTCAAATCCAGTAGATCCATGGACTTATAGATCACAGATTACTATAGATCAGAAAGATAAGAAACCATGGACTTACTACCCATAAGAAACGTACATAGAGACACGGACGTCGTAGAGAAAACCACCAGCTTCAGTTTTGACGTATAGTTTGACATAACAATTTTAACAAGTGCTAGTGCTGCGGTCATAACAACATTAGCAAACTAATCTTTGCGATTTGGCTAGGAATGTTACATCGATTGCAATTGTACTTTATTCTATTATCTATATCTATATCTCAATTGTACTTTATTATTACTGATTTCCAATTCTTATATTAAATAATACACAGATGGCACATAATTAACATACATATAATTTGTCCAAAAATTAATTACAAAGTAATCCGCCTCTTAATTTAAAATAATCACCGCAGGATCACAGAATGTTCTCAAGTTGTGTTCGACACCGTCTACGTGAAAGTAGAAGTCAATAATGGAGCTTTAATGTCATTGTAGTAACTATGTACCAGTGCAAACCATACACCTGTAGATGACCATTATCAGGAGGATGTGTGCTATCAAATGCAAAAAAAAATTGATGACTCGAACAACTAATAGTGCACTTCAAATATAAGTTTGGCCATATAGAAGTCTTGTTTAGCCTTTGCTTATAATTACCTATTAAAAATTCATGTTTTGGTGCAGGTATAATATGTAGGTAGGTACTTATATCCAAATAAGTCTCGCTTATTACAACGGTCAATTAATTTTTCTGATCAAAAAATATCGCGAAATATTAGCAGACGCAATTAAAAACGCCGCTAATATAAAATGTCAGAACATTAAAAATGTCATTTAGGTACATTTTTGGTATGAGACCCTAATTTATACATATAAAATTGAGGACCGCTATTTACAAGATTTGACTATTAAAATTTTATACAAATAATACTTAATCCGACCCTGTTAGCATCAAAATATTTTCGATCACCGAAATATTGCTCAATTTGCCAGTCAGCACCGCGAGCCGCCAGCCGATTGTATTTTTGTGATGTATCTCGTGCAGTTGTGTGTTATGTATAAAATTAGTTTAAGTTTATTTAATTTTATTGTTTTCTGTTTCGGAAGTGACGGATTTTTGAAGCTATTGGATAATTTCGTGAGCTCAAAAACCGCGTACTTTTAGTTCGTACGTCTATCGCCCATGTCGAGCAGAGTAAGTTCGCGAACTCAAAAACCCACATACTTTAAGCTCGTACGTGTATCGCCTACTTTAGGATGATAATTTTGACAGCTCACAGCAGGGATGGAGATTCATTAACGATTTGACACATTCGACTATCGATTATCATTCTCATAGAACTTAAAATCGATAGTAAAACTCAAGGAAACATTTTTTTTTTTTTTTTATGACTACTACAGTAAAAATGTTATCTACAGAAGCAGAGAGTATTTACCAAGTTTCAATTCGAGACAAAATGTCACACATCTCTATAACACACATGGACTTACTACCCAAAGGGACTGCGCACTGCTTTGACTAAAACCGGGCAGAGCGAGAGTCACCATCGATAGTCCTGTGTTCCTTTCTAGTGTTGCCACCATTGTTGATGCAAATTCCGAATTACTTTTATTACTTAGCGCGGACACCGACCTACCGATCAGGGCCAGGCAGAATCGGACCGGGTGCAATCTGAAGGTCATATTTTCACCAGGGTCCAGCCCAAGGATTCCCTACTACTCGGAACCCATTGGTCCTAAAATACTAGTTTCTAGAGAGAAATTATAGTACTTGTTAATCTACATTTCGAATGACAGCTGTCAAACTTAAAACTGCAATAGCTCCTAAACTTTTGGTGCTAGAACACTAGTTCCTAAAGAGAAATTATAGTGCTCGTCGAGATCTACATTTCGGATGGCAGCTGTCAAACTTAGAACTGTTGTAACTCGGAAACGATTTGTCTTAGTTCCTAGAGTAATATAATAATACTCATCGAGATCTACATTTCGAATGACAGTTTTAAGTTTGACAGCTGTCACCCGAAATGTAGATATCGACGAGTACTATCACTTCTCTTTAGGAACTAGTGTTGTAGGATAAATCGTTACCGAACTCTTTAATCTGTTTTGTGGAACAAAAAGTCGTAGGTTGATAATTATGTCGACTCGACGTTTGTCGGAGAAACGGTCAGTAGATCAAAAGGTATTTTGACAACTACTTTTCGGATTGTACGGACCCCATAATAATACCAAATTCACGGTAAATATATTTCTCCAATAATGGCAACACAAAACATGACACTTGTCAATTTAGAATGACGGTGATTATGCCAATAACATTATGTTTACACTGTTAGAAAGGGACAAAGGACTATCGATGGTGACTCTCGCTCTGCCCGGTTTTAGTCAAAGCAGTGCGCAGTCCCTTTGGGTAGTAAGTCCATGATAACACACAAAGTGATTAGAAAGTTAGCTACCTTCTTACCAAAGCATGAAGGTCCAAGGAAGCATGAAGGAACTTTCCAATCTCTTTGATAACACACACACTAATGCAAATGTAGGGACAGAACAAGGCAGCCCACCTGCAGATAAGTTATATTTTGCTACAGAGTTCCACTAGTAACGAACATAAACAAATCTGGCTTGTGGGTATATTTCGCTCCGGACAATTTCTTCATTTTTTTAAACTTGTCCTCATAATTTTATATAGACATTATAATAAAAGGTAAGGTGTCTAGTGAATCAAACCCATGCCCTGATACCTACTACCATATTTTTTATCTCTCACCTGCATACCGTGAATCGGCAGTGCTTGATTTTATTTGTTGCCTCATAACTTCTAAACTAAGTAGGTACCTACTTGCTTATCGTTAGAAGTATATTTATTATATACAGGTTAGCCTATGTGACTTCACAATAAATTGAATATGATGCCCTCTAGAGGACATACCTAGTCATTTAAAAATTTAGGCAAGAATAATATGATAAGAAAGAGCGAGGTGGGCCAAAAATAGCAGGAAAGTGGACCCTGGGCCCTCACGTGCTGCGCGGGGGCGCAACCGGGACATAACGCTAAGATGATGATGATGATTCATCAAGACAAATATCCATGACCTAACCGAAAGAAAAAGTCGGATAAAGGACGATCAAGTTCACGTATACACAAATATTTTGTACACTACTGAACCGAGTTAAAAGAAACAAAGCTAAGTACGATGAATATGATTTCGATGAAACTGGCTTTCAAATACAGAAAACCTCATCCAAATCGGTCCTCCGTTCGGGAGCTACGATGTCACAGATTGATACACAAAGCTGCAGATACACACGTCCAACTAATAACACCCCTCTTTTCCCTCCAGGGTACAATTTAGGAGCCATAGTGACGCGACATATCACTGTCGTCTCACCTTTAGAAATGCCAAAGTAGTCTGAGGCGCTGTCCTAATTGGCAACAGTCGTACGACTATGGCCGTGCGACGCAATACACACTCTGGTGGTTAGCCAGGAAATTCTCGGCTATATACCTTATAGAGAAGGCTTGGAGAACCCATTTCCTTCCTAAACCCGCTTGCATATGACACATCCCATATTTTCTTATTCGTCTTTGCCATCACTCTTTCTTTCAGAACCTACGATGCAAAGTTATATAGATAGTTTTTGGCTTTCTGATGTGATCCAGTGGTACAATAACGGCTTTGCACCAGTCTGTAAGTACTAAGCCTTTTGCCCAACACTTATTAAAGAACATATACGCAGCCAGGAAGCTAACAGCTAGTTTCTAGCTCTTAGCATCTCCACACTAACTCTATCATACCATTTCTTCTAATATAACTCTACTCTGTCTGTGCATACCATGCTGCCTTTTCTTTTTTCAAACACTGATAGCATTCATCACTTCTTCCATACTAATTTTTCTCCGACTTTCCGTCTCAGGATCCTGGCAACGATCCTGGCCATGAGACGAAAAGTCACTACATTCAAACAGACTTTCAAAATAATCCTTCCATTTTTGCAACAAACTACTAAAATGTACTAAACCATATCCGGGCAATTGTTAAAAAGGGACACATTAACTTCGTTCTTGACGTCTCTATCGGGCCGCAGACTCTTTTCAATCAAATATAAGTCTTACACTTACGTGCTAAGATCTGTTTTTGTTTCCAGTTTTCCAGGAAATGCATATTCCTGTGGTATTGACAACGAATGTACAGCATCAACAATGTTTAGTAAGTTTATGCTTTGTCTAAAATAGGATGATAATTTTGACAGCTCACTAATTGTTGGTCCTTGGCGCACATCCATGAAGTTTCATGTTTTATTTCGGTAAAATGTACTACGGATAATATCGTACTTCATAGACAGGCCCCGCCCCTTTAGTGAAGAGCCACGAATAACGAATAACAACAGACAATCGTAAATCGGCATTCAAATAAAATAATCGAACATTTAAAATTAATATTTTGATAATTAAGTTGTTTTTTGCAACTACAACTCTAATTCCTTGTTTGGATTTCACCCAAAGAGACCTTCCACAACAACGATTTCGACTTGCGCGTATTCTACGGAATAGGCTGACTGATTAAATAAAAATACGCATGGGTCGAAATCGTCGTTGTGGAAGGGTTTTTAATGCCATATTAATAAATTATTATTTCAAAAGAAAATAAATAGTTTATTTTGTATAACATGTACTGAATAACCATGCAACTATCGATTCCAAGTTCTATGAGAGTGATTATCGATAATCGAATAGATTCATTAACGATTTTACATTACCCCATCCCTAGTGTGAATTGTCAAAATTATCATCCTATTTTAGACAAGGTATAGTTTGACATTATTGACAACAAAACATAACGCGCCACGCGCCCGTAGCAACCAACGTATTTTTTGTAACTAAATTCTCAGTTCCAAGTCGAATAGATTTATGTTTCGTTAAATAAAACGAATTTGTGTCAAATAATGGCTGTAATTTTCAAAGCTGAACTACGCTATAGCCGCTGGGATGAGTGAAACTGACGACACTGATGTGTTGCTGCTGATTCCGCCAGATTTCTTCGCGGTTCACAGTTCTGCCTCTGAAGAATCATTGCTGGAATCTTCAAGAACAGTTGTACATAAACCGTCGTCGTGCACTGCCAAAGTTTTAGGCAAATTAGTAGACCAGGTGCACACTTTAGAGGCTAGGTTAGAAACCTTAGAAATAAACAGCACAATCACTGACACCAGCCTGACTTCCCTCCCAAGACGTAAACATTGGGACACCGACAGCTGTAATAGCCAAGATCGTAAGTCAAATACATTTCCGAGGCGTCGTAAACGTAAAACAAAGAAGTTTGGCCATTTCGAAAGTTCTTTATCCAGTATAGATACATTAAGTTTGAAAAAAAAAGTTCCTCCTCTAAAACTAAAGGACTACGAAGTGGCTACAATAGATTCTAATTCTATAGAGATCAATGAATCTCAGAGTATGGACGGCGATATTAGCAGTATTGTTTCAACTCCAAACAAAAAGAATGACAAGCTTTTTTTGCACGAAATTGATGAGTTTTTGACTAAAGTTGAAGCATATGAAAGTCCTGAGACCAAATACAGAGTACAAGAATCTGTGAGTCCCGACAATGTTATCAAAGCCACTGGGGATTACATATCACAGAAATTAGAAGACATCAACACAGATCAAGTAAAGCTGCCCAGTGGTCGAACTGTTTCTAGTAATATACTGGATAAATACATATATTTAGTTAAAACTAGTGCGACACCATCTACCTCGTCACAACCAGACAACGCTTGTGAAGGCCCTGCTACATCACAAACACAACCAGCAACTGACTGTAGAAATCTTCAACCTGAGTATACAAGACCTACAAATGAAACACAAAAAACATCACAAGTTAAAAGCATGCAGGATAGTAAATCACCCAGTATTAGAAGATTAAACTTCACAGAGACTAAAGATGTGCAGCCAACATCAACCCCAAAGAGGCCTACATCTACATACCCCAACTCCTTCAAACCTTCTACAAATAAAATTTATGATAGAGCAACAAAGGTATTGGAACAATATAAGGCTCAGAGTTATAGCAGGAATACTCAAAACTCTATTGCAGATGCTAGTTACTTGACAAAGGAGGAGTTTAAAATGCCCCAGATAAGGCCATATGTGCCTGATAAAGATTGTAAACTGCAAAGTAGGCTACTGGACACAATTGACACAGATCTGTTGAGTTTGAGTGACTTATGGGGAGAAAAGGGTGATGGAAATTTAAAAGGGGACAGTATAAAGTTGGAGGAAGAAAGACTCAAGAGAGAGGTTAGTTTGATATGCTTCAGTTAGTGTATGTGATTTTGTTGGTACTGGTTTTTTCCTACTATTGCCCACTATCTCATACCCGTCCAAAAACCTTAAATTCCAAATGACCCTTTTCAGAAATATTAATTTTAGACTTTTAGTACCTATTCAGAAATATTAAGTGAATCATCTTTCATTTTGGTCAGTAGGGGGTCACTTGCAAAATATAATTAATCATGTCATGAAGATTTCTTATAACTGGAGTTATGGGAATAATTTTAATACCATTAATTTAATACTGTTGTATGAGTGGAATAGACTTGGTTTACTTTATTTTACTTTACTATTTAGATGATATTTTGTAAAACATACTGCAGAGCATGCACATGATTTTTCACATATTCTACTCTGGCTGCATCCTTGAATCTTGATACTGCCCAATAGGTTTCATTGCATTATTCATGGGCCATGAAGTATCAAATGTTGAATAATTTATTATAAAAACAGCCCAGTTACATGAACTTATGCTATATTAGTAGAAAAATAATAAACAAAATCATCAGAATGGCCTGCCTGGTAAGCAGTAACCACAGCCTGGCAGCAAATATGCATGGCCCTTTCAATGACAAAACCCCTGTTCCCCTTCCCCATGGAGCACAGGAAACTTTCCTGGCAAGAACACAATGAACGCTCAACATGAAAATAAAGCTACACATTCCAAAACTTACAAGACACATGGATTAAAATAACTAAACAAGTAACTGACATTCCAGCACTGTGAAGCTCTAATACAACAACTGCAGAAGAAGCTTCTGGATCAGCAAGAGCGGTTAGCAGTCGCCATTAAAGTGGACCGTACTAAGGATGCTGCCATCTTCAAGCTGCGGGAGGCATGGACCCGACTCACAGGCAGCCTGGACAGAGCAGAGGAACGACATAGGATGGCTCTAGACAAAATGATGACGGAAGTTGACAATTTCAAAGTAGTTGCAGATGAAGCGCAAAAGGTAAGGAACAGCTTTAGGCAGAGTATGGTAGAGCAAAAAAGTCATAAGACCGGGCGAAGTGGAGAAGAATAAGTTCTGAAATGAAAAATATTTTTTCAAAACAAGCCTTTATAGCAATAGTCATCAAGACCTTTCCAAAGAGCCCAAACACGATGGGGTTATCTTATTGTGTTTATTAGTTCTATGACCACCTTCCGGCTCCATCATCATCAGACCAGCTCCATGGTACCATATTAATCCTTTGTCATCCAAGTTACATAGGTATACCAAATTTCACTCAATTGTATACCAACAAATGGTTGAAAAATGTTTTGCAAATTTTGACAGACAATTTACATATGAACAGTGCAAATTACATAAAAGCTTGTAATAATTAGGAAGGATTACCCTTGTATGAGCCGAGATTGATTGCTATGATGAAGATAGTAATTACTAGTTTGATAAACCTTCAAAATATAGTTCCTACAACATAACATGTACTACAATACAGTACAGTCCGTTTGTAATGACATCGAAAGGGATTGACAAACAAGTCATAATAAGCGGACGTCATACAAAGCGTTTTGTGAAATGAAAAACCTTTTTTATGTTAATATGAATGTACTTAAGTAGTTTAATACATAAACATAGTAATTACATATGTATACATACATATTAAATCAAAATCAAAATTGCACGTAATCAGCACATTATAACACATACAAGTGTATTTTTATTGTAAGTAATCTGTAATTTTTGTCTGCTTTTGCTTATTATGACCCATTTTTATAATAATTTATTAAAAATGGGTCATAATAAGCGACATGTCACTGTAAGGGAAGTCATTATATCCGACTATTTATAAAGAATTTCATATGAAAACCAAACTTCGTAGTATAGTTACGTCATAATAACCGGTTGGTCAATATAGGCGGAGTCATAATAAACGGATTCTACTGTATGTTGGTCTAGCCACAGTGTGCATGGGCATAGATCTTAGATCATGCATAGATAGATTAACTTGTCAACCAATAGTGTGATGACACTGTCTGCATCTCTGTTTTTCAAAGTTCCCATTTTACAACATATGAACTTACTAGTGGACCCGGCGCGACTTCGTTCACGTACACCTACCCACCCTCTACCCATTTTTCTTGCTTATAAACCTTCCTCTTGAATCACTCTATCTATTAAAAAAAACCGCATCAAAATCCGTTGCGTAGTTTCAAAGATTTAAGCATACAAAGGGACATAGGGACAGAGAAAGCGACTTTGTTTTATACTATGTAGTGATATTGCAAACCCATTACCAACTTTGCTAGCGATATATTGTGTTAAATGTTTTTCGGCATTATGTCTATGATTGTAAAGTTGATAATGGTTTGGCTATGACAAATGATAGAGTACTTTTTTCATACCACTAATAATATTGTACTAAATTTCACGATTTCTTCCAGAAAACCAACCACTTCGAATCCGAGCTGTACAAAGCTCTGGACCTAGCTCACGACTACCAAGAGAAGTGTAAACAGCTGGCCAATGACGTTAGTAAGCTGCGGGAGGGAGCGCAGAGAGCAGTATCCGCTAAGGATGACGTTGTCGCAGCGAAGGAGAAGGAAATAGAGGTCTTGAAGGAGAATTATGAGACAGTGATATGCCTGAATAAGCAGTCTACTGACTGTGTGAAGAGTTTGGAGGAATCCCTAGAGAAGGTAAGATGGATGATATTGGAATTTACAATTGGAAATCCCCGAGGAAGATTCTGGAGTGGAATAGTGTATAAGTACTGGAAGTAATAAATAATATTACACCTTTGATAAATATCGAGGGTGTAGCATTCGCCTTTGGCACGCCTTGATTGAAGCACACCCATATATTACAATGATTGCAAAGAGACTTTTTTGAGAATTCGAAAATCACCTAATGCTTTTTTTACAAAAAAAAAAGAAAGCATGAACACTAGGCAGTATGGTTGCAGAATCTTAGACTTCTCAAAATGTGTGTGTGAAATAATAAATGTGTTTCGTAAAATTATAATTTTCAGTTCAAATAGTAGGTACATCAACGGAATAAAGCAGTGTCTCCCGTCATGGGCGGCATATTGAATCCTGAGCGTAGCGAAGGACTTTAGGGAGTTATGTAGAGTTCTGAGAGAAGCAAGGGTTTCAAGTCGCCCAGGATTAAGAAAGATTTAAATACTCTTCTTTTCACACCATCTGTAAGACAATAAAATGAAGCAAATACAGTGTCTGATTTAGCAAACTGCAGAGTTAAAGCAGTACTAGTCATACTATTGTGTTACCACCGCCCCGCTCGTTATAATGTAGTTCACCCTACATGCGCATTATGACAAGTGACCAATTATCAGAACTCCGGACCGCTCGCTTTAAGCTCGGCGCCTATTAATATAACTGTTCATTCACAGGAAAAATCCGAGCACATTGCCACAAAGAACAAAGTAGCGGAACAAAGTCGGCAATTGCAGTCGATACGAGACCAAATGCTCTTGGTGGAACAAGAACGGGACGTGCTCAAGGAGAAAGTGAACGAGGAACGTGCCAGAGGCAACATTCTGGAGAACCAATTGTGTGAGAAACAGAACCAAGTGAGCGACCTGTTGAGGAAATGTGTAAGTATTGGTAGTCAGAAATGGGATGTCCAAACTACCAGTATATAGAAGTAGTTAGACTGTAGAATGACGACCTGGTAAAGGTCGCAGCTGGGTGCTGACGGCACAGGGCAGGCCTCTGTGCAGATCTTTGGGTGGGAATCTTCCAGCTGGTATTATGATAATAATGATAAGACGACACGACTAATATGTTAGAGGCAGACTGGCTTCCGTAGACACTAAAATGAGCAACAACCAACATATTTCAATAATACAAGTTTTTCAACACTGTAAACTCCAGCTGCTAGCTAAGAAGGTAGGTGACGGCTTGAAAGATATGACAGAAAACTCCACCCATTCGAAAAGGCACTGCTCTAACAACCTGTGGACTGTTACTATGGGCCTTAGCCTACATAGACTCCCGTGGTGTGTCGAGAGAGGTGAAATAATACAACTGTTTCTGCAGGTAATTGGCTGGTGAAAATTATCACAACTTTTCCAGGACTCTGTCGACAACGAGATGAAAACGCTGCGCAAACATCTAGAGCTGCAAAAGAATGAACTGAAAACCCACTATCAGAAGCAGCTGGAAGACGCCGTTCTGGCCAAACTGCAGGAGTTCCAGCACCAACTGGACATAGCTGAGAGAGAGATGGAGAACGATGCGAGAGGGAAAGAGACGGCGCTAATGGAGTCGTATGGCAAGCAAATCGCTAGGATGGAGGAGCAGTGAGTATTAGCTGCATTTAATCAAAAATTCGCGATAATATAGTCATGTTATACTATCTAAACTAATAGGGAGAGTCGGTAGCCGCTTGGTTGAGGTATCCGACTCGTAGGCGAGAGATCATCATCACAGCCTGTAACAGTCCACTGCAGGACTTAGGGCCTCTCCAACGAAAGGGGAGGTTATTGCCATAATCTCCACGCTTGGCAGGCGGGTTGGAGATCGCAGTGTTTCAATATAACAAGGGAAAATGCTGCTGCCCATTTTCCACGCTACGGACTTTTGATATTTAGCCTCGAAAACATTAGTCGCCTTGTACGACACCCACGAGTGTAAGGGGTTGGTGCTATTCTACTCTGCCGGACACCACACGGCACGTGGGCGAGAGATACTGGGTTGGAATCCCACTGCGGCCATGTATACCTATGATTATTTTCTGAGTTATGTACATTAGTTTAATGCTAAACGATACTCTTACGATGAGGGAAAACGTCATGATGAAACCTATACATTCGGGCGACTGAATGGTTCGTAGGTTTATAACGTAACGCTGGATCCCCTGATATGGATATCCCATGGAGATCAGATGGCAGTCGCTCTACTGAAATTACCTGATCTGCCAAATCCTGGATCGTGGTCAAGGTGGTGCCCTGGCTTTTGTGCGCGAGAGTACTACCGGGATATTAACGCCAAGATGATTTTTTTACTGTCTATGCTAATATGTTTGTATGTTTCTAAGTTAACGCTACTTGTAGTGTAGCAGTAGTTGGAGATAATCTCCAAAATTACTGAACCGATTTTAAGTATTCTGTAGTATTGTAACCTAAGACTGAACCGATTTTAGGTATCAATATTCTGCGCCGATTTCGCAAATTCTTTTACTAACTGAACGCTACATTATTCTCGGATTCCCGAACTCTAAAAGGACATACTATATATATCCAGGTATCAGCAGGTAACAGCTGGGTGCGGAAAGCACAGGACCCGCCTTTGTGGAGATCTCTGGGGGAGGCCTATGCCCAGCAGTGGGCATCGCCTGGCTGATATGATGATGATGATGATGATATAGATCCTGGCCTACTCTCGCAACCAATAACTTATTGTCTCCTTTGTCCGATTCCCAGGCACAAGCTGGAAGTGAACGTATTGGAAGAGAAGCATCGGGAGGAGATCAAACTCTACCGGTTGCAGCTCGCGCAGGCTAACGAGAAGACAGGACTGTTGGAGGTAATCCCGGGGAAATTTCAACTGGGGCTGGCGGATTTTTTTTCACCAGTGGAGCTACTGTGTGGAGTGGAGTTCGCCATGCAGTGTCACCCATGATTTTTTTTTATTATTATTAATAGACTTGCATTTGACCTCAACTCACCTGATGGAAAGCGACGATGAGGTCGAAGAGGTAGTATGCCGCCTAGAAGATACCTATTCACTCTTGATTTGAAGACCCCAAGGTTATACCTATTTCCTTTACACTTGTGGGTGGCGTATAAGGCGATTAATGTTCTCGAGACAAAATATCTACCGTAGGCTGGAAAATGAGCAGCAGCATTTTCCATTGTTACATTTATAAAATTGCAATTTCCAATTCGCCTGCCAAGCGTGGAGATTATAGCAATAACCTTCCCTTTTGTGGGAGAGGCCCTAAGTTCTGCAGTGGACTGCTATGGGCTGTGATGATGGAGCTACTGACGAGTAAAGTATTGTCGTTGTCAAAATAATGCCCTTTAAAGGTGTGTATAGGCGACCTTGCGGCATCAAATTAAGGTTCAGACGCACGACAATGACTGGACCGTGCGGGTAAGTAAACATTCGTGTAGTCGAATTATGTTAATATTGTTTAGATTTCTTGTAATTCACGAAAAAGGTAAAATAGACATTAGTTTAGCGTAGGTAGGTTGTAAACCGATATTCAACTTTATGCTAGCATACATAAAGTCGAATCTGGCCTATGCCGAAGATTAACTTAACCCTTTTCTTCCATGCGGACAATAATAAGTTATGTCGTTCGTCAAATTTCTCTCGTATATTGTTGGCGAGTTATTTCGCCGAAAAACATACAATTGTCTACTGCGGTTACTAATACCAAGCAAAGGGTTTTTTTTTGTTATATGGCAGACAAACAGGCTACGTAGGGGCGATGCGTACGGGGCGTACGAGAGTACGAGGCGGATGGGGCGACGGCGGAGCTGTGCTGTGGGCACTAGATCATAAACTTCCTCAGAACACTCGCCATTGTACAGCCGGTAGAACACACATTGGGAGTCAAAGCCCCTTTGGTCGGCCTCAACAACTAACGTTCCCCTTCAAAAATCCACATTGTTCCACTCGCAGAGCAAGGTGGACTCCTACCGGCGGCGGCGTGGCGAGATCGCCCACCAATTGCACGGGGTGATGGAGGCGCAGTGGCGGCAGGCGCTCTCCATCCTCACGGGGCCCGCCGCGCGCCCGCCCGCCTCGCACCACGCCCATCAGGATGACCACGCCACGCACGCCACGCACGCCACGCACGCCACGCACGCCACGCACGCCACGCACGCCACGCAGCCGTATAATGTGCTGGATCTATCGAGGGCTGATACAGGTATTTCTGACTGTAATCTTACAGGGATATCTTGGGAGGGGGGATCTTGTCTGCTGACAGGGAGTTCATCCTCACACCTTGGAGTCAAATTGGTCGCGAACTGTGCGGTTCCAAAGGAACTTTCTCCCACGCACACCTAAGGTTGTGGATGAACTATCTGGAGAGGTTTTCCCTGGAGAGTACAACATGGAGTTCTTCAAGAAAGGGGTTAAAAGGTTTTTACGGGGGCGGCGACGCGTGGGTGATGCCCCTGGTATTGCAAACGTCTGTAGGCTGCGGTGACTACTTACCATCAGGCAGGCCGTAAGCTTGTTTGCCACCTTGGCGGAATAAAAAAAAAAAAACACTTGTGAAAAGATTCTTAATTCTAGTACCTTTTCTGTAAAGAAAGCGTTAAATGTGTAGATTTTTATACATCTAACGGTCTCATTTTGATTTATTACTGAGAGTCGTGTCTAATTAGCGCCATCTATTATAATTATTACAACTATTTTTTTTGTTTTTAACGGCTCTCGGAAAATCTCCCATTAAAATGTGTATGTGTGTTTGTGTGTCTGTCTATATAAAACGACCCTTTTGCAGGTACCCCTTGCGGGCGGGCACGCGCGGACCTGAACGTGGACGGTCTCAGCGACGTAGAGCTCCAGCAGTACGTGAAGCTGGTAAACAGATAGGCTTTATTTATTATTTTTAAATTTTTTTGCCGACCACGAAGGCCAAAATGTCAAGGGAATCAAATCTCAGCGGCAGCGGAGGATCTTTTAAAAAACAAGCTAGGTATTTATTCATCCAAATATTACAAAGTAGGAGTGTCCGATTTGTTCGATTAATTAGTGAGAAAGCCGCCTTACTTTTTATTAATCGATGCGTTTAGAGTTAACCCTGCACTTTTATTGGTTATATAGACCGAATTTTCCAGTACAAAGTGGAGATTTATTAATTGACCATAACTTTTTCCCACAGCGATTCGAGAGTTGTCGCTATAGTAAAAGTAGTTGCAAATGAAAAATCCTTTTTAATGACATATAGCTCAACGTTTTTGGTCATATAGGCTGGGTTGTCTGGACCTCCTTTTCAATTGGTTAAATGCTTAAAAAGCTAGCTGTTTTAACCGGCTAATTTAACCTGCGACATATCTATAATAGGACCACGGTAAGTCCGAATCAACTGACAGTAGTACAAATTATAAAGTGTGGATATACCATTAATCTGGGGATAATCTGTCCTTGTCAGTCCTTCTTGTAAACATTCAGTTATTTGGTCACGATTAGCTTGAACTTTTGTCTGAATTATTAATCATGGTGAAACTTATCATAATCCTTAATAATAGTTTTGGCCATTATTTTATAATATTTTTCATAACTTACGAAAATAAACAGTGCTACAGAAATCAATTTGTTTGTTATGGCTTTTATGAAGGACGTATAAAAAACTTGGCATAAGTTGCCATAGATATTTTTTTTTAATATGCGATTCGGACTTAGCGTGGTCTTATTATATTTTTTTATTTGTTTCCAGCTACTGACGAAACCGCCATCCCTACCCGCGGTGGGGTGCTACGGCGACACTCCCGTCCCTCCGGCCGAGGAGCCCACGAGCGACCGGCCGCAGCCCGACCGCCGCCGCGGGAAGCCCCCGTGGAAGGCCTAGCTGCGGAGCCCGAAGGACCTGCAAGGCACCGGGGCCTCTGAGACTGAGTGCTCTCCACTCTAGCTAGGGAGGCTAACTCGCCTAACATTCAGTATTCTGTAAAGGCATTTTTCGCCAATCGGAATCATCCTCCGCCGTGGAAGGCCTAGCTGACTGCGGAGCCCGAAGGACCTATAAGGCACTGGGGTCTCTGAGACCTAAGATCGTAAAGTACTCAGTGGAAAGAAGGCCCTGGGGTCCCTAAAAGAGATGTAGGATCGTATAGCACTCAGTGGAGAGAGCTAGGGAAGCGAACTCACCGAAAATATGCTCTAATTTTGGTATATGTGAAGATATTTTTCGCCAATCGGAGTCATCCTACGCAGCTTTGAGTGCTGTTATTCTGCATTATTCCTTTGCGTGTTTAGTACGTAGTATAGCGATGGAATGCCTGAAAGGCCAGCTATGCTACGCTGCGTCCCAGGGCTTACCTGAGACTTGCGTCAACGTACTCCACTAAAATGCTCTGCCCGTACTCTTGAAGGGATAATAATGTTCCGACCTGTCGTCATGTACAATTTAGCAGTGTTTGGTAGAGAAAACTGTTTTACCCATCGATTTATATGCGTAGAATAAAAATTCAAGGGCAAAACAGTTTATGTATAACACTGCCGAATTACTCATATACATGCTGACAGGTAACCCAAAATTCATGTCTCAGGGTTGTATTTCCAGTTTGAAGGATGAGCTGACCCATTTTATTACAAGCATAAGGTGGGCGCCATACCGACGTTTTGTAAGTTTCCAACGGCGAACTATCGGTCACACAATTTACGCTATAAGTAGATATTTATTGTACGTTCTAATTCACAATTAAGTTAGTAATGCCAGTTAAGTTGAACTCTCATATAATGGTAATTGGTTAAGTTGATGGTTCAAGTTATGCTGGTTTCATTATAAAAAGCGGGGTACCTTTAGAAATAGGAAGTGCCGTCGAATTTGACAGGTCCGGCCATCTTTTATGTTTGTTAAGACGACGTTGCGATAATTTTGGTCGGTGTTGATGCATATGCATGATGATGATGAGCTGTGCTCGGATGTTGGCGGCATCTAATCACATGCATAAAATATATTGATCATAAGTTTAAGTATTATTATTTAGGATATTTTCAATTTGCAGAGTATAGGTGCAATTTTCAGAATATTGTCGCGGCCACGTATTCGAGAACACGCGCGCACACCGTGCCTTATTGCACCGTATTAAGTGTGCGGAGGCCAGAATGAATCTTATGTTCTGGGACATAAGGTCTATACTCTATATAGATATATAGAGTCTATAGTTACTTTACACATGGCCCTCTGGAATAAACCCGGATGTGTTGCCGCGGCTAATCTCGATTCGTCGTTACCGAAAAACAGTTGGACTAGATCACTACAACATTCCAGTATCGGGGCCGGGGTATATAAACAGCGGCCGGCATGGCACGAGATAATTCAGTTTTAATTTAATTTATAATTCATTTATTCAAGTGACCAGACTCATTGTGTTAGTAATTTCTTAATCTATTTGTTAGTGCAGTTATTTGTAATCAATACAAATAATTAAACAATTCTCACATGTCGTTGGCAGCAGTAAGACATGTATGGGCAGTCGAGCTTATCTGCGATCATTGCCAGGATGCTGTCGGGGCTGGGCCGCGCTTTGCTGACCAGGGATGCTGCTCTTTTATGCATTGTGGCGTAGAAACAGTCCACGTCCACGTTTGCGCGCCTCCGCAAACATGCCTGAGGCACTGCAGTAGCGACCCAGCCGCAACAGCACCCTGAACGCATTATTGTACTGGACGCGAAGGGATCCATACGCTTTTCGAGTATAATTAGCCCACAGGCTACACGTGTAAAAGGATGTACAAAAGGCTCTAAATACAGCAACCTTGACCTGCTGTGAACAAAACCTGCGAGCTATCATATTTGCTCTCACTGATAGAGCCCTTCGCTCCCGTTCAATATCTTCATTGTCCTTCAGACTACTCGTAACAATGTGTCCTAGATATTTAAATCTCTCCACTCTCTTTAGGGGAGACCTGTTTTGACTACCGGAGAGGTAACTTCGGAGCGAATACCGATCTATAACCTGCGACATTCTACGACTTCGGCAATACCTACGGACTATGAGAGACCTGCGATTGCGAACCTATAATCAGTGTTTCACTCCAAATAACGAACCTTAGTACGTAAAAATATTTATAAAAAAGTACTGACAGACTTGGCCCTTCCACCTTAGATTTCATATATTGATCCAATCTGATCAGTTTCCCCTGGTAGCAGGATCATAGAGGTCAGATGGTAGTCGCTCCACTATAATTACCTGATCGCCAAATCCTCGATCAAGGTCAATGCGGACCCCGGGCCCTCGTGCTGGAGAGCACAACCAGGAGATTAACGCCAAGATGATATTTTTTTATATTGCATATATTTTCACGAGAGAGTCCCGAGACTAATATATTATTTTAAGCATATATATTTCTGCTGCATTAGTACCCACATACCAGGACTCTATATTTTGTCATGACTCTATGTTTTTCCGGATGATGTTACTGCTGGCGCGCACTCTGCTCACTAGTGTGGCATCGAAACCGTCTTGCGCGACTCTGCCAAGTGCGAACATAGCAGACGAATGCATTGTTATACTGGACCCGCAGAGCATTCTAAGCCGTATTGCGTATACCGGACTCATAGACTCGCCGAGTACAATGATGTGCAGTACTTTGACTGCGTCTGTACATCGTGCGAATCTACGAGTCAGCATGTTCGCCCGGGCCGACAGCGCTCTGCATTCCCTTTCCATATCCTCCTCATTCTTCAAGCCGTTAGTTACCAGATGGCCAAGATATTAAAATATAGACGTTAAAGGCAATATTATAATAGCGCAGCTTCCTTCAACTCCACTGAAGTTGAGTGAAGAAAGTGAGGAGGGGTGTTATGAACATTTGTTGGAAGAGCTTGAAACTCAGTTCGATAGAAACACCACCTTTAATTTGAAAGAACCACTGAAGTTGAGTCAAGAAAGTGATGAGGGGAGTATGGATGGGTATTCATTGGAAAGGCTTGAAGCTCAATTAGATATCCCCATCACCAGCTTCAATTTGGTGGGAAACGGATTAAAATGCTAGTAAAGCTGGATATCAACGGCGATCTATTAAGGAGGTTGTTTCAAAACTGGCCAAAATAGTGAATTAGAACGAACAATAAATATCTACTGCTAGTTTCATAAGTAAATCAGCTCCGAATTCCAGTTGAAATATAACTTGTACATAAAGCTGGTTGAAAATAGATTGTGCAACTGAAATTAGGCCGCTCAACTCGATTAGTTTTTCGAACCGACTAAATTTGACTATTTTTGTCCCAATGTAGATCAAAGATTTAATTAATTATAGTAAACTGTCATATTCTCGTTTTAATCGGCATTAAATATGGGCTGGCAAATCCCTTTTATCGAGACGCAAGATGTGGAAAAAGGGATGCCCACCTGAGTTTAAACTTTCTAATAATGTAATTAATTTTTCTTTCAAATAAATGTATTCTCCGAAAGAATGCAACTCGACTGAAGAAAAATGATTA
Source organism: Blastobasis lacticolella (assembly GCA_905147135.1). Classification (NCBI taxonomy): domain Eukaryota; kingdom Metazoa; phylum Arthropoda; class Insecta; order Lepidoptera; family Blastobasidae; genus Blastobasis; species Blastobasis lacticolella. The sequence goes on from LR990040.1 coordinate 22,050,449, forward strand.
ATTTGTTTACCCACCGCCTGTATACTATCATGATATTTTTCCATTGTTGTAAATACTTGTCATATTTCAGTACAAAATGTAGGTAGCAATAATACTATGGTACTCTCGAATAAGACAAAACGGTGCTTGGTATTTTTAACTTGGCCTCGTTTATATGAACTGTTTAATAATATTTAGATGTATTTTTATACTGTTTGTTAAATTGAACATTCCTCAATAGTGACTTATGAAGAATAAAATGTTATTTTATAATATTTAGTTTTATTTGTAACTAGTTTTAATGATACATAAGGTCTTAATAATTTACACGATTCACATTAGACACCTAGGACTCGTTTTTAGGTCAGTTTATCTTTTTCCGGGACGACAATTTTAAATATATGTTGCACAGGCTTAAAAGCTATACAACAAAAAGTTTCATTCAAATCCGTCCAGTAGTTCCGGAGATTAGCGTGTACAAACAGACAGACAAACATTTTAAACATTCTTATTCTGTTACTATTTCTTCATTGCCCTTAATTATTTTTTTGTAAATATATTCAATGTACAGACACTTTTTTACTAGTTAATTATATGTATAGATTAAAACGAAAATAAATATTTAACAACGATTTATTTACTGATGAGAGGTAAATGCGTTAAAAATATACATTTCCAATAATCTTTTTCATAATAGTAATAGTAATATGACATTACAATGGCAACGCGATCTCTATACAGTTCTAAATAAAAAAATTCAATTTACACTTATTCCATACATTTCTCAATCACATTTTTATTATACAATAATATATTTTTATAGTATTTATAATACCTACATAACATGTAAGGCAAGAACAGATGATTTTCTCCAAGTTAGAAAAGAAATTTGAAAATTAGAAGAATAACACAGCCTTAGTAAAGATTATAAAATAAAATAGTTACCCTAATTTTAATTCGAAAAGGAAGCGTCCATACAGGAAGTCCATAAGCGTCAATAACAAAAAAAATCTTAGCAACAGATACAAAATCGATTATAAATCTATTAATTTGGTGTTTTTATAAATCTAGTACTGTAGCACAACTAACTTTAGCATGTTCTGTAGTCTTTGTACCGCAAAGAAAACAAATACATATCTATTCTCAATACTATTCCTCATTTATCTCAATGGAATTTGATAGTTACAAAATTCCAAAACATCATTTGCTACGCAATATCGGCTGCTTTTGCAAATTGCGATTGACTTCGACAATTCTTGTAATGTAATTCGTATATTATGGGTGGAGAGTGAGATTTAAGAGTTGCAGTCTTTGCACCTTGTCCTATTGGATTAAGAAAAATATTCGAACATAATTCTAATATTTAAAAGATTTTAGAATACTGATAGAAAAGTATGTTGTTTCGAAAGCTTTGCCTCTGGACCAATTTATTTTAATCTTACCGAATGGGTACACAATCCCAATTGGTATGAAAACCTGTTATAAAACCGGATCGAAATATTGTCCTAAATACATATGAGATCTAATAGTTTGACACATGGTTCCAATTGTGTTGACGGGCATCTATACATTCAATTAAGCGGCATTTACTATCGAAGGTATTTACTACAAATTAAAGAAGTTGGCAGCAACTAGTCATCCTCTCACATCATATTATTTATACATTAATACATAATACTGCGGTAAATAAACTGTTGCCACTCCAGCATATGATATGAATGTAATCATGTAAAATTTCAACTATTCAAATTTCATATTGAAAAAAAATACAGACATGTCGGTAACAGCGATTCGATTTATCTCTAAGGTGTAACAAGTCCTTCGGAAGCAGAACAAAAGTCCTCGCGCGACGGTATCTCTTTTATTTCATACAAATCTGTCCTGTTATACGCAAGTGGTCCCGGGTTCGATTCCCGGCCGGGCAGAAATTGAAATGATGAATATTAATTTCTGTTACGGGTCTGGGTGTTCTATGTACAATAAGTATGTATTTAAAAAAGTATATAAGTAGTTTATCAGTTATATAGCACCCATAAGCTTTGCTTACTTTGGGGCTAGATGGCGCTGTGTGAATTTGTCCACGATTATTTATTTAGTTATACCTTTTATAAACTGCGATTAAATCTCTTGAGAGCACAATAAGTAGAGGAGGTCTTATGGATGACGTCTGCCAAATTGACATTCAGAGACGAATGCTCCAAAAATATTTGCCATAAAATGGAATAAAACAAGACATACTACACCAATGTCGTCACAGTCTAATGGAGAATTCAACAGACAGCATAAATTAAGGATTGCTCAAGGATAAATTTATTCAGGGGATGAAAAATAGACTGACTGTGAATGGTCAATTCAATATGTTTGTGCGAAATAACGGGTACAGTTAGACGCGAACTCTTGCTGACAATATTTTCTTCCATTCGATGGCGTAGTTTTCAGGTCAATATCGTTTGGTATTCGGGTCATTTTTCCGATTCCGAAAACCATAAGGCAAATCTTGTGATCACTTGCGATTTCATATATTGTAAACAATGTACAATAAACAAATATTGTCAAACAATGACGAAATGAAAGTGACCGAGGACCATGAAACTTGTGCTCTTTGACACAGCTCGCAGTTCTTTCAATCAAACGTCATAAATACATGACATATAGAAACATCGTTTTTATCACAACCCAAGAAAAATTAAGTCTTTGGATACGAAACATATCGCTGTTAGTGAATAGGTTAACTTTACGTCAGATGGACTTGTTACCAAAACCGTAAAACTAGACAAAAATTATACTTGTACTCATGTACTGTTCGGGTGTATATCTACAATAACTTCATGATGTAGCAATTCCGCTTAACAACTTACGAAAATTTTATCCACCCCCGATGGGTCTGGCTCAAATAAATATTCCGTAGAATTTGCGCTTAAGGTGTTTGTGCAATTAGCCGTTAGTAAATGTATCCAAATGAGCTCGATTTCTACATGTTACATAATATAAAACAAAGCAATAAAAATAAAAATAATAAAATCACAAAACAACGCCATCTAGCGGTGAATTTTTTTTGCTATTACACTGCTTTATGTTATATCAATAAGCTATAGAAAGCCATTTGCCGCACCTTTGAATACATTTACTAAGAATATAAACACTTAGCAACATATAGAAAGAATGGAAAAATAAATTTACTATGGAAATCGAATCCCCAATCTGCAGCTTGTAATTTTCTGCTAGGACGCCAGTACCGAGTGCTACAAGGAACAGATTTAATTTGTGGGTAAATCAATGATTGTCACCAGTTTGCTTCTAAACGCTCTAAAGAGTTATTTGCCGCCGAAGCCACACCTAGTCTTTTAGCTATTAGCTTGATCTATCTCAATCAAAAATATCAAATCACTTCGCGAAAAGTTTCCTATCTATTATTAGTCCATGGTGTCTCAAATCCCAACTTAGCAAAATAGTCATTTTATATGTATTTTCCGGGTACCTTACCGCGAACGAGTATCACGAAATTTCGACAAGTTACCTACATCATGTCACAGTACGGCCTACGCGTAAAATACTAATACATAAAAATAACTGCATTTGCTCGAAACATTACGTCAATAACACTATTTTCCATCAATTGTTGGTCCAAATCCGAAAAACCTTCGCTTTTATAATCCATCCATAACCCAAAAGTCCACCGTATAACCATAAGGTATGTAGGGTTCACAGTCTATGGTCTTCACGCGAGGGCCGAAGCTGGCAAGGAGCTGTGTTTGGTCTTGGCTTTGTGGACGAATACTTTGATGCAGCCGTTGAAATCTGCACTGACCAGCACGTGGCCGGTCTGAGTGGAAGCCACCATGCCGCTGTCCACCGGTTTCTGAAAATTACGGAGATTGGATATTATCTACCTAGGATATTTTCTATATATATCGGTCAGGTATGTAGGGTTCTTTCAGGGGTTGAGATGATATGATAGTCAGAAGGATACTGAATCTGTGAAGCTGTGCTGTGTGCTTTGGGGTTTGATGACACCAGTTTTCAATTATGTCAATATTAAATGTAGGTTGTACATGTTTTCCTTATAGTTGTAATAAAATGGTCTTATAAGAGATAGCTAAATAACATTTAGGATCGCCAAAGCCATACTACTGTAATAGTATGTGAAATGCGATCGCTGCTCTCTGGCCGAACATAGCCGACGACTACCGATCGACTTTTATATGACAGCAGACAATCAGGCAAGCGGGCCATCTGATGGAAAGTGGTCACCGCTTGTACCTCTTGTACGATTTGATCACAACGACTGTAATAGAATCGCTACGAAGCGATTGGCATTTTGGCTAAACTTAAGTCGCGGATTACACAAAAATTTGTACATTGCGGCTCCCGCGTATATAATTGCAACGCGATTCTGTGTTACTTCACAGGTAATAATAGGTCAACAAATGAATTTCTTTCTGGTCCGTGACTTAGGTTTAGAGTCCTACCCTCAGCTGCAGACACAGTTTGTGGATCGATGCTCGCGTTGCGACATCTCAAATTCGACAAATTCTCTAGCCAAAAAACTGTATTAAAATGTCACTGAAATTGATCTTCGATAGTTGAGGAAATATTTTTTGGCTGCAATAGACATTCCAATGTCATTATTAATGGAGATATATGGATAGAAAAATCGGTTTACTGACAATAGTTGAACGTGACAACGTCATAAGAAAATGCTGATGGAATGGTTGCATTTTTCAAAAGAAAATTTTAATTTGTAGGAGAGAGACAGATGTCGAACGCGGAGGCCGATTGTGCCTCTTTGTCACTCGTTCCGCGCTCTCGCTTGCACTTCAAGCCTTAAATGGAACGCCTCAGAGCGAGGTAACGCCGCATGAGTCATGTTTTTTCGTGCGGGCAGCTGGCTCCATCGAATTATAAGACGTTGCAACGTCAAAAATGTCGAATTCGCGATTTTACAGCGCGAGAATTCCGTCCCTGTTAAATGGAGGCCCGTACTCACCACGTCATCAACGAGATCGGGGTCCTCCCCCGCGGCGGCGAGGCGCGCGTCCTCCTCCCGCTGGGCGACGGCCCGCAGCAGCGAGTCGGGGTTGGGCGCGAACACCGCGCACGTCACCACCACGTTGTGAGCCTTTATGCCTGCGGGGAACAACTTATAATAATAATAATAATAATGATAAAGTTCCGTACTACAAATACAAGCCGGAAGTTGTTTTAGAATCCTCACAGCACAAATTGTACTGGGATCGAACCATATTAACCGACAAAACCGTACACCATAATCGCCCAGATATCACTCTCCATGACAAAAATAATATAACCGTATATCTAATTGACATAGCCATACCGAATACACACAATCTCTCCTCGACATACACAGATAAAATCACCAAATACACCGACCTATCAATAGAAATAAAATCTCAATGGAGAACAACTACAGTAAAAACCATACCAATTACAATTTCCTCTACAGGTATCATACCAAATACTCTCCACACAAGTTTAGAGCAATTAAACATACATCCACTTACATACATACAACTTCAGAAAGCCGTAATACTCAATACCTGTCGCATTGTCCGAAAATTTCTTAATGTGTGACACCAGTTCTTTATATAAGCACATCATAATTGTTTGCCCAAAAGCCCGCAATTACGATTAATCCTCAGAAATGAGAGAATATCTTACATAAACACATAATAATAATAATAATAATTTTCTTAGCCAAATAATACAACAACAAACACAACACAACAGTTACAATAAATGGCAATCTCTTTGGTACTATATGTGTATGAAACAATTCAGGCATGAAAAATGTATTAGCCACATATTGATTTCCTGCCTCCTAAACTAGGTTACCCTGTACTATAGGAGACAGTAATCCCTCTATTGAGCATTTAAAAGTATGATTTATAGCCATGAACGGTTTGAATGTGGATGTTATGGGCTAATAATAGCAGTGGTAAGGTTCGTGGCGAGATCGAATCCACGTCACTACCACGTTGTGCGCCTTTATGCCTGCGGGGAACAAGTTATGGGCTACTTGTAGCCGTGGTTAGACTCGTGGCGACATCGAATCCACGTCGCTACCACGTTGTGCGCCTTTATACCTGTGGGTAGGACGATTATGGTCTACTTGTAGCGGTGGTTCTTAAAATGTATACGCGAAAAATTTAGTTATTTTCGCAGAATATCGTTCAAGCCTTTTATTCTCATCAATCATATTTTTACAACAAACACAACAATTTAGATACTTGAAATCTTCTATGTAAGTACGCAGGCGTCTTACGCCTTGTGTCATTTTTAGTCTGGTTTTCAGGGCACAGATGCCAGCTAGGGGCAGTAAAGTTCTCGAGTGGCGACCACGTTCAGAAAGACGCAGCGTGGATAGGCCTCCCACAATGCGGAAGGCACAGGACCGGTCGCCGTGGACATCTCTGGGGGAGGCATATGCCCAGCAAATTATACAGCGAGATTTACTTAAATAGGTGCAGCTGTTATGAAATTAGGAACGATCTCAATTTTTTTTTGAAAATAAATAATGGCCTATGTTACTTGCTGATAATGTAGCTTTCTATTAGCGATTTAAAATCAGTTTAGTAGTGTTTGAATTTATCTATTACAAATAACCCATACATGATGTATGAGATGAACAATTTACTAGAGCATGGCTGGAGGAGGTCTAGAGTTCCTAAGTTACCTAACCGAACAGGGGCAGGTGGTCCAACTTACAACACAGGCGAGTGTACTAACCTTCCCAATAATCGTTCCTGTCCCGCCTCACAGACGTGAACTTGGAATAATCGTGATAAGTCTTCCATATGTAGATGCACTGGTTCTCCGAGCCGCTCACTATGTATTTCCCATCGTGGGAGAACGACGCCTTGATCTGACTAGATACGTTCACGTAGCCCTTGTATTTGCACGAGAGGTTGAGGTCCCGTAAGTCGTACAGTCGTATCCGACTGTCGTTTGATGTGACGAGGATCTTGTCGTCGTTCGGCATGGGTTCAATGCCACTTATCTTGCGCCCTGTCGAGTTTTTGCCCCTGGAAAGAAGCGAAGGATAGTGTTATAATAATCGTAAACCGAATGGTCGCTGTCACGTACCGTCTCATATGTGTAACGCAAATGCAATGAGGGTTTACCGATTTCAAAATCCAACAGATAGCGCTTGTGATGGCCCGTTGTCAAAATATTGCTGTGCTATTGGACAGAAACCACTGCTGGAAAATGAATTCTAACCAATGATAAGGCTTTAGTTTGATATCAGATCTCACGTTCTGGAAGGGGAGCATAGTGGGGTTTCCCGTTGGAATTGGAGTACCTCCAACTTATAGATTACCGCAGCCAAAGAATACTATTTTAAATAGTATTGCGTTCCTGCCGGTGAGTAGGTTCCAGTGTTTCATGAGGTGGGGATTTGGGGAACCGTGGTTTTGGCAGTGGAGGAGTATTTTCCTTTTTGCTGCCAAAGCAACGTCTTATAGAGGTGAACAACGCGCTATAAGCAGTGTTGACCACTGTCCATCAGGTTTTCAAGACGGCCATAGAAAGCGTGTGAAAGTCTCCGCGAGACAGAGTGAAGTTGTCCCTCAACACGAAAGAAACATCACAGTCTTGATCAGTCGACAAACTTCGCTCACGGGCTCTAAAAAGACCACATTAGCGTTTCATAATATCATCATCATCACAGCCCATAACAGTCCACTGCAGGACTAAGGGCCTTTCCTGCGAAAGGGGAGGTTATTGCCATAATCTCCACGCACGGCAGGCCGGTTGGAGATCGCAGATATAGGAATATGATTCATATATCTGCGATATAAGATAAGATAAGTTTGTGGCACTCTTATTTCATCCGGTATTAGACCCCTAGATACCCACATTGAGGTTACCGTCACTTAATTTCGAAAATCTCCGACAAGTGTCTGTGTGTCTGCCGTGTGTGGCGTACCTGGTGGAGCGCACGTCGATCTGCGTGTGGTACTTGAGCTGGTCGGTGGTGTAGAATATGCAGCGGCCGTCGTAGGTGCCGACCACCGCGAACTTGCCGTTCTGGCAGAAGTTGGCCGCCGTTATCAGCTTCGTCTTGCCGTCCACCTCGTTCCACACCGCCACCTGGGGGATACACGTGTTTTACAAGCTTTTATTTAATTTGCAATCATCATCACAACCCATTACGACCTACTAACCTAACCTAACCTATTAAGACCTACTAACCTGGAAAAGACCTACTAACCTGGATGCCTAAGATAAAAGTAAATCATTCACTTAGTTTAGGTGTCCAAACTATCAATAACTAGAATTAAGTACCTATTATTATTTGTGCAAGAGTTGCAAATATGTAGCCTTTATTTTATTTGTACCCATTTACTATAAGTAGGTATGTTGTAATTTTTAACTAACTTGTAATGCTTGATTAATTTTATTTGAATAAATAAATTTTATTATTATTATTTATTACAGTCCACTGCAGTACTTAGGACTTATCTCACGAAAGGGGAGGTCATTTCCATAATCTCCACGCTCGGCAGGCGGGTTGGAGATCGCAGTGTTATAACAATGGAAAACGCTGCTACCCATTTTCCAGCCTACGGACACTAGATTTTTTGCCTATAAAACATTAGCCGCCTTGTTCGACACCCACGAGTATAAGGGGTAGGTGCTGATCTACACTGCCGGACACCACACGGACAACGTGATTGGGCTTCGTATTGTAAAATTAAAAAATACTATAGGATTAATATAAAAAAAAAATGTGCTTGGACAAATTCTCACAGCGCCATCTAGCCCCAAAGTAAGCAAAGCTTGTGTTATGGGTGCTACTTAACTGTTAAACTACATAAATACTTTTAAATATATACTTATTATATATACAATCTGTCCAGACTGACTTGTCTTATTTGGTTAAGGAAATTATGTATTTAAATGGATGAAGTGCAGCAGTATTTGTTGAACTTCACATTCTATGTGTTTCTTGTATAATTCTCGACATCTATACACAATATACGTAGTGTCATTGATACGGATAAGTCGTGATTTTGGGCATTGTTTGTTAACCAAATAAGACAAGTCAGTTTAAACAGATCATAGAACACTCAGACCCGTAACAGATATTAAAAATCAACATTTAAATTTCTGACCGGCCGGGTATCGAACCCGGGAGCTCTTGCGTGGCAGTCGTCGTCAGAATAAACCATCGGAACCGGAATCTCTCATCAGTGTCTCACTCCAAATAACGAACCTTAGCACGTAACAACATGTACGTTTTCATGTGGTGTCTTGGGTAATAATGAAGAAACCATTCATTCATTCTATTCAAGTGTCTATCTGTTTATCAGTGCGTCTGTCTGTAGTCATAGTTGCCGATCGGATGAACTGCTTTCGATTCCCTTCTTTTTATACAAATTTTAAATTGTTTAAAAAATGGTTGTTTTGGGCATGGCTTTATTAAGTAGGTAAAATTTTTGACCTCGACAAAATTGGCCATTAGCGGCATTGTGATGGTATAAGTAGTTAAATTACTAGATTATAAATCGCTCCAACAGTCAAATAGTACATGCAATAAATTATCAGTAATTTATTAAATTAGCTACAACAATGTAATACTACTGCGCTGTTAAAGAAGATAGAATGTCAATCTGTCAAAAGTCCTTAAAATCGAAACGTTTCGTTGTATCAAGCGTTATTAGATGATTGATCCGTCGACCCCACCTTTTTATCGGGTATGTTCCACAGTCGTATCTTCCCGTCGAGGCTACCCGACGGGTATCGAACCCGGGACCTCTTGCGAGGCAGACTGGCACTTGGCCACTGAACTTCATATCAATCTTAGATAGATAGATATACTCTTTATTGCACACAAAATTACAAAAAAGAAAATTTAACAGGTCTTTCCAAACATCGCGGGCAAAGGCGGCCTCATCGCTCCAAGCGACTTCCAGGCAACCCTTGCCTAGAAAGAGAAAACAGGCCGTAAGCTTGCCACCTCGGAGGTGTAAAAAAAAAGGAAAACAAGCACCAAAATAGCATGAATAATGTCGGTAAACCAGTATGGTCGTACTGGTCGGTGGCCCACCTTCTTGTCGGGGATGTTCCACAGGCGGATCTTCCCGTCGAGGCTGCCCGAGAGGAAGTAGCGGTCGTCCCGCGGGTGGAACACGATCGCCGTCACGAAGTCGATGTGCTGGAAGCAGCACAGGCACTCGCCCAGCGATATGTGCCACAGCCTGGGGGGGACCGTTGCATTACTACTAGTGTCATTCACTACTTAAATAAATAAATCATCATCACCATCACAGCCCGTAACAGTCCACTGCTGGACTTAGGGCCTCTCTCACGAAAAGGGAGGTTATTGCCATAATCTTCACGCTTGGCAGGCGGGTTGGAGATCGCAGTGTTATAAATAAAAGTATGGAAAACGCTGCTGCCCATTTTCCAGCTTACGGAGATCCCAGATCTTTTGCCTCGAGAACATTAGTCGCCTTGTCCGACACCCACGAGTGTTAGGGGTTGGTGCTATTCTACTCTGTCGGACACCACACGGCTCCTGGCGCCTGGGGGGATACCATTGCATTATTACTAATGTCATTCATTACTTCATTACGTTCATCAGCTTCACGCCCGCGGCTCTGTTCGCTGAGAGGAATGAATGGTAGCCTGACAAGCAAGTTAGAACCACTGGCTGTCCGAAGGGACTTTGGCTCCCTGTGTGGGTTGGGCTGTACAGCCGGTAGAACCTGTGCGATATTATTTCCTGAATTTCGCAGGAAAATTATTTCATTGCGCTCCAAATTATTTAGGTTTCTGAACATTTTTAGCAGGATACTCAATGACACGATTTTTACGCAAGAAGTGCAAATTGCAACTGGCTAGCAAATGTCTCTGCTAGTCCCCGATGGACCCAAAGTCATAAAAACAAAAATATTTTCGTCTCTCATTGGTCACCCAAAAAAAAGGGCGGGGTCAGCTAAGATCGCCACTTGCAAGCAACAATATTTTGAAACTGATCAGGCTCCACCATTGCTGATAGTACAATGGAGAGTGTTCGAGGAATTATTTGATCTGGTGCCCGCAGCACAATTCCACCATCGCCCCACCCGCCGTGGGCTGGGTACTCATCCCCCCTACGTAGACCCTCTAGTGGTGTCCACGCGAAGATTCGAAAGAACGTTTCTCGTTTGTACGATTCGGATATGGAATGAGCTCAGCCACAGGGTTTCCTTTGGACTATGACATGGAATCGTTCAAAAGATATATTAGAGGTCTCCTTAGAGGCGGGCAACGCATTGGTAGCACCCCTAGTGTTGCCGATCTCCATAGGCGGCGGTGACCACGCACCATCATACCCCATATACCTATTTATCTGCCGTATTACATAAAAAAACCCACAACTAACCTCACGGTCTTATCCATGGAGCTCGACAGCAGGAAGTAGTTTTTGGACCACGACACGTCTAGTAAATCCGACGTGTGTCCGGAATACACGCAGAAGGGCGTGGGCCAGAACGGGGCCCCCGGGGGCAGCTCCGCCTCGGGCGGGGCCCCCAGTGGGCCCCCCACCGTGGGGCCCAAAGACTCCTGGGAGGGTGTAGGGGAAGACTTGTCGGCGTTGTATTTTGTTCGCATGGCCTGTGGAGTGGAAAAGAAAAGACTGTTTAGGATAACTAAAATATTGGTAATTTCTTGAAACATACATTGCGTCCCATTTTTAGACACTTGACAGTCTGCGTTGTCAAAAACTTTATACATATTTCGTTGTAAATAAATCAATAAATATTCTAGGACAAATTCACACAGCGCCATTTAGCCCCAAAGTAAGCAAAGCTTGTGTTATGGTTGTTGGATAATTGATAAATAATTAATTGATAATACATACTACACCCAGACCTTTAAACTTCCTCCACCCAGAAATTAAAATTCATCATTTCAATTTCTGCTCGGCCAGGAATCGAACCAGGCACCTCTGCGTGGCGGACCGGCATATTAACCAACTGAACCACTCAGTTCGTCTCTTGTCGTTCTAATTAGATTTAAACGTGCAATGTCAACAATTCATCTCAGCAGTATCTGTTCTATTGTCCTGTAACATATATGTGAGTCTCCCTTACTTTCTGTCCCTAACTACCTGGAACAGGAGTCTAGCTTCCCGTGTGACCCAGGTCCGGAGCAGCTTATCCTGCCCTGAGGTGCTTGTCTGTCTCTGTGTGTACATGTACGAGTGTGTGTATTCGCGTGAATCTTCATCTAAAAATATCTGTTAATGATACGATTAGCTTATATTGTCGAGTTAATATGGGTAATTACATATTTTTAAATTTTGTACACACTTCCTCTGCCCAACAACTTTCCTTTCCGATATTTCAAAGGTTGACTGGAAGAAATCCCCCTGTGGGATAAATCCGCCTTTATACATACCATTGTATATTTATGTAAATGTGTAATATTGTTTTGATTTAGTACATCAATCAATCAATCTATACCTGGAACAGATGTCTGGCGTCCCGCATGACCCAGGTCCGGAGAAGCTTATCCTGCCCAACAGTGCCTGCCTGTCACTGTATGTGCATGTACGAGTGTATGTATTGGCATGTATCTATACCTGGAACAGATGCCTGGCGTCCCGGGTGACCCAGGTCCGGAGCAGCTTGTCCTGCCCGGCGGTGGCGAGCAGGCGGCCGCAGTCGCTGAACTTGCAGCACCACACCGCGCCAGTGTGCTCCGACATCTCCTGGGGGGTGGGGAGACGACAGACGACAATGTATTATATTTTTATGAGAGGTAAGGCATAGCGGGCTATACCGTTCAAATTGGAGCCCGAATGGGGAAGTGTCTCCACCTTACAGAATACTCAAACAAGGCAATTTATAAACAGTATTGTATTCCTGCCGGGAAGTAAGAATCCAGAACTGTGGCTGTGACAGAGGAGGAGCATTTGGAATATGTTATAAAGATCGGCAACGCATTAGCGATACCCCTGTTGTTGCTAATATAGGCAGCGGTGGCAACGCCTCATCAGGTGGCACGATTACCTGTTTGAAACCCAATCCAGACCCAAGCGCACGAGAGCACAATCTAAATATTAACGCCAAGACGTTGATAAAGATCATCACCATCCTGAAGCCCAATTTTTGAACCGCTCGCATCTACACGAGCGCTCGCCTTGTAATGCTAGTCTCTTTTGTCTTTAGCATCTACCACACATGTGAAAGAGCTAGACAGCGAACGCTAGCTCTCGCATGGATTCGAGCGGTTCAAAAATATGTACGGGATTGTGAAATGCGCCGGGAGCCTGAACTCATGACATGAAAGGTTCCGGACTAACATGGAAGGCTAGGCTACGATAAGGAGAGACTTCAAAGAATCCCTGAATCCATCAGAAACGGCCCAGCCCGTCGATTCTCTGACAACATCCATGCTCGCACTATCGAGTGCCACAAGATACAATCCTGACATACCTCTTTGGTCTCTTCCACATTCATACATCTCCTCATACATTTACGCCGGTTCAAGATACTCCTGACTGACCCGACCTTACCCCTTGCCTTTCCTTGTATGCCTATATGTTGGGGATATTCTCTTAAACTATTAAACCGGTTTTGAAAATTCTTTTTGCATTTGATAGACGGCAATTTGAGTAAGAACAGTCTACCAAATTTATCTCTAAAATATACCTATCTAAATAGGGTCAAATAGGGGATGAAAGTTTGTTTCAGGTACTTGTTCGCCCTCCACCGCGTTTTAACCACCCGACAACGCCATCTACCGTCTCCGTTACGTATCTTCCAGGCATACAATCTCAATTTTGGGACATGAAATTAGTCCACAAAACGACACAAAACAATACCAACAACAGACCTGTACATGCCGCACGCAGCCATCGAAGTCGTAAGGGCCCTTATGCGAGTTCGAAGCCTTCAATTTGATGTTCGTCTCGCCTCGGACATCGTCGGCAATGTCCGCTACGTCCTCCTTATGTCTCGCGTGTGACACTTCTTGGGCCAGCGATTTGGCGGCATCAACTGTCTTCTTCACTGTGCTACCGAAGAATCGCTTGATCCTGAAATTGGGTTTTTTATGTCGATCACATTAACTGCGTGTGGTGTCCGGCAGAGTAGAATAGCATGTTTTAAACTATCGGGGTGATTATCACAAACTTTAAAGGTACGTTCCGGGGTTCCTACCGCGTATCTTTGTTGACGAGTAGCCCAATATTTCGACGCTGCATGCATCATGGCCACGGAACGACTGAGGTATGCGGTAGGAAACCCGGAACATACCTTTAAAAAGAGTAGAATGGCACCAACACTGCACACTCGTGGGTGTCGTAAGAGGCGACTAATGTTTTCGAGGCAAAAGATATAGCGTCTCCGTAGACTAGAAAACGGGCAGAAGCTTTTTCCATTGTTATATTTATAACACTGCGATCTCCAACCCGCCTGCCAAGAGTGGAGATTATGGCAATAAGGGGAAGTCCTCTTTCGTGGGAGAGGCCCTAAGTCCTGCAGTGGACTGTTATGGAATGTGATGACATTAACTGACTTACCTTGACAGTAATCATGTCATAAGGTCAGGTGAGACAGTCAACGTATTGAAAGCTGAATCGTTTACCATACCTTGAATGTGTTATATTGTAACAACTGTAAAATTCCCTTAATCTAAATGGTGGATAAGGTAATAAGATCATAATAGTAAAATGCCAATACTAGTACAGGACCCGGTAATGTAAAGAAATGTAATCCCAAAAGCGCAACGCGATCCAAATGACAATTTACAATGGAAAGTATGAATTATTTTACAAAACATAAAAAGTTGTTAAATAAGTATTAAATGAAAACACCGCCCATTACGAGTAAGAGCCATATTAAAATTTAATATAAATTAGAGACGTCCATAGTACGGTAAACGCGGTGTTTACCAAGGTCATATTTAGCGGGAAGAATTCATATAGACATCAATGCGTCGCCACTACAAAAAGTAGCTGACCGATTTTAAAAATTCTTTACTAAATATCACTGAGTAACATAGGCTACTTTTATAAGCCCGGCAAAACAATAGATTCCCTCGGGAAAGTTGAACGGCCAGTTATTAATAATATGATAAGATCAATGAAAATGAGTTAGACAGTCAAATGGAAAACTTAAAAATGCAAAAAATAACCAAACACATTATCAATATTCTTATTAAAATCCCAAAAACACAACACTCATCACATCAATCAGGATTTCCAGTGTAAAAATTCAACCCGCATAATATCAAACTGTTAAGAAAAAAGCCAGTTAGTTATTTCACTCCCCCGTCACCTTTTGTTGGTGTCGTTCAATAGCTTCCTGTTAATGTTTCCTTGCGAGTGGGACTTCATCAAGTCTCTCAGAGAGCCGCTATAGTCCGTGGGCAAACGAAAATTATAAATTGTAGTCACATGTATATTGAGAGTGCCGTGACCAGGATTGAGATTGAAGTATCGTTATCCCGCTTTTCAATATAACTACAAAAGAAACGAAGATCACAAAAAGATCTTGCATGACTGCCATGGGGATTTTTAGCGGTCAAAATTGTTATTTCTTAGAGTATTAGGGGTCTGGTCTGGTATGTTTCACCACCTTACTGATATGTTTCCGATATCTGAATTCACAAATGTATGTGAGACCGCCTCCCTCTTGTTAGTACAAAACGAAAGACGGCATTCCAGATATTCTGCTGATAAGATGTCGGGAACTTATCAGTAGGTGGTAAAATAGTTCCTTGCAATATTCAATGTCGTGAATTTTCTTTTACCCTCTCTGTTTCAAAATCATCTTCAGTAACAGAGCGGTCAAACCTGGCTTCTGACAGAGGCCGTTTTCCTACTTTTATTCCTTTACTTCGCGCTGTGTTTCAGTATTATATCAATATCAAAATATATAAAACAACTCAGCTAACTCAACTAGCGACCCGCCCTGTTTAGCCATAAACTATATTTATGGCTCCACCGTCCCCGAAAACAATTTGTCCTGTCTGAAGTTTAGCACAACTAGGAGACAAATAGTAATTAACGAATACAGATAAAAAATAAATACAATAATCTCCGTCCCTGTTACCATAGTAATGACCTTTCTATACTGTGTAGTTACAATACATAATGCGCTTATTACATTTGGCAAAATTCAGAAGCAGAAAGCGAGTATCTGAATTTAGACGACTGAACTTTGCCAAATGTAATAAGCCCATAATAAAGAAAAAAACGTACTTTTCAGTTTTTCTGCGTATCGCTGTGGTCTGCCTGTCGGTGTTCTCCCGTTTAGCCTCTTTGGTTTCGTCTTCCGCGCCACCGACGCATACGCTTTCACTCTCCTCATCCGTTTCCCTGTGTGCAAAGCAATATTTTATTATTCTATTACAATTTATTGAAGTAAAAATTATAATAACTGGACGTGGAACTGAATTTCTTGCAATGGAATGACGACAACACACACAAGCGAACCCTTTATGTTAGCTCAAAACACTGCAACCGCGAGAAAACTAGACCTAAAACCCAGAGATAAAGTAGTTAAAGATAGAAAGAAGGAGCGAAAAGAATAATAAATTTCATATTAAAGGAGCAATTTACCACAAACAATGGCGAAAATGAGCGCTTTTCCTTTAAGATTAGTTCAATCACAGAAATAATACTGTCAATGAATTTTGTAATAAAGATAATTTCAATGAATTTGAATGTAACAGTTGTGTAATTAAACGGCATTACACAGCCATTACATCATACAAATAATCCCGTAGTGATCTCCACACTACTACAGACTAAAGGTTACAGAAATCAAGCTATATTTTACGAACTATACACAATAGTAAGACCCTGAGACTAGTTGAACAGTCTCGGAAGCCGATAGCAATGGCTGCCATTGTTCTATGTGGTACGTTAACGCCATCTAGTGCCCAATAGCAGGAAGAACGCCCACTCGCATCTCGCAGTGAAACACGAAGCACCACCACCCGCTACGTGACCAAACCCAAACCTCACGGTGAATGATTACAGAAGAATGAATGTTAGAACGAATGGAGTAAAGTTTAAGAACTGAAAGGTAAACCTAGTTTTAGTAGCGATAGTGGGATTAGAGACTGCTGGCTGTATGGTTAGGCGTTTCCGTCTGAAGATAAAGATGGCTGATCTGTGCAACCGTTTCCGCCATGTCTTCTTTACCTCCACTTCGACCGCTGGCGCGCTGAAAGTGTTAGTGTTATGTACTTACAGACAGCAGGGACAAACTTGTCAGCCAAGAGGATTGAAAGAATTACTGAGTCATATTATTAGTATGTGGATGTCGAAATAAAATTAGTAAGTCACATGCAAAAGGCCAAGACCCACTTTGGGTCGCTGAGCCAGCGCAGTAAGTAAGTACATGCAAAAATTGCGTGCTGTGAAAATACAGACTTGTGCCCTTTCAATGTGTAATTGCTATTCACTCGTCATGCTTGCACATTTACCACTGCCTGCGTAGTATAATGGTCTTCGACGGGTAAGCCATTGGCAGGTGGGATAAAGCTAAATATTCATTTTTAAGAACCAATGAATAATGGAGATGGCGATTTAACGCCTGATATAATCAATAGGATCCCCTGAGAGGATGGTAGGGGATGGAATGGGAGCTGGCCGACGGGACAGTCCAGTTTTGTGTCAATAGGTCGAAAGTAGTAGAGAGTCAAGAAGTGCGCGCGCCCAAAAAGCCACCGGTAAGCGGTCCGTAAGTCCATACGATCAAGAGGTCAGTATGACCACAGGTGTTGATGAGTACTACATCATCATAATGTTAGCGTCTATCCCGACTTATGCCAGGGTCCGCTTTCCTACTTTCTTCCTGTACTCCGCTCGGTCTCCAGCATCGTCACGTCGTAGGTCATTCAAACTCAAACTTTATTCATCTATGTAACTTTATTCTTTATTGATTAGGACATTAAATATCTCTTTCAATCGGCAAAAAGGAGGGGGGTAGGAAAGTAGGAAGGAAGCACACAGCGACATTGACAGTGACATTGACTCTCGCATCCTACTCGGCAACGTCAATCACTTCCTGGGTTCCAGGGATCTTTTTCTCGATACCGGCCAATTTAGGCATCGGTTCCCCTTATATCTCTAGGGCTTACGTAGCACGTGACCAAACCAAGGGAGTTTCTTTAATATTATCCGCAATGCCGGGTCCTGTACATAATATCTCACCTATCATTTTATAATTTATTAATTAAATAAACAACTCATTTAAACATTATAACTAGAAACGTGACAACACAACAATAAGAAAAAGACATATCAACACATACAAATTGTTGCCATACTAACTGTGCCGATTTAATTAATTAAATTGGCATTGCCAAATTAATTAATTAATTCATCAAATACATATTATGGTTACAGTTTTTAAAAGAAAAAGAAGATCGTATACATCGCTGAATGATACGCCACAGTAAACTTTTGAAAAAAAAACACATACATTTAAAACTTATGGCTTAAAAATTCTTCTAATTTATGTAAAGCTAAAAGCCTAAAGCTAGACCTACCTGGCGTGTTCGTCGTCGTGCTGGCGGGCGATGTACTCGGAAGTGAGCCGCATGATGTGTAAGCTGAGCGGGTTGATGCACTGCGGCAACTTGTGCTCTGCAACGCTCAGGGGGACTCGTTCACCTAGGGTAAATATATATGTGGACGTTTAGTGGAGTAGAATTAACCGAAAATGGGGCTTGAGGTGAAACAAATTGCATAGAAATGATTGTTGCGGCAAATGGTAGGTAATAACGCTTCTAATGAACATACTTAAAACATACACCTGTACCTTTGGTGCTTTTGGTGTGGGGGCCAGTAAGGTCCCTTTTTTAGTTTTTTTGTAAATATTTCGAATATGACTATATATATTATAGGGCCATGACTAAATTACAGGCCATTAAATTCTCTACAAATTTTGCATCACACGTTTTTTTCTAATTTCCAACCGTTTACGAGCAAAACTAACGATTGTGGCTCTAGGCAAAATACCTTTTTCTTAGAGAATTGTATAAGAAATATAGTTCCAAGAAGCGGCCGAAAACAAGTTTCTCGAGGCTACGGTATTAGTATGTTAAAACTATTTCAGCTCCACTAGATAGTGGGTTCAGTTTATTAATTCGTAAATACCCTTCTGAAGACGTTAATAAAACTGATATAATTGCTACGTTTTCTGGAAGAGTTGGCTGGCAAGAACAATAGGGTATCTAGTTATCGAATTTCGCCTGGTCTTCGGCATCCTCGCATCGTAGGCCGTTGGCGTTGGCTTTTACATCGGACTAAGCATTGTCAATTCATCGCTTCTTGGGTCTCGCCTCTTTCCTGATACCGGTAGGTTCAGGCACATATTTCCCGTGATACGTGAAAGGACGGGGCGCGGGGAGTCATATGTTGCACATAGCGCTTGTTGTCCTTGTCCTGCCTGCCACCTTGATTTTTATTAAAAAAGGATTCGCGACGCTGTCGTCCGCGCCCCATCTGCTTGATTTTGCCCTTTTAAAAAGGCGCGCCCCCGCCCCGTCTGCGCCCTGTCTGCGTCCCGTCTGCGCCCTGTCCGCGTCCTACTTCTTTCCTGTGTCGCCGGTCGCCTACGCCGATGCTACCCAGCCTCCGGAGCACTCACCGGTGTCCAGGTTGAGCACGGTGACCTGCTCCAGTATCTCCAGGTCGGTGAGGTCGTCCCGCGCCGGGGCAGTGGCCCTCGGTGGGGCGGGCGGCGCGGGCTCGTCGCCGGCGGAGCGCCGCCGCGCGCCCGCCCCGCCCGCGCCCGCGCCGCCGCCGCTGTCGCTGTTGCTGCGTCTGGGGACGGGGGAACGGTTACAGTTGACTCACGCTTCCCCCATGGCGCAGCCGGCCTAGGAAGATTCGAATATTGCATTTTTTTATACCACTAAGGTGGCAAACAAGCATACGGCCTGGTAAACAGTCGCCGCAGCCTATGGACGTTTGCAATACCAGGGGCATCACCCATGCGTTGCCGTAAAAACCTTTATACCCCCCTTGTTTGAAGAACTCCATGTTGTACTCTCCAGGGAAAACCTCTCCAGGTAGCTCATTTCACAACCTTAGTGGGCGTGGGAAAAAGTTCCTTTGGAACCGCACAGTTCGCGACCAATTTGGCTCCAAGGTGTGAGGATGAACTCCCTGTCGGTGGCGAGCGGTGCGATGATAGAATGTAGCTGTAGGCATCATGTCAAATAGTTCTTCATAACAAACATCGTTGTACAAGCGGTAGAACACACAAAGTGAGGCGAAATCCCACCGCTGGCTCAGCGGCTCAATACCACTTGTGAGCATGGTATCATCGACAATTCTCACAGTGCGCTTTTGGATCGAGTCACAAGGACCAAGCTGATATGCCGATGCTCCCGCCCATAGATGAGAGCAATACTCCAGATGGGATCTGACTTGAGCCTTGTATAGGAGAAGCCCCCGGCGTAAAGTAGCCGTTGCCCCGGCGTAAAGTACTGCTTAGATCTGTTAAGCACACCCAGCGTTTTAGATGCGAGCTTGACCTTTTACTCCAGATGACTGCGAAACTGGACGTCACTGGAGACGTCGACACCAACGCATTTTTACTAATAAAATTTTATCACGTCAATGGAAAACACCATATAACGACGCGGATCGATTTGAGTATTCGCAGGAGAATTTAGAAGAAAGTCAGCGCGTGAGAACAATAGAATCAAATTCAACCACCACCGCCGTTTGATTTTGAAAATAATTTGGCGAACGTTGCTCGGGAAATTTAAGTTTTGAATAAATCTTAAGCGTGATACCGTGTTTGACTCACGCTCCCACAACAGTGGTGCAGTGTGGTGTGGTAGTTGTGCGAGGGTGACCGGGGTTTGGCGGTGGCAGGATAAGGTAGCCGCCAATGTTGGCAAGCGAAGATGGAGAAGGGTGGAAAAGGGTAATTACCCACCTGGCCGGGTGTTGTGACCAGGGGACCAGGGTCCAACGGTTGATCGTCGGAAGTTGTATATATGCCGTGGAAGTTGGCACATTTCTCTAGCGCGATGTAGGACGGTTGGCGCCATCTGTGTGCGGATGCTTGCCAACCTTGTGTTCGTGTACTCGTAATGTAAGTATCGTTGAGTTACCCCAGTGGGGCGATAGATGTCGCTACACGGGGAACGGCGACGACCGTGGTCAAGGAGTTGGCGGATAGATCAGGTAATTATATTGAATAACCTGGTATCTGACCTCCATGACCCTGTTACCAGGGAAACTTGTAGGCTAATAACGTAACTCTGTTGCCAACAATTTTAGAGCGCCGGTAGCCGGGCGGTCGATTATCCAACTCGTAAGCAAGAAGAACCGGGTTCGAATACCCGCTGCGGCCATGTACCAACGACTCTTTTCTGAGTTATGTACGAGTAGATTAGTTATATACTAACCGATGCTCTTACGGGCAACTGAATTTGTAACCATGATCCAAGCTGGTCAGGTTCCCCTGGTAGCAGGGTCACGGAGGTCAGATGGTAGTCGCTCCACTGTAATTACCTGATTGCCAAATCCTGGGTCATGGTCAAGACGGACCCCGGGCCCTCGTTCTCGGGCTCATATCCGGGACATTAACGCCAAAATTATATTTTTTTATGTTGCCAACAATTTCTAATTTCAGTGATTAAAATTGCTACTTCGTAAAATCATAAAATTACGATCAATTTAATAATTTTAATTTATTGCAATGACGCTTTGTTAGCTACTGAACTTTAGAAACAGATGACATGGAATCGTAAATACAACAACTTCAATAATTGAAATCAGAGAATTATTGTTTTTAGTCATTTTTTGCTGCTGCTAAAACTTAAAATTGTGTGAACATGTGTCAATGTGGTATACCGCACCTGGGTTCTATTTCGATATTTTTTCTAGCCACATCTCCATTAATGAAATCGAAATGTCTATCGCAGCCAATAAATACTTTCTCAACTATTTTAGACAGTCGTAAATTCTCGAAAATCAATTACGGCGACGTTTTTATACAGTTTTTTGGCTAGAGAAAACGTCGAATTTGACATGTCACAGCGCCCCCATGTTTTGGAGAGGCGATATGATGCCGTAACGTGTTAGCAATAGAGTCCAGATTGGCTCTCACCTGGCGTGCGAGCCGAGGCTGCCGTGCGCGCGCTCGGGCGCGTCGTGGCGCGCTGCGGGGGAACCTACGGACATACAGTATTGTATTACTACCTATTAAGACTTACAAAATACACAAAAAATATAATTTAAAAAACCGACTTCAAAACTCAAAAAAGTTTAATTTTTCAATCATTTTTTATGGCGGTGCGAGGCCCCAGCACAGAATTTTAGTCGGGAGGAGTAAAACTTTGGGCAAGGGCGAGGGTTGGTGTGTGGCACCGACTCCAAAAATAATGAATTGTTCTATGAAACCGCGCACGACCAGCGCCGATCGGTAAATATGTGCACTATTTAATGGAGATAAGAGTGAATTTGCTATGTTAAATTCATTTTCTGTTAGTTATAACTGTATGGTCTTTGAGATTAACGCTTTGATGTAAAACTTGAATGTGGGTTTTCGTGACTTCACATGGCGCTAGTGAGGCATAGGGTCTGTTGATAAAATTCTGTTGTGCTCTTGCATAGATACAATTGACGACTCTATTCCAGCCAATGATATGACTTTACTTTGACATCAGACCAGACGGTAGCGCCACCTTGTGGATTTCGGAATCGCGAGAACCCTCATTAAACTTTAAGGCAGCTTGCACCAAATTATGAAACGCATTCAAGTTGATATTTGGATTTGAATATGTATAGGGACTCACTACGCACAGGCATTCATTGATTCCTAAAATACAGGTATATCCTAGTTAAGGAATCAGGATATCCTGTTTTTATGTTATAACCTTACACCGTTATTCCAACGAATGTATATGTCTCAGTTTATGTATATGTCAAGTTTTTTGTTGATATAAAAAATATGCTTTATTTTTTATATCAACAAAAAACTTTATACAAAAATCCCGTCCACCATCATCCTTAAACGTGTCTAAGAATTTGGTGCAAGCCGGGCTTTGGGTGGTATAGAGTTTCCATTACCCTTGGCAGTGTGGTGTATGTCCATAGCCGAGCCCTGCCGGCCGTCCGCCGTGGCGTTGAGGCTGGCCGCCGCCGACACGAACGACGCGTCCAGCGCTGGGCAACAGTCCAAATACGAGCACATTGAAAATAAAACTGATACAGTAGTCATTCATTAATTCAGTCACATTGTAAACAAAATCAAGTTCATATGACAAATATTTTTATAGCAAGCTTTTATCGCGCGGTGTAGTACTATCGAGAACATTCCAGTACGCAAACGAATGATTTCGTTTTCGACAACGGCGTCAAGAAAGTGGAGCGAATATAACAATAGTAGTTTATGCAACTGTCATATAAAAGGGGGTATTAAAACATGAGTGTCTGTTTATCATACGAGGCGTAGCCGAGTATGATAATAGTTTGACACGAGTGTTTTAATACTTAATTATATGCAGTTGCATACACTACTTTATCTACACTCTAATATTTTTATGTTAAAATATCGTACCTATAATTTTCTCAACTTAGCTGGAAGTAAGCTGCGAGTCAGTTCTGTTGTATCTTCGCGTCAAGGATATCAAGCGGCGGGAAATACACTGAACTATATTCACATTTATCTATTTATTTGCTTAAAATAAGGAAAAACATTCACAAACACAAATTACAACAATTACTAAAAATATTCTGTTTAGCGGGAAAATAATTACACAGAATATAAACAGGAAAATTCAAATTTTGAATTTGATTATGTTAAAGACATCTAAGTATTCAGCCTACATTTCGTCGTGTCCCGGCGCTCGACAAAAAATAAAAAAATAAAAGTGTTGCATAATGATTAAAAAGTTATTTTACGATACAGCTGTAATGAAAATGGTATGGGAAATGCTGTATCGAAAAGTAATTTTTTTAAATTTTTATAGTCTGGCGTGAAAAAAGTGTACCCTTAAACGACTGTTTTTGAATATGTAATTGGAACATTATGCTATGAGTGTAGATAAAGTATATTACGGTGTTAAATTTTTTTTGAAAGACTGAATTCGGCTCGCGTGTATAGAAAAATAAAGAATCACACGTGGCCTAATTACGTAACTCAGTTGCAACAATTATCTGATTTCAATGATTGATATAGTTACTTTTGCGATTCCGTAACATGGATTGCATGGGTTCAGTTGCTAACAAAGTTCCATTGCAATAAACTGAAACTATTAAATTGATCATACGAAATCACAAAAATAACCATTTTAATCATCGAAATCAAAGGATTGTTGGCATCAGAGTTAAGTAATTAGCCTACTGATCATTATAATCTAAACGCCTTCAAGGCTAGAGTGAAAAGGCTGTTTCTAAATAGGCATGCTCACTTACCACCCAGCGAGATGGCCGGTCATATGCCTAGCTAGTCTTTATATAGAAAAAAAAACTCACTGTATCTGGAAGTGGATAGCTCGAGCGAGTCCTGGAACTCCCTTGTGAGCGACTCGATGGTGCTGGCCGGACTCGGTAGCGACAGACCCGCGCCTCCCTGTATCGGCAAATCGTCCTGCAAACATTAATAATAATAATTTTGACCACTTTCCATCAGGTGGCCCGGTTGCGTAGTACATAAAAAAATTCAACTTGGCGCCAATATCCCGGTTGAGCTCTAGCAAGCGAGGGCTGAAGGTCCGCCTTGATCATGATCAAGGATTTGGCAGATCATATTATTACTGTGGAGCCACTGCCATCTTTCCTACGTGATCCTGTTAACAGGATCGTCCAGGGAATAATATGGATTATACGAAATTATTGACTTATTTATATTGGTTTAATTGTTACACAAATACGAAATAAATATGTTTGGCTGTTTGTTTGAATCGTGTAATGCGTTTGATTATAACTGTGTACATCAGCAACGAAAGAAAAATGTATGGGAGTTGACATAAGCAATAGAAAAGTGACATAAGCGATCGCTTAATGACATATAGGGTACAATAGTACTATTACAATAGCAATAGTACTGTGAACTCACTGGCCAAACGTAGCCGACAAGTTCCGATCGCAATAAAACCTGAAGTGATTTGCTTCTTGGGTAGACCCGCAGTACCTCACGCTCCATTAGTGCCACCTAATGGAATAAGAGATTAGCTGACAGCCAATCAAAAAAATTGTAAAGGATGATATTGATTAGATACAATTTTAAAACCTCAAAACGAGTCAGGCTGTTAATTTTTGTGGGGAGACTAACGTTTCTTCGTAACTTCTTTCTTTTTTTCTCTGTCTGTGTGTGCCGTAATTGATCTTTAATGCATGTCTTCTTTGAATGCGTGTACGTGTGTGTGTGTATCGGAAGCCGCAGCGTGGATAGCCCTCCCACAAGGTGGGCCGACGACCTGGTAAAGGTCGCAGGTGCCAGCTGGATGCGGAAGGCACGGGACCGGCCGCCGTGGAGATATCTGGGGGAGGCCTATACCCGTAGTGGGCGTTTCGGCTGATATGATGATGATGATGATTCAAATGAGCTCCGTAGTATAATGCTGGCTGGCGATTGAGATCGCTACAAGCCCAAATTTCTCTCTATACGCGTGTGCGTACACACATGTTTATGTATCCGTCCCTTTTCTGTCTTTATTAGTTTGTGTGTGCCGTATCTGATCTTTTATTTATGTCGTCTTTTATGCGTGTGTATATGGGAAGTGTATCTCTCTGTAAATGTATCTACTATCTAGCAACAATCTGTGTATATGATCTTTAATGTATGTCGTGTTTGAATGCGTATGTATGGGGAGTATATCTGTGTCGTAAATGTATCTACTATCTATCTATGTATTTGATATTTTACGCATTTCGTTTTAGTGGGTGTGGGTGAATACGTGTATGGGGAGTGTATCTGTCTCTGTAATATCTGTCTGTATCTGTATCCAGCGCCTCACCTCGACATTAAGTGAGTCCAAGTGCGGTTTGTCTCGCCTGACGACGCTGGCTGCGGGCGGGAACTCGTCGGTGTCGGCGGTGCACACCGATATGTTGTCGCCGTCCACAGACGACTGGGGGCCCGTTTTGCCTGGAAAGCGGTTTTGGGTATGAGAGTAGGGGCTTATGGTTATAAGAATAGTCATGTGAGGTGTCTATGTCGAGGGGACTATTGCGCTATTGCTATGCGCTTATTACATTTGGCTAAATTCAGATGCTAAAGGCGTGAGAGCAAGAGGTATATTAGAGGTGTCCTTAGAGGCGGGCAACGCATTGGTGGCATACCTGGTGTTGCTGATATCCATAGACGGCGGTGACCACTTTCCAACAGGTGGCCAGCATGCCTGTTTGTCTACCGTATTACATAAAATAAAAAAAGTGTATTGCGCGTAGAATAAGCTTCATTTTTGTAACATCATGTTACATGTACATTATGTTACGCGTCGCTCCGCTTTTCAAAAGGCGTGATACAAAAATGTACCTTATTTTATGAGCTATACACCCCACTTTGATTTGCGCTCACGCCTGTTGCTCCTGAATTAAGATGACTGAATTTAGCCAAATGTAGCAAGCGCATAACAAAAGGAATTGCGTGTAATGTAATGAAGAAAGAAACTCCTTACTCCGTAAGGAGGACAGACCCTATAGTTCAATTTCTATGGCGATGGCAAGTCATGAGCGTGCCGATTGACTATTAGACTGTCAAAGCGCCGTAGGGTATTCTACGTCAACGAGTACATGAAAAATTCTACTTTGTATCGATAGTTGACGTTTAGTAGTATAATTGTAACTTGCTTACATTGTAATTGCATACCCGCTATGGGTAAACTGTTGTTCTTCCTATTTGCAAAACCATCTACAGTAATGTAACTACACAGTTAACGCAATAAAGTTTATTCTATTCTATTCTATTCTTAGGAGACCCACAAAACGTTGGTCTGCCCTTTCACAACATAACGTCACACATCACATCACGTCAAGGTAGCTCTATTTAGAGCCTTTTGTACATCCTTTTACACGTGTAGCCTGTGGGCTAATTATACTCGAAAAGCGTATGGATCTCTTCGCGTCCAGTTCAATAATGCGTTCAGGGTGCTGTTGAGGCTGGGTCGCTACTGCAGTGCTTCAGGCATGTTTGCGGAGGCGCGCGTGGAATGTTTCTACGCCACAATGCGCAAAAGAGCAGCATCCCTGGTCAGCAGAGTGCGGGCCAGCCCCAACAGCATCCTGGCAATGATCGCAGACAGGTTCGACTGCCCATACTTGTCTCACTGCTGCCAGCGACATGTGAGAAATTATTGAAATGTAAAGTTTAATTAATTATATTTGTTAATTTGTATTATTTATAGCTGCACTAACAAATAGAGTAAGAAATTACTAACACAATGAGTCTGGTCACTTGAATAAATGAATTATTATTATTATTATTTATTATAACATGAAAAACTTTTTTTAAATGACTCAAACTTCGACCTTTCGTAGCAATAGTACATACATATCCTCTTGTGTGGGTTCTATAAGAACAAAAACTGGTCTCCCTCGTTTCTTCTTGGCAGTTTCAGTTTTCAGTCACATTAGTCACCATAAGCTGTAGCTTATGTTGAGCTGGGGTCTTTTTTGGCATTGCATTGGTCCATGATTTATTGTATTTGTGTGTTTGTGCATACTTTGTTTTAGGTTAGCATTGTACTGTTGTAAAATTACCTGAATATATGTAAACACTTATGGATTTTTGTGTCAAAATAAATCATGTCTATGTCTATGTCACTGTGCATTTCCTTCCAACTTTTATACCCCGTCCTCTTTGACTTTTAAAAGAAACTATTACGCATATAATAAATTAAATTACTTATCATTTATCTTGGACAGATTCACACAGCGCCATCTAGCCCCAAACTAAGCAAAGCTTGTGCTATGGGTGCCAGAAAACAGAAAAATTGCTTATATATTTTTTAATACCTACTTGTTATATATAGAACACCCAGACCCGTAACAGAAATTAAAATTCATCATTTCAATTTCTGCCCGGCCGGGAATCGAACCCGGGACCTCTTGCGTGGCAGACCAGCATGTTGACCAACTGAACCACTAAGTTCATCATATGTTTTGTGTACCTCAGGTGTGTCGGTGCGATGTCATATCTACCCCGCCATATTGTATGTTTTGTGTGCTCCAAGTGTGTCGACACAACCATGTATCCAACCCGCCATATTATATGTTTTGTGTACCACAAGTGTGTCGACGCAACCATGTATCCACCCCGCCATATCATATGTTTTGTGCACCCCAAGTGTGTCGACGCAACCATGTATCCACTCCGCCATATTGTATGTTTTGTGTACCCCAGGTGTGTCGGTGCGATGTCGTATCTACCCCGCCATATCATATGTTTTGTGTACCCCAGGTGTGTCGGTGCGATGTCGTATCTACCCCGCCATATCATATGTTTTGTGTACCCCAAGTGTGTCGACGCAACCATGTATCCACCCCGCCATATCATATGTTTTGTGCACCCCAAGTGTGTCGACGCAACCATGTATCCACTCCGCCATATTGTATGTTTTGTGTACCCCAGGTGTGTCGGTGCGATGTTGCATCTACCCCGCCATATCATATGTTTTGTGTACCCCAAGTGTGTCGACGCAACCATGTATCCACCCCGCCATATCATATGTTTTGTGCACCCCAAGTGTGTCGACGCAACCATGTATCCACTCCGCCATATTGTATGTTTTGTGTACCCCAGGTGTGTCGGTGCGATGTCGTATCTACCCCGCCATATCATATGTTTTGTGTACCCCAAGTGTGTCGACGCAACCATGTATCCACCCCGCCATATCATATGTTTTGTGCACCCCAAGTGTGTCGACGCAACCATGTATCCACTCCGCCATATTGTATGTTTTGTGTACCCCAAGTGTGTCGACGCAACCATGTATCCACTCCGCCATATTGTATGTTTTGTGTACCCCAAGTGTGTCGACGCAACCATGTATCCACCCCGCCATATTATATGTTTTGTGTACCCCAGGTGTGTCGGTGCGATGTCGTATCTACCCCGCCATATTATATGTTTTGTGTACCCCAAGTGTGTCGACGCAACCATGTATCCACCCCGCCATATTATATGTTTTGTGTACCCCAAGTGTGTCGACGCAACCATGTATCCACCCCGCCATATTATATGTTTTGTGTACCCCAAGTGTGTCGACGCAACCATGTATCCACCCCGCCATATTATATGTTTTGTGTACCCCAGGCGTGTCGGTGCGATGTTGCATCTACCCCGCCATATTATATATTTTGTGTACCGCAGGCATATCAGTGCGACCATGTATCCACCCCCCCACACTCACTGCGTTTCTTCTTCCTCGGCGGCGCGACGGGCCCGGGTGCCCGGTCCTGGCGGTCCTGCCTCGCCCCGGACACGGCCACGATGGCCGCTCCCAGCCGGGAGGCGCGAAGGCTGTTGGCCTTCGTGCTTGCTATCACGTCGGGTTCCGCCATTACTAGTACTGGGGGCGAGGCAGATGGCAGTTTAAGTGGTGTGATTATTATACTAGTTTTTGCCCGCGACTTCGTCTACGTAGAAATAGTTTTTATGGCAGTTTATCTTTTTCCCGAGCGACCATTTAATGACCTCTCAAATGTATGAAACCTAGTATTATGGAGAGTTCAAGTTGTTGTTTCTGGTTCTACCCAACCGAATTAGATGAAACATGGCCTAGATTTTACCGCGAAAACCCAATTAAAACGCCAGAAATTTATGAGCGTATATGAAGAAAATTGCGGTGGTCCGATAGTTAAGCCCGTAAGACTTTATATATTCCGACCATATTGTTTGCAAAGGTATGACCCATGTATACATATATATCGTAAACGGGTCACACAATCCAGTAATAATATAGGTACTAATTGTAGATGCTATGGGCGACAGTTACTTCATCAAGTGGGCGGTCATTGATTAATATAACTTTAAATAAAATACAATATAGCTAATGTTAATAATTGGCCGTGTGGTGTCTGGTACAGTAGAATAGCATCAACTCTGTACACTTGTGGGTGTCGTACAAGGCGACTAATGTTTTGGAGGCATAGATCTAGTCTCCGTAGACTGAAAAATGAGCAGCAGCGTCTTCTATAATTATATTTATTACACTGCAATCTCCGACCCGCCTGCCAAGCGTGGAATTTACTTCTCCTCCCCTTTCCTGGAAGAGGCTCTAAGTGCTGCAGTGGACTGTTACGGGCTGTGATGATGATGAATGTAAATAAAAAATTAAATTAGGCAGGATCCACATCTCACGAACTGTAACAATCAATAGTAATAGCGAGTACGGTTACCGTTCTGTGGTCTGTCGGCGGGCAACGGGTCGTCGGAGCCGCTGGACGGCTCGCGCGGCATCGCAGCTTCGCGGATGTTCGCTGCGGGAAAAACGGTTCATTACAATACTAACAGTGGTAACAAACCCGATAATATGTGTAGTGAAAGTGTAGTGAATAACCACCAAAGTCTTAAAACCTATATAGACGTTTTGTTATTTGGGTCAGTCTGATAACCAACGCTTGGCTGTGATTCATCATATCAGCCAGAAGACGCCCTCTGCTGGGCATAGGCCTCCCCCAGAGATCTCCACAAAGGCCGGTCCTGTGCTATCCGCATCCAGCGATCTTTACTAAGTCGTCGGTTCACTTTGTGGGAGGCGGTGACCACTTTCCATCTGGTAGCCCGCTTACCTGTTTTTCTGGCGTAAAAAAATAGTAATGGAAAATCTCAAAACCTAGTAGACTGTTTTTAAAAATTCTTTCACTAATAGAATGTTACATTATCACTGAATAACATGGGCTACTTTTAATCCCGAGAAAATATTAGAATCCCGCGGGAAAGTTGATTGCTTACAGAGATCCTAACTACGTGCGGATGAAAGCAGCTGAGAACGGCTAGTTGTTCCTAATTGTATGTAAATAAGTAAGCTTACTATTGATATCCATAAGATGCACTTACTTATTTAGTCATAGAGGGTAATAAAAAGTAGAATGTCCAATCTCGGAAGCAACACCATTACAAACTCGAGTGACATACTTTGAATCCCTTACTGCGCACAGAATTCTAAATTAGCTTCTATTCTAATTTCGCTCCGCTCTCAAAGGAACACTCTCGCCTTTAAAATAGTTGTTTGCTCCCAAGGTAAACAATTTACTAATTTAAACACCTGGAGAGCGAGTAACGAGAGCCAACGGTTTATGACGTGAGGAATTTTTTTTATTCATCGCAATAACAAACGCAGACAGCCCACCTAACGATAAGCGGTAACTGTCGCCCATAACATCTACGATTCATGCAATTAGGTTGTAAGTAACAAAAATGCCGCAGGAGCGTTGTCACTGTGAGAACTGAGATGAAATGCCTCAGGACTGTAATTGCGCCGGCTATCTTACCTTAACAAAAGCTTAAGCCAAGCCAACAAGCAACAATGCACGCATTGTTGCTTGGCGGCAGAAATAGATAAGGCGGTGATCCTCATCCAGGCGGATTCCTCAGGCTTGACAGAATCCTAACACCAGATGAAACACCCGATTTCCGAAAATCGGGCAAAGTGGAGAAAAATATCAGAAAAGCCGACTGGCAGAGGCCGGAATTGACAGCTCGATTGATGATAATTTAAACATCTGTCGTTTCTTTATAAGCAGGCTCTCTTCAATCGCATTGTCACTTACCACCATATAAGATGACGTTTAAATGCCTGTTCAGCACAAAAGTGAAAAATAAATAGAACAAAGAACAAAAGCGTGTTCCCTGATCATTATAATCTGGACGCCTTCAAGGTTAGAGTACCATAGCATTGGCATAGAAGGTTCCTAGACAGGCATGCTCCATCTTCGGCCGCATCGTCACTTACCACCAGGTGAGATGGCGGTCAAACGCTTGGCTAGTCTAATATTAAAGGAAAAAATAACAAAGTGTCCCACTCACGGTGCGATTCGGCAGCGCCGCTCAGTATCCGGCCGATGCGACCGAGTGACGTCATACTCTGCAGACTCATCGTGTCGTGGGATCGGATCCTGAGAGAGATAGGTATAAGGTTATTAACATAGGCGGTAACGAACAGTAGCTAAACGTAAACGTAGTTGATTGTAACTTCTCGCACCCCTAACACGCGAATTCTTGAAGTTATGGGTGCAATCAAATCAATCAATCAATCAAGTTATGGGTGCAATATCTCCACTCTAGGTATAGTACCTATCTAGTACCGTAGTCCTTGAGTGGAGACTGTATCGGCAAGCGTCGTAGTTATAGTAAACTCAAGCATAGTAGTGTAGTAAACACTCCAGCTGAGGTGGAATGGCGGCTGTAGGTGGATGCTGGATGCAGCGAGCCAAGGACGGGTTGCTCTGGCGCTATGGTCTGTCGAGAACTAGCTAGTCCATTATATACAGGCCGATGATGACGATGACAAGAATCATCATCATCTTAGCCCCAGGACATCCACTGCTGAACATAGGCCTCCCCCCACTTCCACACTTCTCGGCTCTACGCCTCTTGCGTCCACCCCGCCTCCCTACAACCTTTACAAGGTCGTCCGTCCGTCACGTGGAAGGCCGTCTTATGCTCCGATACGTGAGTGCCACTCAAGAGCC
Source organism: Blastobasis lacticolella (assembly GCA_905147135.1). Lineage (NCBI taxonomy): Eukaryota > Metazoa > Arthropoda > Insecta > Lepidoptera > Blastobasidae > Blastobasis > Blastobasis lacticolella. Next base: position 22,083,066 of record LR990040.1, read on the forward strand.
TATCTGCGTCGGCCATCGGTTCTGCGAGCTATGTGTATTGCGAAGAGGAATCATAACCAGACCGAAAGAAAAAGTCGGATAAACCCCAATTTTACATTTATTCACATATTTTCTAAATTATGGAACCGATTTTAACGAAACAAAGCTAAGTACCATCACGATTCAACTTTAATACGGCAGACAAACAGGCAAGCTACTTGATGAAAAGTGATCATCGCCGCCTACAGATATCAGCAACACCAGGGGCGCTACCAATGCGTTGCCCACCTCTAAGGAGACCACATCTAAATTGGTCCATCCGTGAGCTACGTTGCCACAGGCAGACACACACCTCCACAGATACTACTATACGTCAAACTGATAACACGTCTAATCAATTGTCGTTGTGCCCTACTCCCGTCTTTCGTGGGGAGTTATAAAAACGAAGAGTCGAACCGAATGCTCACTTGAAAGGCTGCTCAAGCACGAGGTCCTGGCGGTCGGCGGCCTCGGGCTCGTCCTCCTCCTCGGCCGCCATGCAGCGCCGCAGCTCCTCGAACCGCCGCCGCCCCGACACCACCTGCGGTTCACAACAATCATCATCATCATCGTCTTAGCGCTTATCCCAGCCTTTACCAGGGTTCGCTTTCCTATTCATTCTTCTCCACTTCGCCCGGTCCTCGGCATCCTCGCGTCATAAGCCGTTGGCTCTCGCATTCGACTCAGCGATGTCAATCCATCGCCCACGGGGCCTCTTTCCTGATACCGGCAGGTTCAGGCACCTATTTCCCGCGTATCCCTTCACGACAATTTTGGAGATAATGTTTTAAATTACCGCGGTTATTATCAAATATTTTAAGGGTATGTTCCGGGTTTCCTACCGTGTATCTTTAATAATAAAATGTTTATTCAAATAAAAATTAAACAAACATTACAAGTCTACAATCTTTGTTGACGAGTAGCTCGATATTTCGACACAGTTGCATGCATCATGATCACGGTACGCGGTAGGAAACCCGGAACATACCCTTAAAATCTTGGATATCTTATTCCCAACACGGACAACGCACCTGCGGTTGGGCATCTTTGGTATCACTCTACTGTAATTACCTGATCTGTAAATTCCTGGATCATGGTCAAGGCGGAACCCGGGGCCTTGTGCGCAAGAGCGCAACCAGGACATTAACACTAAGATGATTAGATTGGAGATTTGATACATGATCAGCAAGGTTAGCACAAGTATGCTCATGACACTTTATTTATTTCTCTCAATACTAAGATCAAAAAGAGATAGCAGGACAACAAGTTTTATTGCTTTTCGCTCTCGCAAGCACACAAATTGTGCTATGCAGTGGGAGCTATCTTATCTCTAGCCACAAATATTATATCAGAAATATTTGGGGAAGATATTTGTAGGTAATGCAAATTAAAATTTTTAAGAAATTAGAAGGAGATGTCATAGGACATTTACCTTGCATGACTAGAGATTTACACAAGAATTGCTAAGTATCACAAGATTGCAATACAACTTGACACAGCGCTATCTAGCTCCAAAGTAAGCAAATCTTGTGTATAGGTGTTAGACAACTGAGTAATTATATAAAAAAATTTTAAATAAATACTAGTTATACATAGAACACCCAATAGAATTAAAATTCATCATTTCAATTTCTGTACCAGCCGGGAATGGATCTCTTGCGTGGCAGACCGGCCTGTTGACCACTGAATCACTTAGGTCATAGTAGATTAATGATGTTATGATTGAATTGTTCAGTTACAACGATCACAAGTCACACGTGGTTCAGTGCCACACCCAAAAGGCAAGCTCAAGATAGAGACCGTCAAGCACTGCGATAGTCATTGGAGTTGTGAACTGAACCTTAAACAGAAAAACTCTAAGAATTCCATACATACACTTTTGACAGTAGTCCGATCATCCGGAGGTGTCTCTTCTGTCAGAACATCTCCAGGTGGCTGCAACGGCACTTCTTTAGTTTTGTTTAGGGGAGGTACAGTACTTTTCTCCTTATCCGCTGTAGTGATGTCTTTGGCTGGTGCATTTGCGTTTTTACATATTGATGACCTCCTAAACAAATGGACAAAATAAAATCTAAGTAGAATATAGGTATTTAGGAGGGAGTTTGAATGTAGCAAAAGTGAAGGGAAAGAGTAGAAGCAATAGGCTAGCTTGGTATGAGTATGTTATCAGGACGGATGAAAGTCTTGGGATTTCATTAATAAATAAATGAATATTTGAATAAATTAATCTATGAATTTTATTTAACAACCTTCTGAAGCATATCTTTCTTCACTTTAAGATCCATCAGTATTTCTGAGCAAAATATGTTTCAATAGAAAAAGCCATAAGTAGAGTGGGGCAATGATAAATAATATCCACAGAAATCTAACTAAATACATACATACATACTGTCACACCTTTTCCTCATACAGGTAGACCGAGACCACCATACGGTCACACCTTTTCCACATATGGGTATGCCGAGACCACATTGTTCTAATTGCTACGGTCCTGGCAAACCTCTCTTGCTTCATCAATATTCATCAATATTTTTGTACATCAGTTTGGGGTACTTTTGATCTAACTTTTTTCTGACCAAATCAATGGCTATGTGGAAAGCATTCAAAGTAATTTCGTAAAACTACAGCTTAGCCTCCGAATAAGTGGAAGTACGAATGTATCAAGTATAAAAATATTATGTAAACAATGGCTTCCTGTAATATAGTGAGCACATAACACCAATGAATCAACTAAGTGTGCAAATTGCCTGCAATATCAAACAATAGTGATACCTTGTAGTCCCGATATGAGCAGATATATGTCTACAGCACAAATCAGTGTCTAAAACAGATGTTCCATGACGTGAAACATTTTGGCATACCTTACGTTTGTACATCTTTCCAACCTTCAGTCTACGCTGATATACAGTTACACATAATTCGTTTAAAGAATTCTAACTAGAACAAAAGCCATAAAACAGAAATAAAGTAAACATTTCTTACTTGGAACCCTTAACTGGTGTGAACTCTTCTGCGTCATAAAACTCCTCCGAATCACTACTGTCACCCATTTTTTACCAACCAAAATATAGTGGAGATATTGCTACTAATTCAGGACAACTTATTTACATTATATTGGAAAGAAAATTATAGTTTTGATGAGAAATGAAAGTAACTTCCAGCAAATAAATATCCGACCGTCCGTCCAATACGAAACTCGTTTTGACTTTTGAGTTTAATTTGACATTGACATGATTAGTGATGTCACCGGTTTTACAAAAAGCTTGAAAACCGGTACTAAAAACCGAAAAATACCGGTATATTTTTTTAAGATCAAACAACCTTGAAACAAAACAGACGTGAAAACGTCTCGCTAAGTACAGCAATAGCCAACAGCGATTCGCTGCAATTGCTTATAATCACGAGACTAATAATGTGTTAATAACAGGCCAAATAAAGATTTGTCTATGTACTTACTTACAACTAGTGTCAAATAAGAAGAGACTTGGCGGGTCACGTGGTTCTACTTGCTTAGTAGACGATTATCGCGAAATCCCCTCTACTGCCATTTGACAAGTCTCTTCTTTATGACGCGGATTATACTTGAAATCACAATGAATAGAGCATGTCGGTCCACGTCTGTAGTACAGAATTTTTTGTCTGTGACACCATCAGACTAGTGTATAGCTCGGCAAGAAAGTCGTGAAAATAATGTTTTGGGAAGTACTGCTCTCGCCTAAATTGGCCACACTAAATTATTGTCAAACTCAAATATTCTATACTTATCTGTGGTCAAACTGACTTCAGCTGTCACATCATCTGGACATTATCATTGGTTTGTTGTTGTTATGTTTAAGTTGATATGGGTATATTTCTAGATTTTTACTGTGTTGGACATTTATTTTCGCAATGAATGCAAAAAATTAATAAAAGCGGCTTGGGAAATGTAATATTTAGAGTTGTTCATAAATGTATGGCCGAGTTTAAAGCAGATAGTTGCTGTGCCATTTGGAAGATGTTTACGGCCGAATAGCAAAGATTATCGGTACGTAAAATGTACCCAAATTTTGAAATTATGGAATGAAATGTGATCTGTTGGAAATTATTTAAATTTCCGTAAAATTAATGTGTTTTGTAGTATTGGTTACATTTTTTAAGAGTATGTTCAGGGTTTCCTACCGCGTACCTTTGTTGACGAGTAGCCCGATATTTCACCGACACACTTGCATGCATCATGGTCACGGGACGAATGGCCCGTTTTTTTGTAAATATAATATTCATTGATATTTTTGCGTTTGGGTGTGTCTAAAAGCAGTGCGACGCTTCTGTATTGTATTGTAGCAGAGAACTATATTATCTAGGCACATTACGCAACGTACATCTATTCGGGCTGGAGAAATGAAACCCAGGATCAAGGAATTTTGAAAAATATATTAAATTATTAAGATTATCAAGGTCTCTGGTCAAACAGAAATAGAATCAGAAGATAGATAACAATTGACATTACATCGTTCCGTGCATCAATGTTACTGTTAATAAATTAATATGGGTAATTAACTGCTGTTAAACTGTGAAATGAACTAATAAATAAATAAATAAATATATACAAGACTCTTATTTCAATTTTCAATAGTCCCCTTATTCTCAATATTCCACCATAATGTGACAGCTGAAGTGGGTACTCGGTTTGACAGTAGGTAACTTATTGTTGCAAGAGCAGTAGTTCACAAAATGTAAAAACTATACTATTAAATATTACCTACTCTTCATCATGATACTCTAAATTACAAGGGCAGATGAAAGGGCTTTGTAACGAGATCTGTTGACATTTTCAGATTATTTAGGGTCTGATTAAAATGGTCATGTAATAAACCTCCCATTTTTTCCATCTTGCTATCTTTCTTGGAGCTGGCCTTATGTTAAACTTGATTTCACTATATATTACCAATCAGTGAGTGAAAAAATAGTGATGAAACCTACTGAATGGGTAACCATCATCCAATCTTGTGTGTGTGTGAATGGGTAACCTGGTAACAAAGACGTGGAGGTCATATGGCAGTCGCTCCACTGTAATTATCTGATCTACCAAATCCTGGATCATGGTCAAGGCGGACCGAGGCCCTCGTGCGTGAGAGCACAAACGGGACATTAACGCGAAGATCATATATTATCAATCACTTTGTCTATACTAACTATACTAAAATAGCACTCTCGGCTGATGTGGTTTAAGCCCAACATTGGACTGTGGTAGGTAGGTGGAGATTGTAGTTGTAGTCGTACGATATGATGTAAAATATTAACAAGTATCAAATTGTCTGGTCGAAGTATACGGGACACAGACACAAAAAAATTGGACATAGAGGTAAAGCACAGACGTGAAAATACTATTTTTTAATATTTTATTTAACAGACTGATACAGAACAATGATACTATATTACAGATAGTTGTTTATTATAGCTAATTGTTTATTTTATTTTATTTTATTTGTAATATGGGTTTATTGCGTGAAATAAAGATTTAATATTATTTTTATAAGGAATTCAAAAAACATGGAAAGTCCAATAAAAAGCGTTAATGGGTTTGCTTCTACACATTGATCTCGCTGTAGGTAAATTGTACTTAATCAAACAAAACTATAATTTTACGAAATAAAAATCCGTTTAGAAACAAAATATAATGAATCATACAAAAATTGTTTCTTTCGTTTTCCAAAAAATAATCGGTTTATACTGTTGCTGAAAATTGTAATAGGTGCACATCACTTAACATGTTTATTTTTCATTTACTCGATTTGAGTTGGTTAAGGTTTCATAACCATACCGCCTAAGCTTTACTTTATTTTTTCTCTTTAGTTTTTAGGGTTTCGTCCCGGATATAATAAAAGAATAATGCGTAAATAACGAATGAAAGACAGATGAATGATATTTTATGCTCGCGAAACCGTAAAGATTCCAAGCCAAGAAAACGAAATTTCTCTGTATAGACTAGGCTTGTCTTTTCTAAAAATTTAGAAATAATCGGTAATTTTTTAGTTATTACTGTCTGCAATATAGAAAATGATATAAATGTAACGAAACTTACATCATAATGCGATTAAAAACGTATTCCAAAATTATTTTCAGTTTTTTTGTATTGCAGGATACCCAAGCGTGTTTGCAAGTAGCCTGAGCCGCAAAGTGTTTTTAAAAAAGTAGTTCATTTGCTTTTGCAAGGGTGAAGTGCAACGTTGTGGTGCGAGGTGTATTTTTTGGACTTTTTGACTAGCGTTTACATCAAAAATGCAGAAATAGTGTTACAAAAACTGGGATGTGCTCAAATATGTGTCGTGGAAGTGATATTTCTATTAGTAATTTGTTTACAGTGTAGTGTTCACCATGTTTCGATGTATACCTTTGTTCAAATGTAATCGCCAAGTGGAATGTGTAGACAAGCGGCATTGCTCGCTGCCAACAGTACCTGAGGAGATATTGCGATACTCCAGGAGTTTGGAGGAACTGTTTCTGGACGCTAATCACATAAGGGACTTGCCGAAGGTAGGCACTGTGTTATTAGCCTCAAACCGTGGGCGTTCACCTTATCACAGGTTGTAAATAACATCCGCGTCTTTACACCTTGTTGTTGTCATTTGGTTGTAATCACTATTTGCTCTAGATTTTGTTTGATAATAACAGCGTGATCTGAACTAAATTAGGCAGGGTCCTACGCAAAACTTAATTTTGAGACCCAGAATTCTTGAAAGTCAAAAATTTCTTGAAATTCTTACCATAGACATATCACCAAAAACGCCTTATCTACCTGTCCTTTGAATAGTGTATCAGTAACGAACATTAATCATTTAATGACAATACTTTAAATTTTTGAATAACATTATAGTTTACATTGAGGTTGAGGGACACATCACTGAGATAAAAGCAGTCATGCTTACCTTTTGAGAGAGGCTTCAAAATAGATATAAATTTTAAAGTAAGTGGGTCAACGGCGAATGTAAAAAGATACCTACTTACCTATCTATAAGTTCACCATTTGCACTGCTTTGGTTTAAAGTAAAAGTAATACATTTTCAAGTATTTCTTCTGTAAGTATTTAGTAAAGCTAGACAAAGTAGAGGTTGAGTATACCAGTGAAATGAACACTTGTGTTAATTATCTATTACATTAATTGAGATAAAACTGTAAACAAACAACCGTGACGTCAACACCCACTTAGGTCATTATGACTTCTTTGATAACAAATGCAACTTTCATACAAATTTTATCCATTTTCAAATTGAATGTTAAAGCTTATAAATAGTATAATATTAATTATTAGCTCCTTAATTTTTTGGACGATGATAATGATTGTAAATGAATTATTCATATAAAATTGTACCTAGGAGTTACTTTTGTAAATTCACTTACTATGGTGGCTTTCCCTGTGTCAGAAAAAAAAGTTATTCAGTTTTCCATAACCAGATGGTAACTCAGCAAACATTAAACTTTCAGCATGATTGAGAAAGTTTTGTCCTCTGTAAAACTCAGTAGGATAGAGGGCTCAATACAAAATATTTTTTTACTTTTGAACTAATCTGTAATGTTTTTAATTTTTGTAGGGTAGGTACGTAGGTACATTATAGTCACTTTTAAAATAAAACAATCATTTACTAATAGAGTTCTTCATCATTTCATTAACATAATCATTAGCTTAAATCAATTAATGACTAGACTAGGCTTGGCTGTCAATAGAATTCTATTAAATAGCCTAACAGGCAGATATCGGATAACCATACTCATATATTTGTTTTCAAACTCTGTTTAGCTACAGTTTGAGCAAGCTCAAAGTAACCTTCCCTACCGCTACCCTACCCTATTCTACCTCACCTATTCTGTTTTTTCTTGATACCTTGTCTTAAAAATTACAAAGACAACAAAAACAGAATTAGTTGAATAGCTGCATTTGTTCTGAAATTATGCACAAACATAATTATATTATTGAAATTTTTATGTTTACTTACTGATAATGTAGGTTTCTATACGTGAAAGATATTTGTTAATCAGTTGAGTAATTTTTGAGGATATCCATTCATAATAGAAGAGATCAATTTCTGTTCCTGAGAAAATTCATCTTGAGTGTTCGAGATAGACATCTAGACAACAAAATGGTCCTATAGGGGATCCATTCCTTACCTTTAGCAGTTTGGCAGTTCCCTACCCTAAAAATTTCATCAAAATCACTATGATGTCGCAGATAGATACATAGGTATACACTTCACATATTATACCCCCCTTTTTGCGTCATCATCATCGTCTTGGCGTTAAATCCCGGTTGCGCTCTTGCGCGACACGCGAGGGCCCGGGATCCACCATTTGCGTCAGGCAGGAGTTAAAAAATCTATCTGGCTATCAGCTAATCTTCCCAGATTTATTGCCAAATAACCTGGTCTAATAATACAATTTGTTTTGTTACAGAATTTCTTCAGATTACATCGACTGCGACGATTAGGGCTTAGTGATAATGAAATTCACAAACTGCCACCAGATATTCAGAACTTTGAGAATCTGGTGGAGCTAGATGTATCACGAAATGGTGAGTTTTAGTATTATTATACTTTTTTAATGTTAGTAGATTATACATATGAGTACATATGTATACATACATTGTAATAAATTTACAATGACTGATATTTTTAGAATGATATGAATGTACTATGCAAGTTTTATACATACACAGATTAAGTACACTGCCATATAAGGTAACCAATAAGGTGCCAATAGGTATAACAGGAATTTTAGTACAGTTGGAAATATTTACTTGATTTTTTTTCTATTTAAACAAAAAATACCTAACATTAATATCCTTGAAATGATAAAGCGACAATAAACAAATAGTTGGGTTTTTCACCCGCGCGCAGTCCGGATCTCCGAAAACATTCAACTATCCCAGGACTTCCCGCGATTTTCCCGGGATGAAAAGTAGCCTATATAACTCGGGATTAATGTAGCTTCCTATTAGTGTATAATTTTTGAAACCGGTTTACTAGTTTCGGAATTACGCCCAACATATAAACTCTTATTTACAACAAAGTTTTCCTCTTCATAATATTAGTATAGATAAATATTTTGGATTCTTACATTAGATGACTCAGTCAACAGCGGCACAGAGTGAGAAACTGTTAATAGAATAGAGGGTTATCTGTTTATCAAAATGGCAGAGCATACAATCAATCAATATGCATGTTGCGTATTCTACGCGTCGTCCGCCGCCGCATACTTTACCGTACACGGGCAGCAGGTGCAAAAATAAACAATGAATGTAATGTAGCGCGCGATGAAAAACTCCCGTTTTCATTGTCACAATGAAAGAGACAGGATGCAGTCTTTACTCTGTGGAGCCTTGCGAATAAATTGCGAATGTGGAGCGCGAATGGAATGCTTTGTCATGTTTGTTGATATTTTGTAGGGCCACGTTATTCATAGGCTCTGCAGTGTACTGCCTAAATGTAAGGAAGTACACGCGCCGTCTTAATTACACGACAACATTGCATTGGAATGTTTCTAAATCTTTAAACGTGGTAGCATGCTCCTGTGAAACGCCCATCAAATTCCCAAGGATAGGGCCAGCGAACTATCCCTCAGGGTCCTCGTTGTAAATGAATCAGTTTAAAAATAATTTTTGGGCATCATGAACTTTGTGTACAATACCACTTAACTATTAATACGCCTTTGAAATCTCCATAATTTATTCCTATTTAAGAATGCAATATGCATCTAATTTTACAAAGCACAATCTTTAAAAATAAAATTCCATTTCATACCGTGGTTACTCGCTTCAAAAGAAATTACTATCTACGAAGAAAAGCGTCTATGCAAAACTCAATAAAAAGAGATTGCAGCAACTGCTCTGCAGTATCTTCCACTGAACTGAACTTTCTCATTAATTATTGAAGCTTTTTAATGAAAACGAAGCCCGTAAAAAATATGCTGCCTTGGAGTTTTCTTATTAAACAGTCGTCGTTCTCCGACCTTGTATAATGTTAATGTGCGATGCAACCTAGAACAGGGGCGCCAATTTGCTAGGTTTCCATCGACCTCGCCTCAGGCGCCGCACGCGGCAAATCTCAGCTTATTTATTGCCTTCCGTAAATACTTACTCTATTACGTCGCCGATAACTGCGACAGGCTCAACTTTCATTGTGATTTAGTTTACCGTATTTGACTATACCTAACCATGGTGGCCGGAGTATTTGTTTTTAACTAAGTTTTTTTCGCTGGATCATCATCATCTCATATCATCATCTTGGCGTTAATGTCCCGGTTATCTCTCGCATATCTTTTTCACTAAATCGACTACACAAAATGAACCGTGACCGTGTGGTCTTTGGTATCTACGAATAGTGTAGGGCCTACCCCTAGGGGTAGAGTAGGATAGGGTTGGGTTAGTGTAAGGGTAGGACAACACGCGAACGAAGTGGCGCCGGGCCAGCTAGTATAGGTAAAGTGAAATAATAGATTAAGAATTGATTGAAATTCGCTAATCAATCATCCGAGTGGCCAATCCCGACTTCTGCCAGGATATTTCTTGCTCTTGCTTGCTGAAGCATCTTAGCGTCGTAATCCTACGCCGACCTATGTCAGTGGCTCGCGCATCCGACTCGAGTCGACTTCTTGAGTCTCGCTGGAGTATGTGACCAAAACTAGAGCATTAAGTATAATTGTGACGTATCTATGAGTATAAGTTTTTAGACCTTTACAATTTGGCGCAAACTGGTTGGTTAGTGCTCAAACTCGCTTCAAAATCTAGAGGGCCACGTCAGTTGCGTGCGATTGGGTGCGCCAGATGGCCACGTCAGTTGCACTCGTAGGTCGAGTCAAAATCTGGTTATGAGCAAGCGACGCAAGTAACTATCTTATGTGTGTGGATGTGGATGAACACGGTAGAGTGTTTTAACACCGCCCTTTGTTACAAATGACGTACAAGTAGTTTACAAATTACTTTTACTTTCCATCATTTTCAATTTGAATTTCTGCTATACATACTACATATTGACAATAAATATATCTTATCTTATCTTACAGACCATCTGATAGTTGGACATTTTGCTAATTAGGCTTAATGCTCATTAGGCGTTTCGGGCTAGACATATTCCTACTTAGACCATCTGATGAAACTAAGCTTGCTAATCCTTTTAGCAGCACGTGATCCATCTTTACTTATTTGAAGATGCCATTCTGACTGGTACACCACTACTTTCATGTGTTCTGTGGTGTACTTTGATCGAAATACGAAACTCTCGAACAAAAGCCAGTAACAGAAAAAAAAACATTTTCAGTTCAAATCTCGAATTGAATTTTCATGTCCATGCATACTTCACCTTGATATCAGGAACAAATTCGAAATATGTTACGTTACGTTGCTGCATTTGTTACATTGAGTGCAGGCAAGTCTATTCATTAAAGGCAGAATTTTGCGTTTAACGAAAAACGCGCTCGACGCACCTACAAGCGGTAGGTGCGTCGAGCTAGGGCTCTGTATATTATACAGAGGCCTAATAATCGCGCTGTGAAATTTGGCATTTTTAACACGCTTTTATTAGCTTCACTTGTATGTTTGTGGGTTTGTAACTCTCCGTTTTGCGCCTGCGCCTTCCCTGGCCCTGGTAACTGATTTCGTTGCTACCTCTTATCGTCGATAACCCTAATTCCCCGTTACGCGTTACAACTATGGTCGGTAAAAAAACGACCATCAATAATAAATTTTTTATTATTAATAATATAGAAGGCAGCACCAATTTAAGCGGGAAATCGGAGCACTGTAACTAATAAATATAGTTTAAAGAAACACGCTTTTAAAGAATATCGAACTAAAAAGCAGAAATTAATTTAAAAAAAAAACCTTAAACAATAGTGTATAAAAAATACTAGTATAATTGAGAGAAAAGCGTGGGATGCTCGATATACGAAAATTATGGCACAAAGCGCCCCACGCTTTTCCCTCAATTATACTAGTATTTTTTATATACTATTGTTTTAAGTTTTTTTTTTTTCTGGTTTTTAGTTCGATATTCTTTAAAAGCGTGTTCTTTAGTTTTTTTAAACTATATTTATTTCTAGCCATAACTCTCCATAAATAATTACATCGTAATGTCTAATGCAGACAAAAAATATTATCTCAAATATCTTTGACAGTCGTATATTGTCAAAGATCAATTCGTGACGTTTTAATATACAATTTTTTTGTTAGAAATGTCGAATTAAAGATGTTACAGCGCGAGATACCCTGTAGGCCAAGCACAAGTTACTCTCGCGCGCGATAAGCGAGAAAAAGCGCGACATAGGTATTGCTTTCTCTTTCGTCTTAGTATTGAGAGAAAGAGACAAACGCTCTCTCGCGGCGCGAGCTTTGTCGCGGACACACTTGTGCTACGGCCACTGGGCGACTTCAAATTTACGATATTATATTAACACCTTTAACTATGGTACTAACTCTGAAATTGCAAAAAAATCATCTGTTTCATACATTTTGGCAGAATTCGTTTTCAATTTGAAATTTCGTTCGAGCGTTCCGCGTTCTCCACAATGGATATGCACAAATACGAATCGCCATCTGCTTGCCCCTTAGATCATATAGTTAAGGATAAGATTTGTGGACAAATCTTCTAACAAAACTTTCTGCCGATTTTGGTGCGGGGAGGGTAAATCACACTATGAAACAAAATCACACATTCACAAAAATAATGTTTGTCTTTACAAACTCACACTATTTCAAAATTGACACACTAGCTTGTTTTTGCACACAAATATGTATCACACAGAAAAATCTGTGTACGTATACGTAATAATACACTCGCTCTAAAGGGAGGTAACCAATTAAAAATCGTATCGACATAATTATCGATATTACAAAATTAATAAATTTGTTGAAATTCGAAAATACATACATATTAATTTAATAAAAAATAGTAAACAGACATATTTAACCGTACTGCCAAGAAGGGAGACTAATGTTTTCAGCACGTACTGTATGTATGTTAGAAATGTTTGGATATTTGGATGTTTGTTACTCAATCACGCAGAAACGGCTAAACAGATTTGGGTGAAATTTGGCATGGATGTAGACTTTGACATGGAAAAGAACCTAGGCTACCTTTTATCCCGATTCCTTAATTAGTTCCCGAGGGAAAAAAATTTACGTGCTAAGCATTAAGTTGAGTCCACGCAGACGAAGTCGCAGGCAGAAGCTAGTATGGAATAATAAACACAAGAAAAATCCATTTCGTTCATCATATTTATTTGGACACAGAGTAGTTTCATAAATGGACAATAAAAAAAAATAGAAGAAAATACCCAATTGAATGACAAACAGAACAACAAAATAAAAAAAAAAAGTTAAGTCACCCAAAATAATGAAAAAAATGACATTTATTGATTTTTAAAATGAATCAATTTAGTATAAATGTGCAGTATACATTTTTTAGGGTCACTTTTTTTTTGTAAGATATGCAATCCTAGTGTTTGCGTACTTTGATAATACTGTTTTAGTTAATTCTATTTTATGATTTACTAAAATGTCACCATCATGTTGTTCCACATCAGGAAACAAATTATCATTCATAACCTGACGTAGACATTTTGCCACAATATATGTCGTGGTACACGTAGTAGTAATTTTTTTATTTTCATCAAGATTTTGTCTTATGATTTTTTCGCAAAGTCGACACAACATTATTACATATTTTGAAGCATATTTTAAATAGCCTTTTGTTTTGTAGTATATCAAGCTTTTTTCCTCACACTCCCCAAAAATACCCATGCAACCCCCGACGGATGTGGCGATACAAATCAGCAGATTGGGATGAGATGCGTCACATTTTTTCGTCCTATCCTTGGCGGGAGGCATGCTATTCTTCGGGCGATCCGTCGAGTTGTGCTGAAGCCGTTACCGCGGTTATACGGCAGGTAATGGAATACTTTATTCCATATTCTGACGTAGCGATGAATGGCAAGTCTCGTCCATGGTTTAGTGCTGACTGCAGTCGCGCTGAAGCGCTGAAGCAAGCGGCATACTCTGTCTGGGCTGAGGCTCGAGCGCATATGTCTCCGGATACTCGCAAACTGAAGAAAGCCTTTAACCTCGCCGCCAAGTCTTGCAAAAAGACGCTACGCAGGGCTCTATTCGACCACATAAGTCGGATTGGCATCAAACTTGCCTCTTACCCTCCTGGGAGTAAGGCGTTTTGGTCTTTGGCAAAAGCGGTCGAATCCAACTTTAGTCAATCTTCGTTACCACCATTGCTGAAACCGGATGGGACACTGGCGCATGCTGCGGAAGAGAAAGCAAATTTACTTGCTTCTCAATTCGCGGCGAATTCACGTTTGGATACTGCAAGTAAAACTCCACCTATCTCACCCCGCGCTGACTGCACTATGGCAGAGGTGCGTATACATCAGAAAGAGATTTTAAAAATCCTGCGGAGTCTAGACGTGAACAAGGCTAGTGGACCAGATGGTATACCAGCAATAGTCCTGCGTAGTTGTGCCCCCGAGTTGTCTCCTATTCTCACGCGCCTGTATCGCCTAAAAAAAATTTAAATTTCAGTTCTATGTATGGGGACCCCCAAAATTTATTATTATTATTTTCTATTTTTGTATGAAAATCTTAATGCAGTTCACACATAAGAGTTCGGTTTTTGCCATTTGGCTCCGGAACCCTAAAAACTATACCCCGACTACGTCATTTGATAACAAACACGTGATTATTATCACATTTTGATTTTTTTCACATTTAAATAAATATCACATACATACTTACATAATACACATTAAACTACTTGTTTGTGCAGTCGTGTAAAAGTTCAAAACAATCGGATTTATGTTTCGTCTCATTAAAATTATACTAAGTATAAATTTTTATCGACATCGATAGTTAAGAAGTAAAGTCACGTCACTCAAAAAGTCGGAAATTTTTTCGTAATTTTTTGATTGACTTAAATTCAACCACGATTAATCTCTATTGCTTAGAACATAGAGTCTTAAGTTGTATTTCTTAAAACACTAGTCTCGTGGGGAGTGCATGGAGTCTCGTGGGGAGTGCATGTAGTCTCGTGGGGAGTGCATGTAGTCTCGTGTCGCACAAACATGAGTAACATGACTCGATTATTCATATTGCTCACTATCTAATCGATACATCATTACGATTATTAGAAATTACATTTAAATAGAAATATACGTAAATAAAATAAAAAAATACTCACAAATGAAAGGTTATTCCATCTTTTTTAATGTTTGATGTGTTGGACTTGTTTTTGCACGAGTTAACAGCACAAAACGGCATTTTAGCGGAGCACTCGCAGACGTCCTTACGATGATTTACCGATGCGCGACTGTTAGTAATCGATTACGCAAATGGTTTTTATGAAAGCATTAGATTTTTTGGAGTTCATCAATCTTATACCTCGGCAGAGGGGAAAGCGCCTGTAAGTCTTATCCTTAACTATATGATCTAAGGCTTGCCCCCATCCGGTATTGTGCACCTCTGTTACTGGCGTTATGGCACGTCCGATCATTGTGATCTGAGCATTCGAGTGATCCTATTAATTTCGGTACGAGTATTTTGAATTTATGTCCGCTTGAGAGACTTGTTGCGCAGGTATTGTCGGTGTTCTTTGGTGTCTTTTTATGAATTTTATTTTCTACTTTTTATCAGCCAGACGTTTGACCTTTAATTCATTTGGCGTTTGATTTATTTTCGACGATTTCTGATTTTGTCCTTTCACCGTTCGCGTTTATATTTTTTTATTATACGGGCTGCGTCATTCGAAGTGTTACCGTTTCTATTTGAAAACTTCGGTGTCTCCGCAGAATACAAATACCAGTACCTATAGCGAAGCAATGTTTTATAGTAAAAATATAATGATATTATTATAATATTACTAGCTGACCCGGCAAACGTTGTTTTGCCATATAATTAATTTAATAGAAAAAATAAAAAAAAAATTTAGGGGTGGACTATCCCTAACATTTAGGGGGATGAAAAATAGATGTTGGCCGATTCTCATAGATACCGGATAAGCACAAAAAATTTCATCAAAATCGGTCAAGCCGTTTCGGAGGAGTATGGCAACGAAAACTGTGACACGAGAATTTTATATATTAGATGATATTATTCCATGTAGATACTTTTAGTGGAGTTTACATCATCGAGTCTGTTTCGAAGACTAGGTTTTATAATTTGTTTATATTTAATATGGCAATTGTGCCTGCTCATACCTTTGTGGGAGAAGACTGCCCGAAACCTAAAATCTCAGGCCGGAGTGTTTTCACTCACTGCCTCCGGAAATATAATCTCCCGTTAAGCGGATTGCCTAAAGAATTCATTTCAATGTTGGCTAGATTATGAATAGATAATGAAATATGGACTATTTTGAAACGAGTAAGAAATTATTCGCTTGTATAATATTTTTCTGGTTTAACGGGTAAACTATCAACGTTATCGTGTGTATCTGTGGTACCGTCGATGGACCGATTTCGATGCGGTTTTCTTTTTTTGAAAGACAGTTTAATCTAGATGGTTCTTAGCTTAATTTCACTAAAATCAGTTTACGGTTTCGCAGATTGCCCCTAACATACAAACTTGTCCTCTTTACAGTATTAATATACAGACAGAACTAGCGTTTCAGTACGTATTTGCGCATCCCAGCGGAAATAGTGATTAGGTATGAAACATAGCGTTTCCACCAGTTAATGTTGTCAAATATTTGGTCAGCCTATTCAGTTTTTGCCTACGTAAACATTTTTTAGCACGCTTTGATTAGATCTAACTCATTGTGTAAACATATCTATATAGGAAGTTGATTTTAACCTACTTAAATTTGTCAAAACCGATTTGAAGCATTGAATTTTTACGATAACAATGATTTGTGGCCATCGAGCTGACTGATTGTGGAGATGGAAGGTGCCGGTGCCTACTGATACTTCATTACAGTGTATTGATTGACTTTTTGCAATTATCTCGAGATTACAAATAAATGAGATAAATGACATTGTTTGCTATATTCTTTATGATAAAGTTGCCTGATGAAATAGGTATGAATTTGACATTTTTGATTTCTGACATTGTATATTTTGATTGATTTCTAAGTTTTTTTTGTTTCAAATGGATGCGAATTTTACTATTTAAATATTGCTACTTTATGGAATGCGCAAACTGTTGAGACTCACAAATATGATTTGTAAAACCTAAATATTCCTACACAGTTCAACAATAAAGTTATTCTATTCTATTCTATTCTATACATGCGTTCATACACACTCAGGCCCGTGTCCTATAGGAGTAAGCAACTTAGGTCACCTTTTGCAACTGTCTCGAGATTGTTCAGAAATTTGATTCTATTTAGAAGATTGTCCCCCGAGCGCGCTCTATAAAAACTAAGTTTAACGTTATTTACAGTATTAACCAACATGTTAAGGGTACCTTTAAACCCGGAAATAATAACCGCGATAGTTTAAAACATTAGGTATTAACCAATTAAAATCAATGAGATTTTGCAGACGTGATTCAGAAACCAATTTCTTATGACTGTGGTTTGTTAGATATTCGTTGAAATATATCGTTTCAAAGTTACAGGGGTTTGGAAGTTGCAAAGTTTAAGATATGCATACAAGTTTAAAATTTGTATGCATGTCTTAAAGCCCGTGCAGCTTTGAAACGATAAAATAGAATCTGAGGTATAAAACAAAGTCGCTTCCCGGCGTTTATCCTTATGTATCTATTATGTACGCTTAAACCTTCTAAACTATGCCACGGATTTTATAGCGGTTTTCAGCAATAGACAGAGTGACTCAAAAGTAAGGTTTATAAGTAAGAAAAAAAGGGTAGGCAGTCGTAAAGTAGGTGTAGGGTAGGGTAGGGGTAGGACGCCACGCGAACGAAGTCGCGCAAGGTCCACTAGTGCATTATGGAGTGAGCTCTGGAGACACTCCTCTAAAATTTGTCTGCAACTGCAACAGCAGCGGCGCCGCCGATCTCCAATGGAATGACGACGAAATATCCACCCACTGCAATGTCGTCACAATATGCATTTCGGATATTCTGTGACGTCATTTCAGAGGGTGGTATCATGATATTGGAGATCGGCGGTGCTGCTGCATATATATAGACGCCAGGCATCGCGGCGGTACTAAACAGCGTTCGCGTCTCAGTATTTATGAAGTGTTTAGATTCGCAGCGGTACCGTGTACCGTTTTAATGTCACCGACAGTCTCAAGCAGCGGACCAACTCGACTGGCTTAACGGCCTAGGAAACCGCAGTCAGAGCGCGGTTCTCATGCTATTTATATCGTACTGGGTGCTGTTTTGTGGTGAAGATAAACTAGGAAACCTAAACCTGAAATCTAACATACGAGAGCTGATAAAAAATATACGAAATATTTTAATTTCGAATTTAAATACTTCGTTGTAAGAACCCATTTTTACACTAACAATAAAACGGTCTTACTTGTTTGCCAATAAAAAATTAACAACGCATTCAAAATGGCGGGTAATTTACATATTACTTAAAAACATATGTTCGAAATTCAAATATTCCGGGTATTTTTTGATCAGCCGGTGTACATGCGTAAATACATAACTTCAGCTTCTTTTCCGTAGGGGTAGGCAGAGACCACGTTTATTCGCTTGTACAGACAAACCTGACGTTCGAAGTTAGAAGAAATTCGATACGTCGCTATCTTATCTTGATGAGCACGCGTTTCAAATTGATGATACCAATGGGTACGGTATGCTCGTGATAACAAGCCATATTTACCAACTCTGAAATCACAAAAAAATCAGCTGTTTCATGTTCAAAATTGAAAAGGAATTCTGCCAAAATATATGAATCAGCTGATTGTTTTTGCGATTTCGAAGTTGGTGCGATTGCAAAAGTTGTTTGTTATAACGAGCGCATGCGTACGGTGCTCCTTTGTATCATCAAATCAGTATACTGCCGACATATATACAGGCTGACTAATATTTCACGAAGGCAGAGCATCCAGGCTGTCCGTAGACCAGGCAATGGGCATCAAACTGTGGATTTCAAAGCGAGACGCCTGCCAACTGCCAAGTCAGACGGTTACGGTCACGTTAAACCTTCGATAATGTGTTTACTGTTGCACTATTCATATAGGTTTTATCTAAATGCTTATGTCACTTAAATGACGATTAATAACTATTACATCTCGATGAGTAGTAAAAATAATAATAATTCAATTTACATGTGATGTGTATAAGGAAAACCACTGCATAACGATCAAATTATGAAATAAACACAGATTTAATCAGTTAGAATTCGTTATAGATTATGGTCTTTTTCTTAGAAATGTTTAATTGTTTTTTCTCTTGTTCTATTTTATACTTATTACTTGTGCTATTGTTTTCTCGTGGTTCCACTCCTTTTGTATTCTTGAACTTGTGAGCTTTCATTTTCAATTATAGATGTTATAATAATATGCGTAAAGGACGCTAGTTTAGTTTGAAACAAATATCCATAGATATTATTTCCGGTATCAAGATGAGAGTAGGTACATGACGTATCCTAATTGTGTGCCGTAACTTCACAATAATGAAGTAAAATCAACGGAAGATAGGAATTGGCTCGAGTTCGCTACTGACTTTGCACAGCTCTCAAACAGCGACAAGTTTGTACTTTATTGACTATGAAGAAGTTTTACTGAAGTCACTGGCAATGTTGATCGATTTGATATGTTAATTTTGACAGTAATAGTGTGAGTATATTTGCAGAGAATACTCCAAGCGAAAATACGTATTTCAAACAAGTTGGCTAATTTATTATCTAGCTTACCCCGCGACTTATCCTCGTTTTTGTATTTGCCGTAGATACGTTTTCCATAAAATATGCTATTGTATTTGCTGTAGATACGTTTTCCATAAAATATGCAAACCGCGCTTCACCTCATCCCGTCTAAAATTCACGCTCAAAGTACCCTGATATCGTTCGGGTAAAAGTAATGCAAATGTAAAATAAATAGAAAATTCGTTTCGAAGGTCACTCAAAAACAAACGTAAAAGTTTAACTTTTTGTAAAATCTCACATATTTTATACTAAATTATGGACTACACGAAAGTACCGTACACAACCCCCTAACGATTAAATCATCTACATAGATGTTAAAGACCAATGATGATGATGATGATGGACTAGGTTTTTGTCCGCTACGTGTAAGAGTGAGAAAATGTAACCTCACTTGCATCTCTTGAACTACATTAAACGTCACAAGTCAGTCCATCATAACACACCATTACGAACGTGAGCCAGGAAGTGTGAATTGGCAATCCGGCGATTAACTTAAAAGCCGTAAAGAGTAGTGCGATTCATACAATTCTATTAATAGCACAGATGCGTATGTGTGGTTTGTATCACACATGACGCGCCACGAAAACCAGAACCCACACGCAATCCGACGTTGCATAGCGTCTAAAGAACCGAGCCCGTATTGTATTAAAAGTATACCGTTCCCACATCGACGCTAAAGTAAACTATGACAGTTCGCAGACTGTTTTATAAATGTCGGGCCGTACGTCGGCCTCTGAGCCTGAGCCATGGAAAGAATTCGTATTGTTAAGTCTATCGGCGCGTCATGGCGGGTTTTATATAATTTGATGCAGAGGCCGTGTGATGTTGCAATTATTTTACTTATATTTGTTATCTATCATCAACTGCATCTACGCACAGTTGTCGTACTAGACATTTAGAGGGAAAAAAGACCTAAGGGAGCTAAGACCTCCGTAGACGAGAGGCCTAATTTTGATAAACGTCAAACGCAGTCGAAAGCGTTTATGAAATGTCAAACAGTAATATCGTGAAAAAGTCTTAGGTCCAAATCAGTTACGAAACCGCGCTTCGTACGCGGTCGAAGGGGTCGCGAGGTTTTTGTCTTTCGTATAGGTGCTTCTCTGTCGTTACATATTTATTTCTCTCTTTTTCGTATAAGAACAATCGACAATACCACGGACGAACTCGCGAAATTATAGAGCCATGCTATTTGATACTTCACAAACGGTATCGTTTCTTCATTGGCGTTTAAATAAATAGGGGGGCAGAATATGTCAGTTTCTTCCGGTCCGGGAATCAACCACGGCTCATTTCGAGGGTGGCAACTCGGTCCGCTACTACAAATTCCACAATTAGTTTAGTCACGAAAACAACAAAAATTATGTTCCTCGTTTCGTTTCCAGCAATATATTGTTTTTAAACCCCGTCGAAAAAAGGGCTATTATAAGTTTGACGTGTGTATCTGCTGTGTCTATGTATGTGTTGAGGTGTGTGTCTGTTGTGGCATCGTAGCTCCCGGACGGATCGACCGATTTCGATGCAGTTTTCTTTATTTGAAAGGCAGTTTAATCGAGAATTGTTACATTAAAGTCCGTTCAGTAGATTAGAAAATATTAAAGTATAGGTATGTATACTTGGTCAGGGCTTTTCCGACGTTTTTCTGTCGGTTAGGTTAGGTTATCGTTTGACGAAACAATTAGGTATGCTCTGCAAATTACTATGCTATTAGGTTTAGTAGTAGGGGCGCTCTACTACGCTGCGATTGGCGGTGTCTGGTCGCCATCCGAGGACCTTTCTGCCTCAAACACTATCGATTCTGCGAGCTATGTGGCCTGTACGTCGTGTATAGTGTGCCAAAACACGATGCTAGTGAAAACCGAGTAGACAGCCCAACTGATGGGTACCTGATAACTGTCGCCCATACGTATCCAACACGAAAAATGCAGAATCGTAGGTGCGTTATCACTATAAGGACTAAGATGAAATGCCTGTAATTGTGCTGGCTACCTTATCCGGTCAGTCAGTTTATGCAAACAATGTTGCTTGGCGCCAGAAACAGATAAGGCGGTGGCACTCACCTAGGCGGACTTCTCAAGTGTAACAAAGTGCAAATTGTTAAACACCTACTTTCACTTCGCTGTTTCTGTATTACCTAATGACGTCTTGACAACGTTGACGTTCACGCGCTATTGGGAGACCGAATGCTGTGATTTGAACCGATGGACCGTGTTTGATTACCTTGATCTGTGTTTTGAGGATATTTAGAGCTGTTGTGCCCACTTATCTGGCCGCCAGTGGGGATGGTGGGGATTTTATCCTGTCATTTTCATGGGTATAAATATGCTTGGACAATTCACACAGAGCCATCTAGCCCCAAAGTAAGCAAAGCTTGTGTTATGGGTGCCAGAAAACTGATAAGCTACTTTAAATATTTTTTTTAAACATATATTAAAGTAGCTTATAACACCCAAATCCGAAATTAAAATTCCTTATTTCAATTTCTGCCCGACCGGGAATCGAATCCGGGACCTCTGCGTGACAGACCGCCTGTCCAGAGTGTTGACGAATTGAACTACTCAAATCGTCTTGTATGAAAAGTAATACCAAGTTTGAAGTTATGTTTCATCGCAGTACGAGCTTCACCGCGGTCACAGATTAGAAAAAGTTACTACATAAATACGTGCTACAGTTGCGGTAACGAACAAGCGGAGTTTTATTTTGTTGTTTTGTGGCTTTGTTGGTTTTAGTTAGACTACCACTCGCGCATGTCCAGAGACGCCAAGAAAAATTATGCCAGGTTTATATCAGGCGCCTTGGGCAAAAATTCGTGATGTAGCATCTACTACAAATGTCATATAATTTTGAACAATTTTTTGGGTGGAAGAGAAGAATCTTATCCTGAAGGCTAATATCCCCCGAGCGCGACAAGCGAGGTTTAATAATATTTTCAATATTACGCTATGAAAGCCAATAAAATTTTGTAGATGTGATCCAGAAACCAATATTGATGCTTGTAGTTTGTCATATTTTTCGTTAAAACATGTCGTTTTAAAATTGCACAGGATTTAAAATATGTGGAAAAATATTAAATCTCGTATAACTTTGAAACGATATATTTCAACGAAAATCTGACAAAGTACAAGCATAGATATTGGTTTCTGGCTCACGTCTACACGGCGAAAACGTCGCATTTGATAGCTTAATATTAAAAATATGATAAAACTACGTTAGTATGGAGGACGCTTGGGGGACACTCCTGAGTAGTCCTCAAACTCTGTCCAGCCAGTATACAAAATCACCCACAGCTCAACAAATGTGCTCTATACTTTCTTTATTGTTTGATTGTTAATTTGATCCAATAACCGTTTATATTAAACCTGCAATCGGGCTTATCGTCGAGAAATACGAGCCGAGGACACGCTCCACCCAAAATAGACGGCCCGCCGTTTTCGTTAAACGTCGGAATATCCTTAAAGGGTTGCTCTTTATTAACGGTGGAAAAATATATTTTTCGGTCGGGTTATGTGGCCCGGGGTCCGAGGAAGCCTCGTCTCTCACTTCATTAACTTTTGACTAGGGTGGGCTTTTCAATACTGAAATGCGATATCAGGGGTCATCCTGTCCGTGGATTCTTTTGGAATTCGTTCACGCTCTAGTGGACAACCGGTTCTGAATTGACAATTAACGGGTGTCATTATAATGGTCGTGGAGTGTGGTGCAAATTATACCGGCGTTGGAAGTAGGTGTTATGTTATAGGTACCTTATTCATCATTAGTACCCAATATTTAACCGTAATTAGATTGTTATTTATGATTTGATGTCAATCGATTTGATTGATTTTTAAATCCTATCCTACTGCCTACTAACATTATAAATGCACAAGTGAATAAGGTTAGATAGATGCTTGTACGTTTGTTACTCCTTGACCGGATTGTACTAAAATTTGCCAGTAATTTAGTTAATAGCCCAGCATAGCAGATAGGCTATAATTTATCCCAAAATTCAACATGGTTCCCGCGGGATCGTCCGGACGTTAAAGCCCAATTTTACGCGGAAGGAAGTAGCGGGCGAAAGATATTACATACATACATACTTTATGTACTTTATCTACCTATGTATGTAGCCCTGCTCACGCTTCTGTTCTACAGGTGGGGTAGCCAGAGACTATGTACCGCCACTTCGCTCTGTCGTGACACAGCTCCCTAGCCTCGCGCAAGCTATTAGTATGTAAAAAAATAAACAAACAGTACTTGGGCCTCTTACGCCCGAACCGAGCACATACCTAAACATGTCGAAAATACACTGCAAAGCACGCCATCGCCGACGCGTGTGACGTTTTATCGGACACAATTACAACAGAGTTATGTTATGGTTTATGATTCAATCGGTCGGCGGCGGCGACCCGTGCAGCCGGACCAGGTTTCCTGTAGACTGTACAATACATACAACCGTACAGTATTGGTGTTGTGTATGTATGTATTCTCTCACTCATTTGTACCGACATCATCCGCAATTCGTCATCAAAAGTCCGAAACAGCCTCCTTCAAATTAAAGGAGGCGGGTTGAAAGCTATATTACCGGTAAATAGGTAGGTATTATGTGCAGCCGAACCAGGTTTCCTGTAGACTGTACAATACATACAACCGTACAGTATTGGTGTTGTGTATGTATGTATTCTCTCACTCATTCGTACCGACGTCATCAGTCCGAATATACTCTCGCGCTTCTGCCTCCTTCAAATTAGGAAAGGGTTATGGAGGGTTGACAGCTCTATTACCGGTAAATAGGTATTGTGTGAAGAGCACACTCGTGCGCGAGAACACAGCCGGGACATTAACGCCAAGATGACGATAGGTATTGTGGGTAGCAGTAAAGATTTAGTTATCTCAGTTGGAATTATTTTGAATTATGAGACAAATTATTGTATTGCCTATGCGTTATTCTTGCGTATCTAATATTACATTATAGGACAATTCACACAGCGCCATCTAGCCCCAAAGTAAGTGAAGCTTGTGTTATAAGTGCCAGAAAACTGATAACCTCCTTATATATTTTTAAATACACACTTATTATATCTAAAGATAACACCTAGACCCGTAACAGAAATCAAAATTCATAATTTCATATTCTGCCCGGCCGAGAATCGAACCCGGGACCTCTGCGTGGCAGACCGTGTGTTAACAAATATCCGAGCCCCCAACCCATCCACCCAAACATCCGCCGCAAACTTTCGCCAGCCCAACGTTACTGGAGCAGCGCAAACCGACGCGTGCACAATATCAGCTGCATTTCGAAACGGCAGTGGCTTACGTTACACCTGTTATCAATCGTGGGCGCTATCTGTGTCGGGACAATCAGGAAGGGCTCTCGGTGACGACATTCCTGGGGAGATAAGCGAGTCGTATGTGTCGGGCAGGCCGATGTTTTATGCAAGCTCGGTTTGTTTCCAAACAACGTACTTTGAGATAGTAGATGTAGTGGTCGAGAGAGATATTTAGAACAGAGTAGAATAGAATTGAATAGAATAGTAAATAGGTACACTGAGTAATAATATGCCGAGACGGTTCCAGCTCAGCATATTGCCACAGCCGAAGCTGCGATGCTGATTTTCAGTTAAAGCCGGTCGGTGAAATGGCGTATGTCCATAATTTAAGTGTAACCTTAATGCTAATAGAGTAGGCCCCCTGTTCTCCAATGGGTCCGTATTTGCATATTTTCCTCACCCATGTCGCTTTTAAATATTTGCCAAATTGCTACCTTTTGGATTAGGAATGGTGTTAGTAAAGCTCGTATTTACTAAGGGCTGATTTATCAATCATCAAATAAAATTTATCTGTACGATAAAGTAATATACTACCAAATTAAAACAAACTATAATTCCACATAATAAGAGACAACGATACGATTCCATTTTAGTCGCATAATAACTTAACTAATAATTGAAAAAATCAGCACAAGATTCCCAAGAGTCAATTCTTGATCATCGCTTTATAAACCTGTCAACAGTTGCTAATTTGTGTACGAGTCAAATTGCCGTAGATATTATACGAGTGATGGTACTCGTTCCTTGGCAATTCAATGAGTTGTATTTTTAACCCCTGACGAAAAAAGAGGGTTGTTATAAGTATGACGTGTGTATCTGTGTATGACATCGTAACTCCCGAATGGGATGGACCGATTAGAGTGCGGTTTTCTCTATTTGAAATTGAATGTTTAATCGAGATGGTTTCGACTTTTTCTGTCGGTTAGGTCATGATGGCATTACACCTACTATAGCCTGCTACAAAATGTTTTTTTACCTGTTATGTCTGGACTACTTAGTCGTTTGCATACGAAGTCGCTGTTTACGTATATGTATATTGTTTTGCGTTACTACCAGAAAACCGTGTTTACAGACTAAGATGTTTTTATAATAAAATTAAAATGCTGTATTTGCGTAACGCTCACTGTACTTTGTACAGGTGATTTTAAATTTTAAACCTATGCAAATATTGGCGTTCTTGTACCTACTTTGGCTGCGCAATAAAGTTTAGATGAAGTAATTTAGAATGAAAATTCTTTAAATCAGAATGGAAAGTTTTATCGACTGGTCGTTATCATGTGCCTTTCGGTAGGGAAGAACCTCTTCCAGTCGAGTCTTATGTCTCAGATGAATACTAAGTAGGTATACTATACGGTTTTCAATACTGCGCAACTGACAATGGCATTACGAACATAACATCTACGATTCATGCGCTCAGATTCAGGAACAAAAACGCATAACTACAGGGTACCGATTCTGGTGTGCAATGCAGTTGTTATTATGTTGCAATGTAACTGTGATGTTACTATAACGACGTCGGGGTATCGAGTCAGTCCCAGCATCATCCCAGTTAAATCATTGTTCGACCTTTGACACGTTTTCGTTGACAGAATTGAAGGCAGTTTGACAACTTAGAAAAATGCAACCTAGTAATTTATTTGTTCATTTATTTATTGGAGTACCAACAGGCATATAAAACCATAATGCAACTAAAGTACCAGAAAACGAATTGTGGAAAAGTTCGAACTCATGAAAGTTGCAACGCAACATCTGTCATTTTAATAACAACACATGTAAGTTGCAACTCAACATCTGTAATTTTAATAACAATCACACGTTTGACATGCGATGCAATTGTAATGTTACTGCAACTGAGACGATTTCCGTACCAGAATCGAAGCCCAGGTGCGCTGTCACTGTGCGGACTAAGATGAAATGCTTCATGCCTGTAATTGCGCTACCTTATCTTACAAGCCGGACGGTGTTGCTTGGCGGCAGAAATAGATAAGGCGGTGGTGCTCACCCAGGCGGACTCTTTAGGCTCGAAAGAGTCCTGCCACTTGATAAATTGAAAGGGGTAAAAAGGTTTTTACGGGGTCGGCAATGCGTGGGTGATGCCTCTGATATTGGAAATGTCCATAGGCTGCGGTGACATCAGGCAGTAAGCTTGTTTGCCACATTTGTAGTATAAAAAGAAATATTCTGCAATAAATAAATAAATAAATAAAATAAATATCCGTGGACAAATTCACACAGCACCATCCAGCCCCAAACTAAGCAAAGCTTGTACTATGGGTGCTAGATAACTGATATACTACTTAAATACTTTTTTAAATACATACTTATTATACATAGAACACCCAGACCCGTAACAGAAATTAAAATTCATCATTTCAATTTCTGCCCGGCCGGGAATCGAACCCTCTTGCGTGGCAGACATTGAACCACTCAGGTCGTTGATAGTTAAAACAAATACGGTAATGGTAAACCCTCCACTAACGTGTTAACAACGCATTACCCAATAGGAGTACCTACCTACATTTTTATATTCCTTTTTCCTGCTAGTATCCAGTGAGGTCAGTGGTGGACTGTACACGTAGCGACTGACAAACAACCAGTGAAGTTACTGTTACGGCCGCTTAGCGAAACCACATAATGCTCTTTAGTACGGCAACAAAACATTGTTGCTAAGCTAACGACTTTTTTAGAGGCCGCCTTTTCGTTCTGAACTCGCAATGTTTCTGTTGTTCCCTTTTAGCCTATGACGATATTAGTAGAGGGTAGTCACTATTTCTACTCGTTTAATAACCTTACCGACAGAAAAAGTCTGATAACCTCCGACCAAGTTAACTTAAACACAAATATTTCTTAAACTACAGAACCGATTTTTATGAATTAAAGCTAAGAACCATCTCGATTAAACTGGCTTTCAAATAGAGAAAACTGCATTGAAATCAGTCTATTAATTCCGGAGCTATGATGCCGCAGATAGATACACAAAGCTACAGATACACACGTCAAACTTCTAACATCCCTTTTTCCGTACGGGTTTTTTTTTAATTGTCTTTAGGCTTGCATTTGACCTTAACCGATGAGGTCGAAGATGTAGCATGCGCGCCTAGAAGATACCTATTCACCCTTGATTTGAAGACCCCAAGGTAAAAAATAGACATTTAGGATCTTCAATGCATCTGACGCTAATACCCGTGTCGCTACTCCTCAATCAGCATTCTGTCCCGTTCATTAGCCGAAGTTATATTCTTCAAACAAACAGCACTCCTCATCTCCATTCTCATCCTAATTTACCGCCACAACAAAGCTGTTTGAGCTATACCCCGTAGATTTTTGAACACCAGATCGGACACCATGGTTACACCATCTGCCAACAGAAGTGGGTAGGGTGTTAATTAAGCGTGTAATTTACGGCACTGAGAGCTTCGAGTATATATCATAAAGTCGTAGAACGACGGCTTTGTTTCAAAATTGGAACCGATATGTAACTGGTCCTTTATAGGCTTGGTTAGAGATTTCTTTGTTCAATGTACTTTCAGTTTATGAGTACTTTATTTAAAAAAATTGTTAACAATATTATTACGTCAGGGGTTTTTTACAGTTTTCGGTCGGCGGTTTTGTTAATACTTTTATTAAAACTATTCTCTTTTATAATCTTGTATCTATACATAGTATAAAACAAAGTCGCTTCCCGCCGTCTGTAGATATATATTATGTATCTATGAACGCTTATATCTTTAAAACAAAACAACGGTCTTTAATGAGGTTTTCAACAATACATACGAGTGATTCAAGAGGAAGGTTTAACGGCAAGAAAAAAAAGGGTAGATAGGGTTAAATTAGGTGTACCTACGCGAACAAACTCGCGCCTGATCCACTAGTACATTATATTATAACGACACGCCTTTGTCCTGTTGGGCTACGCGGAAACCAATTTAATCCACTTGCAACAATCGTGACATTAATGTTTTAAACTATCGCGGTTATTATCACACATTTAAAGGGTATGTTCCGGGTTTCCTACCGCGTAGAGCTCGTCTAGTCTAAGATGACGCGCCCCACTACTTAGTTAGTTGATTTCGATGTGTGAGTGCAAATATTGATAACGACACTTCATCTGTGTGGGAGCCAATGAACGACGCGTGCTGCTACGTTTGAATCTTACCGGCAACTGAATGACCAATTACAACGGCATTTGTATATGTATAGCGTCCATATTTCAAACTTGCTTGTGTGCGTTAATGCGATAGTAGGGCGCGTCATTTTAGATTAGACGAGCTCTACCTTTGTTGACGATTAGCCCGATATTTCGACTTGGCTACTCGTCAGTACGCGCTAGGAAACCCGGAACATACCCTTAAAATCGTGACATTCATTCGCTTCCCCCGCATTCATCAAGCAAAGACCGGGGAGCAGAAAACGGCTGTTATAATAACTCAATAAAACCACTTGCGACGGTTGTATGATAGGATTGGTAGCAAATGTATCAGGTTACAGTCAAGGTTGCCACGCAAAAATTGACGTCACCACCATAACTCGTCTTCGGTTTACCTGTCCTACCCACTTTCGCTTGCTAAGTGACCGCCTATGTAATCTTTCCTGGTGGTAAATGGCAACTAACGATATATCAGGATAGGTGGGTATATTAATTTTTCCGTCCGGAAAGTTGTGTCGGTCTTGTGTGGAGGCATTCCACATATTATGTTTATTTAACAAATATAACTTCTCAAACGAACTATTTTTAACCCCCAACGAAAAAAGAAGGATGTTGCAAGTTTGACGTGTGTATCTGTGGATCTGTGTGTCTGTCGTGATGCGAATTTTTTTGAAATCCAGTTTAATCGAGATGGTTCTTAGTTTTGTTTCATTAAAATCGGTTTAGTAGTTTAGGAAACATAGAAATACTCGGTCGGGGGATCACCGACGCATTTCAGTTGTGTGCTAATAGAAAATTTCTTCATAGTTACATAGCACAACAACACTCTTTTGTGTTTGTTAAAAATTCATAGAAGCTGCTGCGATGTCCCTTTGAGAACTAAACGGATGCGTATCTACGAACTAATCTGTAATCTCTCTGGCTGTTTTGCTTTGAAGGCTTTTCCTATAAACCGGAATGCACCAACGCAAACGTTGCTGCTTAACGGTAGAAATAGATAAGCCGATTCCACCCATTCAGACTGGATCTTCATGCTTTTGTTACTTAATACCTTTAGCGAGCGACCCGTTCAGGGACAAACTATATTATGCTAGCAAATTTCTTCTTTGCCAATATTGTCATTAGAGATTTTTAAAACCGTGGCGTGATTTTGAAGAAGGAATCTTAACAACAGATAGATTGATTAGCAACTTCATACTATCTATCTATATATAGTATTAAATAAGTCGCTTCTCGCCGTCTTTCCCTCTGTATGTATCTTATTTACTAATCGATCTAATGCTTAGATCTTATTTACGCAATTTATTTTATTGCGGCTTTCAACAATAGATAGAGTAATTGAAGAGGAATGTTTATGGGGTAGGACAACACGCGAACGAAGTCGCGGCGGGCTAGCTATTGGTTTATAAGTTTACTACCGACCTGCTCCGGCCTCGCAAGGGTAGTAATATTAACAAATTATACACATAAATGTTCCTAACGAATGTCTTGCGGTGAAAATCACATGAAAAAACGTTGAGTAGTTTTTTATTTTATCACGACCAGACAAACGCGACGCGAGACTTTGTTGTATAATATGTAGTGATACTTAGGTATATTATATATAGAGACTGAAGTTGCAATGTCACGAATGCCGCAATCAGAGTGACCTGTGTTATGTGGCCTAGATGGCATAGAGCTGAGTGCCTCAAGCGTCGACAGAGACAAGATCCCCAGTTAACTATTTTGCCTTTCCATTTTGATGTCTCCCCGTACATTTACTCTGATTGAGGATGCTTGATGTATTTGTAGGGATGCAATGCATATAGATATACATCACATTTTTATGTACAAATACATTGATATGAAACTGGTGAAATTGATGGTTAATGGTACGAAACTGATAGGTACTCAAAGACCCGTACATAGTATACCTACTAGTATACCTAGTAGTTGTGTTTCTGCCGGTGAGTAAGGTTTCCAGAGCTCCATGGGGTGGGAATTTGGGGAACCGTGGCTTTGGCAGTGGAGGGATATTTGCCTTTTTGCTGCCAGAGTAACGTGTTATAGAGGTGGGCACCGCATTGGCGATAGTCTCGGTGTTGCTAATGTCTATAGGCAGTGGTGACCACTTTAATAAAATAAATCCATTAAAAAAAAAACCTTTAACCCAGAAAACGGTCAGCTGCGTTTTCTCTTCCGTTTTTCAACACTAAGAATCTACGATCTCTGTGTGAAGATTAAGACAACTTTTAAAAGAGACTGAACTCCAGCAGTGAACTATTGTAAAGAGAAATGTTGCAAAAATTATTACAAAACGCTTATATTCCCCGACGGAGCATCAATCGCACGGGCCACGGAACGCGAAACGAAACGAGATCGGAATCGTCGATTGCGAAAGCCATTGTTCCCCCGAATATAATTGTTGGCCGAAAACGCTCGCTGCCATCACGGCAGTGATAACCTTTTCAGAGCACATCAAAAGCGGTAGTGTACGTGTATATTATTGAAATGTTCATTTTGGGAATGAAACTCTCGTGTCCTACGTGGAACTCGGGTGTCCTACGTGAAAAATGTAAAGTATTCAATCAAGCAAAGGCCTCCTTTTCACGAATCGTTGTGAGGAGGTTACCCCGCTGTTGGCGTAAAAGCCACAAATCTTGATAGGGTAGGTGTATGCCTATTGACGCCATGGTCCGTCCGTATCAAAATCAGAAACAAATTTGGATAATGAAATTAATTTGTCTGTTCACGGCCTATCAAAATACTATTAGTAATATACGAGTAGACTAGTTTTATGAGAATAACTGTTTCCCATGGCATAGGATATCCTTGTTTGGAAAGCAGGGACTCCACTATAAACTAAATACAAACAGTACTGTATTGTATAAAAAATAATGTAATATTTCGATCATATCATGTATTACCTGTTACTATAATCTGTTTTTGGTTGTATCCTGATATGTAACTAAAGATTATTTATTATTTATTTATTATTATCCTCCATCGTTAATGGCACATGGCATGACACATTCATATAACTAATCTCTATTTACTATTGAAATACATTTTACTCATCGGCTATCACAAGTGTGCTCTGGCGCTCGACAAGGGAGAAAAGGCGCGACGTAGTTACTGCTATCTTTCATTGTAAAAAGAAAACTGAACATGTATATCAACAACAGTAAATATAAAATAAATACTGCTATCTTGTTTGTCCAAGTATTCAGAGGTGGAGGAAACAAATGCTCTCTCGCGGTACGAACTATGTCGCGAACACACTTGTGCTAGTCGAGCTGTAAATTCAAATCATTATCATCCCCTCCTTCGTCCTTATCCCACTATTCGTAAGTGGGGTAGGCACAACATGGTCTCTCATCGTCGCACCATGTCATTTAACATTAAAACCTATTTACTCATGTCCAAAATATCCGAATCCATAATCCAAAATCCGTATGTCTTAGCTTCCCCGTAGGTATATTGCTTTTCTCCACGAGTTTGCTGGAAGAGTTCTCTTACAGAGATAAGCTGACCTTTTTAAACCACCTCTTGTAATGATTGTTTTTATCATGTTTCGTGTACAATAAATTATATAAAAGAATAATACTCATATAGCATCCGAAAAGTTCCACCGAGCGCTCGAACGTACGTCATCCGCATACCAGAGCGTACTAGTAGCTTAATTTATATAGCAATAAGTAAAGTATTGTATGCTGTGGCGATGAAAAGTTGAGTATCGAACTGGTGGGTTTTGGGACGCAGCAACCGCGGCGGCCAGGGTAAACAAACAAGCGGTCGTGATTGAAGGTTACAATACGGTGCGTTACTGAGGGATTCCGATTCCCTGAACGAATCCAGAGCTTTTTTATACATACAGAAGAAGGCGGGACGAGCTAGACTCCTTATATGGATTGGCCCACACGGGCAGGCCTAGATCGTGAAGAATGGAAAGTGGCTTGGTAGGCGTACTAACAACTAGTGTCGTGATTATGTAGCATTTAGAGTATGTTTAATACTTATTTATTTATTTATAACACTTTCGATAGGGGCCTTTGCCTTGCAGTGGGACAGAAATGGCTAAAAATAAAATAATAAATAAAATAACACTTTATTGTACATTAAAGGAGATCTTAAAAATACAGTTTAAAACAATATAGGTACAAGGGCTTACTTAGTTTATGTAACTCGCATATAAAAAGGGGTAGTTGATAATAGTTTTATGCAGCTTAAGTTTTACACCTAATTATATGCTGTTGCATACACTATTTTATCTTCACTCATATTTTCAAGTTAAAATTTCCGTTCCGGACTACAACGTAATTTTTTTAAACTTGTTATTTTTCAAACTTGACCGTTTCCTAACTAGTGTTTTAATAAATAATCTTTTTAAATTACGATAAAGTGGTGTCAACTTGACTTCCTTTGAAAATTTTTATTTATACGTACCCAAGAAAAAATATTTACAAACAAATTACAACAATAGGAAAAAATTCTGTTTCGCGGTAAAATAATTCCATACGTGCATACACAGGAAAGTTTGAATTTGATAATGACATATTTAGTTATTCAGCATTCATTTCGCTGCACCCGGGCACTTGACAAAAAATTTTGAAATAAACGTGTTACATAATGATCAAAAAGTTAATTTTGAGTTACAGCTATTACCTAATGAATTTAG
Organism: Blastobasis lacticolella; assembly: GCA_905147135.1. NCBI lineage: Eukaryota > Metazoa > Arthropoda > Insecta > Lepidoptera > Blastobasidae > Blastobasis > Blastobasis lacticolella. Next base: position 22,116,996 of record LR990040.1, read on the forward strand.
TATGGGAAATATCACAAAGTATTTTTTTTTTAATTTGATCATCTATCATGGAAAAAGTGTATCCTTAAACGACTGTTTTCGAATATGAAATTGGAACGCTCTGAGTAATTTTAGCGCTTGCGCCTCGCTAGCGACACACCGCTTTTCAAGCGCGCTCTCCGATTGTCACTCGTGTCGCATAAAAGCAACCGTGTCTGAACTTCAGACCATTCCTAAGCCTAACTCGACGTGGCGGCGTACGCATTAACCGGTCCGCCCAGTTCACTCCACACTCGTATATTCGTTCGTATTTGGACGCGGCCGTACCGCGAGTTCACACGCGCGGATTAGTCACACCGTGCGCGGTTGTAAACGTGCCATTGCTCCCCGTCGCGAGTTCGGTGCGCGGGTCGGGCAGATAGCGGAAGATTACTTTGGCCGTGTGGCGTTCGGCAGAGTAGACTTTTTGTTTTATTTAGTCTATCCAGGCATTTGATCGCCATCTCACCTGGTTGTGAGTGTCGAAATCGTATAAGTTAGCGTCTAGTTTCCGAATCCACCACCACCTCCAAGTTTTTCCTGAAAATCTGTCACTCAAAATGCTTTAGGATACCCCTTACTTAGGGATTGATGGAGAAATCGGGTATCAGCACACCTAAAGGATCAACTCCCGTAGTCAAGAACAGCATTTTTTTTTTATTCTTTATTGAGGGTGTTTCATCACATTAAAGCCACCATACCGCTCCTTACAATACAATAATTTTATTGCACACCAGAGAACACAAGTATAGATACAAAAAATATTGTAGATAGTACAAAGGGCGGTCTTATCTCTAATCCTTATTGTTACACTTTTTTGCTGTAGAATAAAAATTGCGAGCTAGCTCCAACCTGCCTGCTAAGCGTAGAGATTGTGACCAAATCCTCCAGTATTGGGGAGGTTTGGACTATCACGTGTTGTTTGTATCAACGGGACCTGTTTCAAGTGGGACAATATGGTCCAAAGTGGTCCTTCGCGGTCAGCGGAGCACTTATCCGTTTTCGGGGCATTATAATGTCGTTATGGGGTATATTTTCCGAAGGCGAAAGACATTTGATAATGCAGGTTATTGCCAACAACGAAAACCACTTGTTATCGAGTCGTCTTTTCAATGACAAAAATGGCGAGGTGATTAAACCTTACGATCGCTTAAATTACGTTATCGTAATAATTCATTATGACCGCGACAATCAAACGAAAACGGCCGGATTACATAATGAGACGATTATCTAAATCGGACATTTTAGTTTCGTTTCTTCAACGTCGTGCTCGATAGCAAAACGGTGACAAATTCTTTTGTTTTGGCTTTGATTAAATGCCTTATCTACTAGCTGCAGTAGTAGTTTCAATTTACCTACCGTACTCATACCTTACCCCTACATACTACCATTTCTCTACCCCTATTGCTCCCGCTGTAGATTGTTCCAATTTTACTCTTACGAAAATAACCTTCGCCGAACATCAACGGCTACAAAAAATAATTGCCGAATTTGTCCAGCCGTTCTCCCTCATAACTATCTAATGTCTCAGCATCACAATACTCACAATGAAACGTATAATGTAACAGCCATTCGCTCCGAGATAGTTACCAGCCTTTTTATCATCCGTAAACGCTGCGTGCGAGACTGCGGTGAATGGTGTCGGACGTGCGAAGTGCACGTAAACGCGTACGCAGTTCGTCACATCACGTGATTACTTTGCAAGTTGTGGAGTTGGATACGTGCGACGTGCGTCTTAATAATATTTCAAGATCGGTCGCGGTTTTTGTTTTAGTGCCTTCTCCATTAGATTATGATGCCACATCAATGACTGTGAAGATGTTTTCAGGATATATCTTAAGCTAGAGAAGATATACGCGATAGGACACTGATTTTGACATGTCTGATGACGTCGTTCGACACCCGGGTGAACCTTACGTAGTACGAATAAAGCACATTTTTCCTCTTTTTATTTTATTTATAACTTAAGTATTTCAAAACGTATTTCAAAAATTCTTTCTCTGCTTTGAAAATAGTTTCATTGCTACGAAAATGCGTACACATTTTATCAACAAACCTATTAAATGCTATCATATGATTGATTCTCACAACGATAATCGGCCTTCAGTGATTGTGAAAGCACTCGTTCGCTATCTCCAAACTTCCAAACTGATTATGATTGCTGACCTCTAATAGGAAATGGCACTTCATACTAAAAACGCAGTATTTGCCGCAGAAGTAAAGGCTGGAATTCATAAAATATGGTATATTTTGCAATTCAAAGTAGTTCTCACGACCCCAGCGGTCTCCATGTTACAGTTGAACATAACCTCTGCGCTTGGCAGGCGGGTTCCTGTACGATGAGTTGAAAACAAGCAACAGAAAATTCTCATATCGGAGGTATTTTAAAGAAAGGTCAGATCAAGAGTCCCCTAAACCTACGAAGCATGCATGAAAAGGTTGATGCATGTGGAAGAAGCGAGAGAGATTTGCCAGAATCGTAGCAAGAGGAACAACTAAGTAGTAGAAAATGCTGCCGCTGATATTCTGGCCTAAGGTGTTTCTAGCTGTTCTGCCTCCGAGACATAAAAATACTTCAACGGCCGTGAGTAGTAGGGCTGTAATCGTAACTCCGCCGGCCACCATACGCATGGTCGCTGAGCACCTAAGCGTGTCTAAACAACAACAAAGCCTAAAACCCCACTCCAAAGTAATTTGTTTATGTGTAGCGAAACCGGTCCCCAAATGACCTCACTGTCTGGTGATTTCGCGGCTCGTCTCCCTGTACGATGCGGCTCTGCGGGCGATATTCTAAATTTCACTTCCAGAAACGGATTATTCTTGCATTTGTCGCGGTTACTTTTGTCATGCTCGCCTTTGTAGATAAGTCACGTACGGTCAGCTGACTTTACGGATGACTGAGAATTAGATGTTACAGTAGAGGGCAGTCAAAGGAAAGAGATCGAAAGATTGAACAAGCTAGCGAGCTTGTTAAGCAGACTCCTATAAAAAGAGCTACGATATGACTGTTGTATTTGCAAGAAAAGTTTCGCAACTGTGGCTGACGTGGATTTATTATTAAGCTAACCTATTTATGTTGGATGCAAATGGATGAAGAAATGAATTAGCCAGCGAGCCTCTTACATACCTCTTGATTGAACGGGCTATTCTGAACTAACAAATATGATTGCACTAAAATAGCAGATAAACAGTTCTGTGTGAAAGTTGGGTAATTCCGAGTTCCCCCGAACCAACGAGCGGCACTGAATGGCCTGCACTTCGCAGCGTGGGAGCGGCGCAGGCGCCGGGACAATGCCCAGCCGGTTCAACAGCCGAATTATCCGCCGTGGAAAGACAGACTGGGGCTGGCTGTCTACTATTATAATTGAATATGAGTATTATGTAAAAAGGTGTATATTGCTTATTGGCGCTGTAACACTGCTACCACCTTACGATGAAATAGGCTCGACATATTGACTTGTATTTTGAATGCGCATGCCAATTTTGCCTAAACCGTACTCTCCCTTATTATATGCTCAAACGAAAATGGATAAAAGTAGAGTAAATGTAGAGGAAATTAAAACATAAATTAAAACACAATAGCGTACGTAATATCAGCAATAACCTTTTACCGCGTATAACGTGCTCACAAAATATGTAGGAATAAAATTAAAACGTATGATACCAATAAAGACTCGCGCAAACCGGTTTCCGGAAGAGCACAGCTTTCCGATAATTAAATTATGGTGAGCATTGATCGCATATGCCGCACAGCCTTTGTCATTTTAACGTTGCGGTCGGGCGGGTAATAACTTTACGATCCACCTTATTATCGCTTTTTAATAGCTGAAATAATTTCCACTTCGCCTGTTTTATATGCATTTTGCAAATTCTTTATAGACTTGAACGTTTTACTCAATGCTCTATTTAGATTTTAGAGATATCTTGTTTGGGGAAGTCTTCTTTGTTTGTAATCCTATGAAGTAGACTGTTGTGTATGAGTCTTTTCAAGCCATAGGTACAAGACACCTTCGAATTTGCTTATCATGGCTGTTCTCGAACATTCCATTCAGTCCATTTCTTGACAATTATTCAAATAAATAAACAAGAAAGCTTAGCAGATTCTTGATTACGGACTTGAAATTCAGTCTCATGAAATGTCAATCTTGATGAGTGAGTTTTGTGAAGTTTTATATAGTTTAGTATTATGAGGGTCAATAGAAAGTACAAAGGGATAAAGTCAATCGGCGTGGAAGGCTTAAGGGGAGGGGGGAGGTCCAATAGTGGGCGTCCCGCGGCGGGGTTGAAGATGATCATCTATGTATTGTCCATTTATGTTAATACGATGGCGGGCGTAACGTGCCCACCGAAGCGTAGAACGCGTGGAGATTTGGTATCTGTACCTGTATGTTAGCATAGCATAGTAATTAGCGAAATACAGTGTGATTCGGTTCGGTTCCTTAAGGTTTGGTGCCGAGTATTGCGATAGTGACGCGCGACTCCTCCGCGTCACGACTATCCGACGGAGATGCGCTTTGACCACCATACGAATGCGGAGGCCGAGCACATACAGTCAAACTAACAACACTGCACAGAGAATCTAACAAAACTCAACGTTTCGAATGCAGCCCCTGTTTAATCATATATTTGTCGGACCGTACCTCAAATTTTAACGACTAAACCGCATCCAAAATACGGGCTAGTTACAGAGCCGCGCGACGCCTATTTAGGAATAACTGACCACCAAATCTGACCACCGGTGATTAATATAAACGGTTTTTACCACCAGTGGTAAAATAGGAATGGGAGCAACTTTTTCGTCATTAGTGTCAGTGCTGCGCTTTACTATCGCGATGCTAGGAAGTGAACCTTTAGTCGGCAACCTTCGCTCACACAAACACATGAGACATGACCTCATTCGATGCGTGGTGTAGATTTGCCAGCGGGGCGTCCCTGTCCTGCTGGCTCCGTCCATTAACTCAGGCATCGGACAGGCTCGGGCACTCGACCGGGGAGACTCAATAACGCTCTAATAGGAATCCAGGCCCGGCTACCCGCCCGTGTCCACCATCCACTTTTGCATTGGCTTTTTTGCGATACTCTGAGGCGAGGTTATAAGCCCTTATCGTACCGTCTCCATTGTTTATGCAGCCGGCGACCTACTAAACTCGGTTTATGGCCAGGTGGAAATAACGTTTCATCGCTGTATTTGCGCTGTATGTATACGAGCTATATGGAAGTGGCACGTAGTATGATGAGTCCGCATATTAGAGGCGTGACTTTGTTACTTTGTTATTCGGGCACGTTGACACGATTTAAACGGTATTGATGAGATGAGATTTGGTATCGAGATTATTTATCTTGGACTGTGTTAATCTTTATCGATATGATGATGTGGCGGATGAAAACACCTGGTCTTTATCATTTTTACGTAGATTTTACCCTTTCTATACATTCATGTCTACCCTTCACCTTTTCTTCGCCCACCTTTCGTTCTGGTATTTTTAGAGAACTTGGGGCGGGCCGTTTTTACTTTGTAGATACTGCCTTCCGGACCCGCTCTCTCGGGAATCATGTTATTCTCTGATAATGTAGCTTTCTATATGTGAAATAATTATTAAAATCTGTTAAGTAGTTTTTAAAATTCATCCATTACAAACAAAGAAACAATAAAATCTCTTATCTAAAATATTAGTATAGATAGATTATCAAAAATCGTGCCTGGTGACGTGCTTATTTCGTCCCATTTTTCTCATCATTCTCGTAACATACCCATTGCGGTATTATCACAGCTAATCGTGTCATTAAAGGCTAGTATCGTATACACGCGTAGGTAGACGGTGCAGCCCCAATCAATGGAATCGGCGCTCATTGACGGGCCACTTGTTGCATCACAGCGGTCGGATGGCTATCTATACATTGCTTTGATTAGGTATACCGACCTCCATGATCAATTGTTTGGGTGGAGATTTTGGTCAGTACGTGTGCGAAAAAATACATCGCCAGCTATTTCATTAACATTCGGGAATAATCTAGCTTCCTGTTAGTGAAGGAATTTTGGAAATTACCATCCAACATACAAATTTACAGATAAACAAAATTTGCCTGTTAATAAAATAAAAAGATAACACGAAAAGAAGCAAGAAAAAATGGGTAGGTGTAGGGTATGGTGGATTTAGGGTACGTGTTGGGTAGGGTAGGAGTAGGACGCCACACGAACGAAATCGCGCCGGGTCTACTAGTCGTGATATATTTGAAACCAAAGTCTTTCACTTCTCTCCCGTAACAATGAAACAGCAATATTTACGGTCAACGCGAGAAGACTGTATTCTCCAACCAAATGGCTGTTTGAAAGAATAATAATTTGCAATCTTGTCTCGATCTACATTCCACGTAACCGGTACTGCATATGTTTAAACAACTATAGTCTGTTAGCAACGCAAATGCTATGTTAAGCTGCTACAATTAAAGTGCAAACTCGAGGGAATTGCCTGCGAAACGGTATTCTCTAGACCAGCCGTTCCCAAACTTAGTAATTTGCACTGGCTCTTGAATATTCATCAGTTAAAATCTTGTTTTTTATTTTGAAATGGGTTCGGTTTGAATAGTAGTGTCACCGACAGTGTAAACCAAAAATTGTGCTGACGGCTCACTTTAAGATGACTTCGTCAAATGTCGTGTCATGCTTGAACTGTCTATTACCCACTGATATTGCCCGACTATTGATTTGCGAGGTGGATAGAGACGAAAGTAAATGAAAGAAGCATGGAGTATACAAAACAATTAAATGAAAAATATTTTTTGCATAACATGCTTTTATCGCGCGGTATAGTACCTACCTACTCACCAATCCAAACAGCTGAAACACGATGGGGTTATCTTATTCCTAAGACCACCTTCCGACTCCATCATCAGAATGCATTGTCATCCAAGATACATAGGTATACCAAATTACAGCTCAAACGGATACCAACAAATGGTCGAATAATGGTTTGCCAATTTCAACGGACATATTACTAACATACACACGAACAGTGCAAGTTAAATAAAAGCTTGTAAAAACAGTACGCTATTTACACCCGCCTGCCTCGCCTCTTTTGTGGAACATTGTACTGGCTCAAAAAAATAATTCAATGAGGCACCTCGTATAAACTAAATTTTAAACCTTGTCTTGTCTATCACTAATACATAGGTACGTTTTTAGCACCACTAAATTGGTAAATAAGCTTACGGCTACGATCTTCCAACTATCCGCACGAGGCGGTTTGAATCAACCTTTGTAATGCGTACGGCTAAGAAATGGAACATGTTGCCTGCGAGTGTGTTCCGTGATCACTATAATCTGGACGCCTTCAAGGCTACAGTGAATAGGCTGTTCCTAGACAGGCATGCTCCATCGTCACTTACCACCAGGTGAGATGGCGGCAAAGGCCTGGCTAGTCTGTAATAAATAAATAAAAAATTACTTGGCCTCTGGACGTTTGTGACGTCTATTCCTTAACGACCAACCATGCTATTAGATTTGATGGTTAGTACATTTTGACCCCCGACACTATAAGACGGGTGTTATAGGTTAGACGTGTATATCTGTGTCACAGGTAGACAGCTGTGGCATCGTTCGGATGGACCAATTTCAATGCGAGTTGGTTCTTAGATTTGTTTTATTAATAATTTATGAAACAAAGTTTTAATAACCTAAATATACTTCAATAGATTTTAATGTAACAAAGCTAAGAACCATCTCGATTAAACTGGCTTTCAAACAAACTTTATCGAAATCGGTTCATCCGTTCGTGAGCTACGATGAGCCGCAGACAGACACACTCATATACAGAGCCATATACACCCGTGTTTTTTTGGTCGGGGGTTTAACTATTTGAGTATGCGTAGGCTACGCGGGGTTTTCTGACAGCTTTCGGGTTAGGTTATTTTCTAATATATTATTTTGTTACTCAGTTATTCTAATGCCCACCCTTTATAGTAAAGTACAGGTTAGGAAGCCTTGGACGCTAGACGGGTCTGTGTTCGACCTAGCTAGATGGTGCCTTGCGCGTGTCTGAGGAAGATTAATTTCCCTACGGTTTCCATTCTACTAGCCTGCTTGCCGCAAGATCTGTTTCTGGGCCGGAAATAACGTGCTCCACTAACTCTACCTCTAGCTATCCTATCTGGGTAATCTACGAAGCACCATAAGGGAACGTACCCATACTACGTGACCTGTTTTTTAAGATTTTTTGACCCCCCCCCTCCCCTCGGTGACCACTCGTAGTATATGCCAAGACCCCCCCCCCCCCCCTTAAAGTTTTTCGTAGCATTGACAAGTATTATTTTTAATTATTTCGCAGGCAGAAAGTGTAACAAATGAAAATAATTTGACTCATATTTGCAATTTCTTGCGGCGAAATCGACTACGTAACAAAAATTTAAGCCACCCCCCCGCTCCTGTGACTGAGCGTAGTATTTTGAAGATCTCCCTCCCCCCCCTAAACGGGTCACGTAGTATGGGTACGTTCCCTAAGCTATTTGCATGTAGATGTGAGTGTATAGAAGCACGGGTCAGGGGCTCGACATGGATTTATAAGATAACTTTAAACAATTCTGTCGTAATATCTGTCACGTTAATATTGTGAAAACTGTTTTAAGCTCTTTCGGCGATGTGGTTGGTGCGTCCGCCTTGTTGGTTAGGCTGGTTCGGATCCCACTCACGACCTGTGGCAATGGGCTTTGCCAACGTAGATGGAGGTATGGAGTCTCACTATACCACGACGTGCTTCTGAGCGAAAAGATCGTATAGAAGCCTACGCAATCTTCAAAGAAATTTGAGGTTCCACCAACCCATTTGTACTCAATAGGATAGATTGTCAGATAGACAGAAATGTATCAAAAGCCATGTCCGACCAGAACAAAAATATTGTGGTCTCGAGATGTTTCTTATTTTACCGATTATTTGACTTATCCCTTTCTATACATGTCCCTTTCATGCCACCTCTCCCCTATATCGTAGACGTCCACGATAATATCGTCACCTTACAAATTATAAAGGCGCCCATTGTGTTCTAATTTCTAAGTCGTTAGTAAAAAAAGCTTGTAGTTAGTAATGTATTGTATTTACACGTTGGGTGCCAGTTGCGCCTGCAGGAAAGACAAAGAACTGATATTTCTATTGTTATTAATTTCTTGGCGCTCGGACGATGAAAGGCTAATTATCTCCATCCAAATCAGAACTAACAACGAATTCGATAACAAGCCAAGGAATGGAACGCATTACCTGCGAGTGTGTTTCCTGATCATTATAATCTAGACGCCTGCAGGGCTGTTCCTAGACCGGCATGCTCTATCATCGGCCGCATCGTAACTTACCACCAGGTGAGATGTATAATTAAAAAAAACATCCGATGTACTTAAAATCGCGATATGCAAACAGTGCATTCTTAAAATCGATTCGGTATTTATGTCGCGGGCGAATTGTGGGATTTCGTAAGCGCTCGGTGCGCTGGTTTGCGAAATGCCGCCGGGAAATTGTGAAATGGGGAGGATGATTGGAGTTTAAAGAAACGAGCCTACATATTTAACAAAGGCCGTCGTATTCGCAACCCTCCTGGTGTTGCCATACCGTTGCCTTCAGCTGACTTGCTTGCTGGTTTGCCTACCAATATTAAGAAAAAAAACCTGCGACATACATAAATATAATAAATAAAAATCGTTTATTACATCTATCTCACACATGGCACAGTACATTAGGTCATAATACAGCTTACAAGAAACTTCGTTACCTGTGCCATAAGGAGATGTGCAACGGGGCCACACTCAGCATAAGCCACGGCTGACGCCATAGCGCTGGTTTTCAGTGTGCCCCTTACATACATACTGAAATGAAATGAAAATATTTATTTGCTTTGCTTAATTAACACAAACAGAATAACAAATTTGTCCATATCTATCTTTGGTGAAACCAGCAGCCGCTGATATTCTGCCATGGCCATGAGTTATCTTAGCATAACCACATAGTAGCTAGGCTATGAAGACAATGTAATACACATATCACACGTATTGAGAGATACGTAGAGCATCGTCCGAAATACTAAATGCAACGTTTGCATATTGGCACCTTGCGAAAACTTGTCTGACCTTTATTTGCCAGTACCTTACCACTTACCTACACCTAGGTATTATGTCACAGAACTCTCTTTAGGTATTATGTCTGCTCTCAACATAGAAATAAAATGTTGCAAAGTAAATTTTTGCTCTCTTTGTTCGCGTTAGTTCCATTTTTCCCAAGGTAGAGTTTGTTGAACAATACAATGTTATTTAAACTGGGATAACATTTTCTTCAGAACCTCAAAGGGATTATAAGAGGTAGTAAACATTTTCTACTCGAAAGTACATATTTTGACATCATAACATAATACACATATAAAATAGGACGTAATGCAATTGCAAAGCAGAAGTAAATAAATGTGCTGATATTTATGTAATGTATGATCGGCTTACGCCAGTCATTAGTCTCCTGTGGGATATATGCATTGTATCGTAGGTACCGCAGACGAGGACCTAAAATAAGCTAGTAATAGTAGTTTATGCAATCCGCATATAAACGAGGCTATTAAAACATTAGTGTCTGTTAATAATAGTTTGACACGAGTGTTTTAATACCTATACACTATTTTATTCACACTCATATTTTTATGTTAAAATATCGTAACTTTGCTGGAAATAAGCTGCCAGTCATTTTTGTTGAAACGGCGTGAAATTCACTTAACTACATTTACATTTATCTATTTATTTGCTTCAACAAGAAGAAAAAGACACGCACAAACATGAACATCAATAATGAAAAAAAAAATATTCTGTTTAGCGGGAAAATGATTCCCGGACAAACAGAAACTAATGTCTTAATATCTCATTTTATATGCGAGTTGTATAACTACTATTTTAAAATTATATAGATTGACGTCAAAAAAGTTAATCCTTATTTGTTTTAGAGAGCTTTATTTGAACAATAAGCTGTGAGTGTAGATAAAGGCGTGTACATCATATATTAATTCCACGAAACCACCAACTGTCTAATATAGCTTTACATAAATCTGCATATCCTAACCGAAGTATTAACCCCTGGCTTCTATCGCCGGGATAGTTGGGCGGAATTCGCTGGGGACTGTTCAGCAAGTCGACTATTCTGAATCTCAAGTAATTAATTAAATCAAGGACCGTCTCGAAACTCAAGCCCGCTATCGAGTTGGTCTATCTTGATGTTTGTGTTTGTTAATTGGTTGCCTATTACTGTTTTCTGAATAGCTATTAAGACCCACCCGAGCTAAATGTGGAGTTGAGTGGTAGCTATGCGAGTGACGTTTAATTTGCTCTCTTTGATGTTCTACCTGCGATAGTGACGTTATACATAATGTACCTAAATAGCTAAGTATTTTGATTTTGGGCATCATTAACAGTGGAGAGTCACAGTAAACTGGATTTTTTCTTAAAGAAGTGTTGTTTTGAAAGAACATAATTTGTGACCCGCGGTTGATTGAAGCAAGGCTGCATAGCCTCGAACATCGGCGTAGAGTTGCGCGCCTGTCGGTCTTCTACAGGTTACATTTCGGAGAGTGTGCGAAGCAGCTGCACGACCTCATTCCGCAGGCCCCGCGCCGCCATCGGGAGACGCGATCCGGGCGAGCGCTTCATCCCCATGTCGTGGATCTTCCAGCTATCCGCACGAGCCGCTTTGGCTCGACTTTTATAATGCGTAACGCTAAGGAATGGAACGCGTTGCCTGCGAGAGTGTTCCCTGATCAATATATTCTAGATGCCTTCAAGGCTTGAGTGAATAGGCTGTTCAAGACGGGCATGGTGAGGTGAGATAGCGGTCTAATGCCTGTCTTATCTGATATATAAAAAAAACCTTGGTAGAAACGGAAATAGGTAGCAGCATTTTCTTTTGAGAACGTGGAGAGTACGTCAAACCCGTTTACTTGCGTGGAAGAGCCGTTGGCCATGTGCTGCCCGACAGGGTGGTATAAAGCACCAACCCTTCCATTAAGAGGTATCGTAAAAGACGAATGATAACACACAGCGATTTGTTCAGTATTATCAACACGCGATCTCTTACCCGTCTGCCGAGGCTTAAGTCCAGCAGTGGGTGTGTTTTTAATGTGATATAGAAGAATCCCACCGAGGACTTTACTTGCCTGCGGTCGCACTTACCGCATTTGGAATCATCCAACTCTAGTAGCCTAATAATGTTTGATTTTGACTTAATAGACACGTGTTGCAATTAGTCCAATCCGTATACATCGATTTTCAAGTAGAACCATATGGTCTCTGCCTAAGCCTACGGGAAAAGGGCGTGACGGTATCTACGTATTATGTACGAGTATGTGCATAGATTTGCGGATTTCTGTCGAAATCGTGCCCGTGCGCCGGCAACTATAAACGGGCTCGGTGAACTCATTCCAATTGCACCGGATTATGTGATACGTGTCGTTTGTTGCCCGCGAGACGGTCTCGCTTCCGCTTGACCCGGTTCGCGGTGGCCACGATCGCCACACAGTGCGAGGAAGCACTCGTTAGTCATCCCCACTCGTAATGTACAATTGTTGAATGGTTTTGTTGCATTCCAGACTGGACGTGCGTAGCAGTTGGTGTTTGTTTTAAATTGTTTCGGGCTTTTTGTGGAACTTTACGTGGCTTTGTACCTGCACTGTTTTGTTTAGCTGTTTATTCGAAGGCCATTACGTTGCACAAAGGAAACAACATTTTATATCTATGGTAACATACGAGGACCACACTGTCATCACACGGATAATTGACACACGTTCACTGTCTGATTATGAACGACACACGACATTCACAACCTCCACGCAGGAAATGTACAGAGGCTGTGGAAATAAATATTTCACTCTCTCCCCGGTCTCGGCATCAAAGAATCTCGGGTCCAATCTAAACATTGATTACGCTGGCACCAAAGTAAATAGTCTTTCAAATATCAGTGTGGTAGCGAACAAACGCAGACGTTTCGTTCCGGCAGAGAGCTTACGCCTCGGGGCTAATAAGTCCTTTGAAGGAGCCCCGTGCTTATAAACAAAGCTATGCACTTAAGACAGATTCCCCGTAGCTGCATGCATACCGCGCCTAAAATAGACGCCCGCTCACCGCAACGCTCTTTCCTCGGCACCTCACGAAAAAATGTTCAGAGAAAACAAACGGTCGACTTCAATGACTTGTTACAGTTAAACGTACACCTGCTAGATGTAAAAATAAGCAAGCGGTCCGGAGCAGACTGGTTGGCTCGTCGATGTAAAGTTTTGCGATGGACGGGGGCCTGGTTTTGGGAAGACACGTAATACATACGTTATATCATACAAACATTACGTCACGCCTTTTTCCCTTTTTGTCAAGATACATGGGGATTCTTAAGGGAAAAGTGTCAGGGCCAAAAGGGTATTGAATATGAATGTGGATGGATACGCAGGAAGGGGAAGACCAAAAAAAGATGGATAAATGGAGAAAGAAAACATATTGTGCCGACCCCAAATGAATGGGATAAGGGCAGGCAAATGATGCATGGGGCATGAGGCATGGGGATCCTATCTCGGGTTAGAGTTATCAGATCTCCGGTTGGAGGTAGCTCCAACCGGAGATCTGATGGGGTCGAGGTATGATTTCGCTTCATTTAACTACACCAATGTTTGAGACAGTATCCGGACCAAACCAGTTTTTTGGGTATTGGGTGTTACCCCTGCCATCCGTTGGGCTTGGTTGCTTGGGCAAGTACTGATGACGGAACCAATGATAAAGACAACACCGGAACTGGTTCTCCCTTACGTATATACTCTTGTAGAAGGATTTTTGGCTGGTGTTGTACTTGTACGGAATGGAACGGGGTGCGCGATGATCCATTCAAAATCGTATGCTTAAGTACCGAGAGATTGGTATTACTTTGATATGCTTGGTTAAATTTATCACTTACTTTTCTCTATTAAATAAATGTTATTTTCATGCAAACAAAGCACGCAATACGTGGGACAACACTGATAAGTGACATTACTGAAAATCTTCCCTTAAAACTTAATCGAGAAAAATTGATAAATATACATTCATCCCACATGTTTATTGCCACGATTAGTATTTTACCTGGATATTTCGACGCAGTTGCATACGTCATGGGACACCAGTAGACAGTCAAGGTGTCACTACTAACCGTGGTAAAAAACCCGATAACTGCGATGAAAGTATAGTGAATAACCACGAAAGTATCAATCCCTATAGTGATCAATCCCCGTCAAAGTAACCTCAGTCTATGTACACCATGGGGCTAGGCGTAGAGATTGTAGTAAGAGCCTCTTATATGGAGAAGCAACATGTCTAAACTTTGACGCGTTTCAGCAACGTTCGAGCTATCGTTAAAGTGGTATTTGTGTACATAATTTACCCCATACCACCCTTAATGTATGACCTAGTTGCAACTAACTACTATACTATGGCTGCCTGCTTGCTTGTTTGCTTTCTTCTAAAGGTGGCCGTGTGGTGTCCGGCAGAGTAGAATAGCACCAACCCCTTACACTCGTGGGTGTCGTACAGGCGACAAACGTTTTCGAGGCATAAGATCTAAAGTCTCCGTAGGCTGGAAAATGGGCAGCAGCGTTTTCCATTGTTATATTTACAACACTGCGATTTCCAACCCGCCTGCCAAGCGTGGAGATTATGGCAATAGCCTCCCATTTTTAGTGGGAGAGGCCCTAAGTCTAGCAGTAGACTGTTATGGGCTGTGATGATGATGATGATATTGATACCAGAAGGAATACATTTAGGCATGAAGGTAATACCCTCAGTTCCCAAAAAATTCTTAAGTAGACGCTGTTGGTGATATACCGACACCATAAGGCATGAAGGTATAACATTCAGTTCCATAATTTTAAATCTCACAAAGTAACACGACGTGCTGCCACGACCCACCTACACCTCGGAATTGTTCATTTCAATGCAAATCATACTTCATAAAGCTTCTAACAACATTCGTCACCTCTGACGTCATATTTGCCGAGGTTCGATCAGGCAGGAAACGTCAGGCGACCCATTTAGCGGCGTTGTTTTTATTTGACCTATTTATTTCGGTGTTTAGACCGCGCAACGATGGAGTGACTAGGGGAAAGGAATGCTTGGTCGGTTTGGTCATGTACATTGGATGAATGGAAGAGATTAATGAAAAGGATGAATGTGGTAGGAGTGTATAGAAGCGTTGGAAGGGGAGACCACAACGTATATTCATATATGTACAATAACCTAACCGACAGAAAAAGACCGGTAACCGCCGACCAAGTTTACTTAAACTCAATTATTTTAAAGCTAAAACAATCTCGATTAAACTTGCTTTCAAATTGAGAAAACCACATCCAAATCGGTCAATCCGATCGGGAGCTACGATGCCACAGACAGATACACAAAGATTACAAATCTTATAAACCCTTTCTGTTTACGTCGGGGGTTAAAAATATGTCATTTTAAACAGATGTCGACTTCATACATAGCTCGTCGTCTCGTGAATAAATACGAAGCCGAAACTGGCCGATGTGCATTATTTAAAGTAAAATAAAGTAAAAGTAAAACACATTTATTACACTCAAACATACAGCACAAAATTCTTAAAATTAAATTTAAAAAATATAATCAAACAGAGACAATAACAAAACAAGAAAAAGAAAAAAGAGACTCTAAACCGCCTCTAAAAAACTCTAAATTAAAGGTACTCTAAATTTACCGCCTTTCAGGGTACTACAAATTTATCCAACCCGGTGGCCGAAACTGGAACTAAGTGTCGTTATTTTGAAATTCACCTTGTTGTCAAAAGCGACGCCGTCACCGGTTCAGGGGGCTTACCATGAGTTCTTATAGCAGGACCTGAACAGAACTGCCCTGCTTAGAGCGAGACAGCGCCATACGTGTCACATAAGCTTGTCTCGTTCGAAACCGGGCAGTTCTGTTTAGGTCCTGCTATAAGAGCTCATGGTATGCCCCCAGATAAGTTGGCACTCTACTGTATTCAGTGTATGTGTGTTAATCCTCGTAGTGGATACAAATAATTGATGACGACATCGCAACGGTGGAATGCCCCCGCGGACGATAACCGGGCCGTGTAACCGTTACCGTCCGTCGTGAAATTAGAAAACATGCCCGCAGCCTTTGTAATCGTCAGGGCGATAAATTTTAGTTCATTTTTTTATTTTTCAGGTGAAGTTTTTGTTTTAATTGTGCGACCAGGCGTTGTTCTGTTGCTGGCCAGTTGTTCACTGTTGAGTTTAAAAGTTAGGCTGTTACCCTTAAGTTAGCAATTATTATATCTAGTATCTAGTATTCTAAGACAATTATTTTAGCTGAATCTCTATGGTTTCGAAGATTTCCTTGGAGTAGTTAATTTTTTAACAGAAACAAAATGGTGTCCGCAACGGCTGATTAAATAAAGCAGCGCCGTACGACACCCTTCGTGTGTTACCTTAGCTTGAACTTGACCTACTTATTGCTTCACATGTAAATGACGTAAATATGCACAGAGTAACAAAACACTTTCAGTAAGTCTATACTAATATTACAAAGAGGAAATATTGGATGTGTAGAGTTTTACCTAACCTATCCATTTTTTCTTGTGTAGAAACCTTCCTCTTGAATCACTCTATTTCTTGTTAAAATCCGTTGCGTAGTTTATAAGATTTTTCTAAGCTTTCAAGCTAGATACATGCATTTATTATTTGGATAGTAGGTATTTATTTATTTGAAGTGGGTATTGCTTGCTTGACGGTGCAGTGTCGGTGGGATATTACGGGGCCCACTGAAAACCAGCGTTGTGGTTCGCGGCAAGCGGCCACAACATTATGCTGAGGAGGGTCCGTTTACGCTGGATGCCCACGAAAAATGCCACTGGGAACCCTATAATTGTCTCCGTGTTTTATGTACTATTTTTTTTTTTTGTGTTATATGTAAATTATTATGTCGTGGCGTCCTTTGTAATAAATATTTTCTTTCTTTCTTTCTTCTTTCATTTATTCCCAGTCGTACACACTGGGTACGACTGACGGGAAACGGCTTTGTTTTATAGGTATACTACGTAAAGTTACGTACATTTCGCTGTGTAACAATTTCGCCGCCAATGTAAACACTAATGAACACACAACTGATACTCACTTGACGTAACGTTAGTTTAATAGATTTATTTTTATCTTCCGCGAGGTGGTATCAATTGAAGCCAATGAAATGTAACCTGCCGTTGATTTCTCTAATTGTTGTCAATATTTTTTGCTCCGTGTCTATTTGCTGTACGAAAAACTTAAGTGGAGAAGTCGGCGACGAGGATCATACCGACCGGCCGACTCTCTTTCTAGCTAGAGAGAGATCTCTAGTCGGAGAAATGGTGGTCTGAGCGTTTTTTTTTGTTTTTTTTTTTACGGCAGGCAATCAGGCAAGCGGGCCACCTGATGGAAAGTGGTCACCGCCGCCTATAGATATCAGCAACACCAGGGGGGTCACCAGTGAGTTGCCCGCCTCATGCTCGAGTGTAGTATGCACAGAGACTGTCAAACCATAGGAATCCTGGATGATTCGCCTAACCTATTTCGTTATGGTGCTTCAAAGGTGGCCACGGTTAACTTCAGACAGGTGGCATGTTTGTTTGTTTGTCAACTGGGTCGAATAAAAAGTAAACAAAAACTACAGGCCCGTGACCGAAACATGTGACACTCACATGGTATGGCCCACTCATCTCGTATTCACCAATTTGGCTAACAATTCGGCTTCACATTTGATGCCATTGCAATTTTAGTAGTTTTGTACCGGAAAAACCGGATGTTCATGTTACTTCTTTTTTATTTAAATGTGCCGAAGCCTGTACCAATTCATACTTAGTCCCATAAATATAGAAATATGTATATGATTCTGGCAGATTTCTTTTACCCGTTCCACACACATTTCTCTTCTTCTTCTTTTTAGTCGTAGCACTCTTGGCCGAGTGGTCATGGTCGTTATGGGTTGGTAGCGCGCTTTACCAGTCACCGCCTTCTTTCCTCATGGCTGCTTTTCTTGTGCACTTGTAAAGGGGCCCATCAAAAGCCTTTTTTTACTTGGTCCGTCCACCGCGTTGGAGATCTGCCGCGAGCCCGAGTGCCTTCTACACTGCCTTGCATAACTAGCCTCTCTGTGCTGGTGTTCACATTTAGGCCAATTAAAAGCAATTCAGTATTGGAATAAACCAATACATGAACAATCGTTATTATTTCGGCGACCGGAATGTTTACTTGTCCGTGTGCCAATTACCGCGCTGTTGACCTTCGGTGCCCTTACGCGGTCGAGATGCCGACGTAACCGCATGCAAAGGCCTGTAATCGATGCCATAATTGGACCTGTTAACCCTTCTCGAAACTTTTCTCTACCTTTACAATATACATATTAGTCAGGCACCTGATGGGATACGACGACGCGGTCAAAGATGAAGCCAGTCTAGATACAACCAATTCACTAGCTATACTCATTAGAAAGGTCAAGCCAAAGGGATTTGTGCGGATATCTGGTATCTCTATTACGTAAGAGTGGAACATACTTTATAAGCCAGGCATGACCGCCATCTCCACTGGTGAGTGACGTCTCGTCCGACACTAGAACTCTTGTTTGGCCAGGACCTACGGTGGCGACCCAAACAGCTACACAGTGACACAAAAGCACTTTGACATTCAGACACGCCCGTGGACAAAAGAATATTGTCGCTTCCAGCAATTGATGCTATGATTGAATTTCTGAACCCTTCCCAAAACTTGTACGCGTACCTCGTCCAGGACTTTAGCTAAGCAAATGCTTAATTCCATTTAGCCAAGAACTTATAACATTGCAGTGCCAAACCCCTTCCCGTCGGAAACGCACTATTGTCATAAACTAAATCTACTAACTTTGTCTGATGTTATTATTTTGATTTGCAGTATGTTTGTTTATCCTTTCGCGAATCACTCGTAGGATAAGCTGTATCCCTCTGTCGAAAAACTGGTAAAATAGAAATAAAAGATATCCATCCTGGGCCCTCGCGCATTTGTAAAACACATCAGTGTCAGGACAGAGTAAAGTAGCGGTCCATAGTCTCTGCCTACCACACCTGTGGGACTGAGGTTGTTTGTATATGTATTAGTGAGAGCGTATCATCTTTTCCTCTATTCCTCACTACCCGTTATGTTGGCTCACGTGAACAAGGATGACCAACATAAAAGTCGGTGTCTATTTAATTACACATTTTCCTTTTGTCTGGTTATGGCCGCCGCTTTATGTTATTGGCGTAAAACCCGGCCTTTATGCTCTTTAAAATGATAATGATTATTTCGCGGGAGAAGCTTCCAGTAGTAAAGCTGGCGGTCTTTAGCGCCTCTTCTGTTGTCAGTTATTAGTTGAGGTTGGCTTTTGGCCATTTCAATCCCTAATAAACCCGTCTTTTCTTTTAGGCAAACGGACCATCTAATGGAAAGTAGTCACCGCCGCCTATGTACATCAGCAACACTAGGGGCGCTACCAATGCGTTGCCCACATCTGAAAAGAGCTTTAATATACCTCTTGAAAGATTCCATGTCATAGTCCAAAGAACTCTGTAGCTGGGAGCTCATTCCACGTACGAGCGAGAAACGTTCTTTCGGACCTTCGCGTGGTGTGGTGGCTTTAGCAGTAGGACGGCCGCTGCTGAACCCATGCCTCTCTCGAAGCTTCCTTCCTTACTCACAAAACAAAACCTCACCTATATAGTCATTTGTTGGTGCTTTTAAATAAGGCCCGATTGCACTAAACTTTGGCAACTTATTAGATCCGAGGGTTGCGGGTGTTCGATGCTAATGGACCTCTCTTTATTCCGTCTATCTAAATTATGATTGTACGTAAGATGTTTTAAAAGTTGAGCGCCATGTGCACTTGGCCCACTTGTTCCGAAAGTCTGGGTTGAATAATTTAACTCGAAGCTTACTAACTTAGGGTATTTTTAAGTGAAGTATTTTTAACTCTTACCTCATAGACATAGACATAGCTTTTATTTGACAATAATTACAAATATATGACATTTACTTAGGTAGGGTACATTCAATAAAAATTTATTGTGAATATTGTAATTAACCCAAGTTACGAACGAATGGTAAATGATTTAAGTGTGCTACTCTCTCTCTCTCTCTCTCTCTCTCTCTCTCTCTCTCTCTCTCTCTCTCTCTCTCTCTCTCTCTCGCTCCACAGTGATTAATATTAATCTATTTCTTGGGTCAGATTTGAATGACATGTAGTTTTTGACTTTACTAACCCAGAGTCAGTTAGTTAACACGCGCAATATCGGTGGGTTAACAATTTTAAAATTGAACTCTGTCAACTGCTAACTCTTGGTGGTGCAAACATAATTCGAATTTAACTCCTAGGTAGCATTTACCGTCGAGTTAACGATGCTAACACAGCTTGGAACAAGTGGGCGTAAGAAACAAAAGCAAAAACTTTTCGATTGTTATAATTATTTTCTTGGCGCTGTTGGCTCAACCAATTAAAACAGAACAACAATAACCTAACCAACAGATATCGGATAACCCGTCAAAGCCTAGATACACCACGTAAAACTTTCCCTTTTCGTATCGGGGTTTAAAAACAAAAACAGAACCACATAATTTTACAAGCTTTTATTTATCTTGCAATGTTTGTATGTTCGGGTCAAATCTTGCAGCCCTAATATAACGCACTTCCCGGCGTTTATATGAACTGAAATTTGGTATACCTATGTCCCGGTTGTGGTCTCGCGCACGAGGGCCCGGGGGGGTGGGCTTAACTATGATTTAGGATTTGCCATGTCACAGAATTACTTACAGTGGAGCAACTGCCATCTAACCTCCGGAACCCCGTTAACTGGGGAAACTGACCAGATTGGATCATGGTTACAAATTCAATCACCTGAATGTGCAGGTTTCGTCACGATATTATACCTCACCGTAAGAGCATCGGTTAGCATTTAACTAAATTTCATAACTTAAACAAGAATCATTGGTACATGGCGGCAGTGGGATTCGAACCCGGTACCTCTCGCTTACGAGTCGCTTCAGTCGCTTGAATGTGCAAGTTTCATCACGATATTGTCCCTCACCGTAAGAGCATCGGTTAGTGTTCACTATAGCGCGTATTAACCTGCGACCCTTCGCCAACAGACATCCCAGACATCCCGGAGGACATCAAGAAGCTACGCGCGCTGCAGATCGCGGACTTCAGCAGCAACCCGATCCCGCGGCTGCCGGCCGGGTTCAGCCAGCTGCGCGCGCTCACCGTGCTCGGCCTCAACGACATGTCGCTCACCAGCTTGCCCAGCGACTTCGGCAGGTTAGTGACTACCGAAACCAGCCGAAAGACACCCATAGCTGGGGCATACGCCCCCGAGATCTCCACAAAGGCCGGTCCTGTGCCTTCCGCATCCAGCTGGTACCTGCGATCTTTACCAGGTCATCGGTCCAACTTGTGGGAGGCCTACACACGCTGCAACTTTCGGCACGTGGTCGCCGCTAACTTTACTGCCCTATCGGCCGCCTATTTTTTGTGGTATGTGCCCTGCCCATTGCCACATTGC
Organism: Blastobasis lacticolella; assembly: GCA_905147135.1. Lineage (NCBI taxonomy): Eukaryota > Metazoa > Arthropoda > Insecta > Lepidoptera > Blastobasidae > Blastobasis > Blastobasis lacticolella. Next base: position 22,138,585 of record LR990040.1, read on the forward strand.
CTGGCAATCCTCACTGCTACACTGCTATCCAACCGCCACCACTACACCACCACCAGTTCACTATAGGTCGTGGTTTACCAGTGGTAATGGTGATCACATACATAGGCTCGAGCTTTTTATTTACTGTAAGGTCTAGATATTTTCTCAAAATTGTATTCCCTTTTTTTGAGTGTAATATTTTCACACAATTCATAGCTCGAAGTTGGATTCGAAAAGATTAACAGAATTTTCTCCTTTCAATGAACAGCTCAAATTACTTATGAATCAGCCAACTCGAACGCAATTAGCAAATCTTGCAATTTAGTTATTTGAGTTATCAAAGCTTGGTAAAGTCAATTTGACGTTACCCTCCCCAATGAAGTCATGTTAGTTAAGGTTCCACAAGTTTGTAATTGTTTATTCAATTTTATTTTGAAGATTAACAGTACTATCTTTATAGTAATACATGATAAATGTAAAATACTTACGAAGGTAAATCAAATATCAAATGCATATTTTCGACATTGCGAACTCCAATCCGCCTGTCAAGCTTGGAGGTCACTGCCAAATCCTTCCACTCTAAGTATCTTCGTTTTCTAATTTCATCCGACTCTTCTTGTAATTCTTTTTCAAGAGTTGGATGTTGTGTTGATCATGAAAGCATCAAATTAGGTACCAATCACTATATTAAAGCTTATTAGATAATTTCATAACTAGCAGCTGCTGCCCAACAAATAAACGTATCCCAAATTTGTAATCGTATTAGGAACATGTTTAAGTCGCCATCATATTCTGACCGATTTCACATGAGCCTTGTTGCTAACTTGACCCCGTCTGCCTCGGGAAACTTGAGTAACGTGGGCAGGACATGTCAGTTACTTCCATTTTCAGGGTTGAAGCATCCTACATGATGGATGGTCGCTGTGCTCAATAGACGCTTCACAAAGTTTTGTAATCTGATGTGACACGGATTTCGCGAGTTTGTACTTTCGCTCGCTACAAAAACTATTAAGCACATTATTGTCTGGTCTGGGTAGTGTATTAGAAAGTGATCGATGATGGCCTAATGAGTTTGACTCAGACTATGTAGAGCTAAGCTTGTAATGGATGTACCGTGTATGCATGCTGTTCCTGTGTGGTGTTCGGCAAACAACTAGACAGCTCATAATTTTGAACTGTCGCCTATAACTACTACTTCAACATCGCAGCCCATAACAGTCCACTGCAGGACTTAGGGCCTCTTCCATGAGAGGGGACGTTGTTCCTATAATCTCCGCGCTTGGCAAGCGGGTTGAAGATTTTCGGAGATTTTTTGCCCCGAAAACATTAGTCGCCTTGTACGTGACCTACGGGTGTAAGGGGTTAATGCTATTATTTTCTGTCGGACACAACACGGCTATTTACGATTCGTATATTTGGGTCTCAGAGAGATACAATTTTGATTAATTAAACTCGAACGCTACGCCAAAGCCGCGCCTACATCAAATCCCTCCAGACTTACTGCTGCGGATGATGAACAACAATAAGTAGCAACTCTGACCCGATTCGCATACATGCGTAGTGTAGAGTACAAAAGCTTTGTTCAGATATTCATAAACGAATGCGAAGTTACAAAAACGTTTGAATTATTAATCTCGAACGTCGCGCCAAAGACGCCCAAAGCCCCGTTGGCTCACGCACTTCATGACTACTTAATCACTTAGAAACCTTTTAGTAAGATCGCCTCCTAACTCCTCGACTCGTTTTGATCCCGTATTATGTGCCCGGTACCGCCCGCGCCGGCTCTAAATTTGAACGTTCTTTGATGGTTCCCGGGGAATTCAAAGGATTCACATTGTTAATTAGGGCGGTTGGTAACTGTTGTGGTCGGCGGTTCCGATTGATTGTCCGGTGCTAAGTCGTCGTGGTACTTCTGATGTCTTTGCTCCTCTTTCGCTGTGTCTGTAATGATTTTGAACCATTTACTCTATGACTGCTGAAAATATAAGAACAGATTCGAAATGTCTAGCTAATTAAGTGCCAATTGGAATGCGTTAAGAAGATATGACGTCAAGGTGAAGAAGTAGGTAGACTCGTTATTGAACACAAAATTAGACAATGTGTATGTTTGTGTCCTTTGTTCACGCACAAACAAATTTAAATGATTGGCAAATTTACAAGACTTTATCAGTTATAACAAGTCTGTAGACTGTACAATAATATTCTACAATAAAATATCATACTACCATAGAACTCTTAAAGGGATAGAGCCCTGTGAAAGTTACGTCACCGCACGGGTCGCGTGTTTGTCCAGGTTTAGGGAGCGAGCTTCCACAGACTGGTAGAAAGCGAAAGCTCTAAGGGAAAGTGACCGGTCCGAGCGAGCTTTTGACGGACTAATTTCATTGTGTGGCTGACGGCGCGCCGGAACACCCATTGTTGGATTGAAGTCGATGTGTTCACGTTTGCCTGGTGGACGGTTCGCGTATTTACTACGGCGATAAATTGATCAATTGCTAGTCAATTTGTTATTCATCTCACTTTTTTAGGCTTTAGGTATACGATGGTATAGATTAAATAGGACAGGAGTGTGACTCAATGTGTACTCATTTTAATACTTATTACATTAATACGCTCGCTATCTGTCGATATTGAGAGTTCATCCAGAACCGAAATAGTTGCATACCAAATGGTCTTAGAGACGCTTTCTCGCCATCTAAAATGAATGTTGTGGAATGAGCTCCCTGGACGGGTTTTCCCTATTAAAATCTCTACAAAAAGGGTTTCAAATCGTCTATACGGAATGTATTAATTACCTCTGGTACTGCTGTACTGTGTTGTGGGTCTTACATACTTGTTTACCTCTTTCCGGTATACATTTTTTAGCATTCTGTTCCGTAATATATGGAGCCCATACATGAGTTAATGTCTGTCTGTATCCACAACCAGCCTTAACATACTTTGAACTGCGACATGAATCAACTGGTGCATTGCGTTACCGGTCGTTCGTAATGCGATCTAGCGTGTTCAAGTCTTCTGTCACGGTCAGCCTCGATCGCATGTGCCGATTGCCCGTGAACCACGCCATTGAATACTCTTTCTGTTTGTTTCGGATTGTTACGAGAAATTCGTGTTATGTATTGATGTATTTCGGGTATCCGTAGCCAACCGCTGCACTTACGGGTTAATCATCGTCGCGGAAAAACCGGCTCAGCTGCTTGTGGTAAATCTTCTAGCCATGGTCATCTTTCCTACTAGGATAGCGCTTTCAGATTTACTGAAAACGGTTCGAACAATCCAATTTGTGGCGTTTCGGCGGCGACGGACATCTGACCCGCACATCCCGGACTAACCTGGTACGGAAAAGCTGATCCGCCAGAGCTTCGTCGGTCCGTTAGCAGGGGGACCGCGAGCAGGTGACCTTGGCTTGGGCCCATGAGATGGTGGTGGGGCTCCGTAACACACTCACGTGTTGGTGTCATACAAGGCGACTAAAGTTATCAAAGTGTTACCTTCATGTATGAGAAAATATGCAGCAGCCTTTTCTGTTGAGCAGTTTCAACACTACTGCTATATCCAAACCGGGTGTTTTCGCAATTCCAAAATCTACGATATGGTGTTAGTGCAACGTCAGGTCTGATGTGAAAGTAAAGCCCTGAGGGCTGGATAAGATCCGGCATTTTATAATTTGGAGAACTGGGAGAACGTATAGTCCAGTGCTATACATAAAAAAAGTTTTTTTTTATTGGCATTTGTTTCTACTCAATAGCACGACAGTATTTTGACAACAGACCTTACGCCTCGGTCGCGCCATTTGAAATCGCGAAAAACGTCACGTGGCAATGCCCTACACTAATATGGGGACGTAGGTTCCATTGTTTCTTTATACTTTAGGTACGTCTTTCGTATCGGGTTATTGTACAGTCACAGTTACTCAATAAACTTTTGTCGTACTTTTGTCAGTCAACCTTGTTTCGGTCCCGCGACAGTCCTCCTAATTAATGTCAGCGAATTCAAAGGATTCTCATTGTTGAACCGGAAAAGACTGTTGGGGTGGTTATACTTTACTGGGTCGTCATATAACGATGAGACTTTGTCTATGTTTCGTATTATTTTCTATACAATACATTTGACAACACCAAACCTTTACAATTGATAATTGAAAAGGGAAATTTATTTCCCCACATATGTCGGTATTTATTACGTGCTCTAATGCACGGGCGGCGGCGTCCATACGTTAATACATGCCATCGCCATTCGTGATTGAGTAAGTAAAGTAAGTTAAGCCGAGGAGCCGATTCCCGCACCATTTGGGAATAACTACAGCTCGTCGCAGAGGGCCTGTTAAATAGCTCTCACCATGACATTTCAATATGAATTCTGGACGGAATTTGATCAATATCCGAAACCCTTTTACGTTAAAAACTCTCTTATAAATACCTCTCTTATAAAAACCCGAAGTATCTCGGGGAACTTTTTGTATTCAAAGCCAATACCCAGAGCCGCTCTTTGCGTGCATGCCGTGAGAAGATGCTCGAGATTCCTGCCCATACAACTGACTTCTATCACAAATCGTTCGCACTGCAGGCGGCTAGACTATGGAACAGTCTTCCCCGAGATATAAGGTGTGCAGAATCGTTGTACAGTTTCAAGAAAAAAATAAAACAACATTACTTGACTTTAGTGGGGTGATTATGGGTGCTAGGTTACTTTACTAGCTTTCCAATTGTTTTTGTTTTCATTGTAAATTTTTGTATAGTTTTTGTGTGCACTACCTATCAATGACTAAAATACTTTTCTTTTACTTTCCATACCAAGGTTGTCTGGAAGAGATCACGCTAGTGATAAGACCGCCCTTTGTACTGCTTTTTATTATGTATTTTATTTCATGTATGTATCTAGTGTGCAAATAAAGAGTTTTTGTATTGTATTGTATTGTATAAATTCAACTACGTTCACCTCGCTCTTTGCGATTGTGGGCGAGTGCTTATTTGTGATGTTACTTCTAATTCATCATGAATTACCCGAATAGCCCGCTGTAGGACTTGATCCTCCTTCAAAGAAATGAAGGCTTGCCGTAATCTTCAGGCGAGTGTGAGATCGCAGTTTTGAAAGTAATATGTATACTCAAATTCAATTCAATTCAAATTCAAAATTTCTTTATTGAGTAGGACATTACATATCTCTTTCATTCGTCAAAGAGGAGGGGGTAGGAAAGTAGGAAGGAAACACACAGTGACTTGTTGGCCGCCCCCTGGCCGTAGCACACCCACCCCCAGCCGACAACGGCCGAACCATGTGCGACAATACCAGACAGAGCCGGTCAGTGCCCGACAATGCCAAGCAGAGATGGTCCTCGCATAATATATAGGAACCTTTACTATACTTAATAAAAAAACGCCTAAAACTACAGCAAGAGTGCGCCAGTTTACCAAGGCAGCACCCGTTCACGAGTATAACGCAACCATATTTGAGGGAAAAAGCCGACCCGGCCCCCACGCCACCACCAGACAGACCTTTAATCGAGCAAACATCACAAATGCTGCATGTGATAGGTAGCTGCTCCCATCCAACCCTTATCCTGCCCGCAGCCTACCCCTACCCTATGCCTACCCTACCCCTACTTTTCCCGTATCCTATCCTACAAAATCCCCACCGCAGCCCGCGCAGAGCAGACGCCCCCCAGCCCCGCTACGACCAAAAGACACCGTGTGTGGGAAGGGAAGGGAAGTTACTAGATAGTATATTTTTGTAAATCTAAAGCCAGATTAATCGTGTTGGTTTAAGAACTAACACGATTAATAAGGCTAAGACCTTGTCTCATCGAAGAGTTTCAGTAGTTCGGAAGATATTTGAATGCTAATGCTAGCTTTTGTCTGCATTTTGACATTTATAAAATTAGTTTGATAGGTAGATTTAAACATTGAGAGAATGGGAGAGGATCGTGCAGCCAAACGTGCATACCTGGGCCGAATAGCCGACAAGCTCCCGGTTGGACGGCCCAGGTATCGATGGATGGACGAAGTCCAGAAAGACCTGCGTGAACTCCAGATAACACTGGGACAAACGCAGGGTAGGGACCAATGGCGAATTCTTGTGTCGGAGGCCAAGATCCACTGCGAGTCGCTGAGTCAGCGAAGTAGTAGTAGTAGGTAGATTTAAATATTATTTAGATAGAGGTTAGGGCAAACCTTTCCACTGATGTGGAGGAGGCCCAAATCCAGCAGTGGACTGTTATGAGCGGTTGATACTATGATGTATATGAGACGACATCTGTCGGCAGTTGTAAGTACTCTCAAATGGACGATCAGAACAAGTGATCGTGAATGAAGTTCGACGAACCGGCGAGTCAATTCCCGAGCCCTTTCAAAGTCACCAGAGCCCCTCGCGGCGGGTTTCATTGAATAAATCTCGCGCACTCATTTCAATTTGAATCTGAGTTTAATGAAATTCCTTTTAAACATCCACGGTGGCATTCCCGCTTGTAATTTCAAACGCGATCGGATCGTTCTTTTGCATTTGTTGATGAGTGCTTCGTTTGGCTTCTAATTACGTGATTGTATGTGATATATGTGATAATGTAATTATTAACGGCATGTGATGGGGTTCTTTCCTCCATAATTTTAGTGATTTGAGATTATAAAACAGGAACATTGAGATATTACAGTAGTAGAGACCGCAGTGATCCGCCGATAGGCATGCAAATATTGCAAACATTACATTACGATTAAGAATACTCTTTGCTAAGTGCACAACTTTAAGACGGGCGACCGATATACCTGTCAGCTTGTAATAAATACAAACAAATGACGAAAACATCTAATGCAAACTAATGAAAAGCACTGGGGTAGAGTTTACTGTTAGAACTTGTAAACAAACTTATTTTGGCAGTGGCATTGATTGCAATACCACGAGTAGCCTAGATTTTGAAAAGTAGGTGAACGGAATGCCTGATAAAACGAAAGGCGTGTCTTCGACGTGTCCCATTAAGACTAAATGCGTTCGTTATCAATTTCGGAGCGAGTCAAGATTACTATAGGCGAGCAGCGCCCTCTGGAAATAAATGCCTCTTCATCAAGTATTAATTCAATTTCATCTAAAACCTTTTAAGGTTGGCTGAGTAAGGAGCTTACAACGCAATATGAATACAAAGCCATACATTATACGGCGAGATTACCTGCGTTGTGAAAATTGAACGTGATTATGCCTCGACTGTTTCCAACGTGGATTTTATGCGTGGACGTGAGATTTTGGTAAGAGAGGTACGGCTTAGTGGGATATCCCGATGGTGTCTTCACTTTACAGAATGCTGCTGCCACACTATACTATTTTTAATTAATCCCCGACGATAAGAGAGGGGTATAACTTTGACGTGTGTATCTGTCTGTGGCATCGAACGAATGGACCGATTTGGATGCGGTTTTCTTTATTTGAAAGCCTGTTTATTTCATTAAAATCAGTGCAGCAGTTTAGAAAATATTTGAGTATACGAGTATGTGAACTTAGTCAGGGGTTGTCCGACTTTCTGTCGGTTAGTTTTATAAATAGTACTAATAAGAACTATACCTGAGCGAAAGTATGTTTAGGTTCGATTTAGTTGGTTCAGAGTCTACCCGCAAAAGTAACCATTGACATACATCCACATCCAAACACCTAATGTGTTTGGATGTGAATGTATGTCATAACAACTTTAGTACCTTTAAAAGTAGCAGACAAGACGAGTACTTATTACGGCTGAAAGTACCCGCTGTACGATTCCCATTGCCTCGCGACGGAATTCTCGAAACCTGTTGCTCTCGAGTACTAATTAAGCCCCGCTATTACGTTTTAATCGACAGTTACGCCCGTCTTGTTGCCAGCGCTGTGTTTTTTATACAAAGAAATTAATTAACAATAAACCTACATTGCGAACGCGTCTGTTGATTTTTATTGTTGCGGTTGCGTCGTGAAGCCGGGTGTACATCGAGAGCGGACGCGTGTAAAGGATACTTGCAGAACTTCAGAAGTTTGATGGTCAATTTTGTTGCATTAAAGTGGTGCGTTGGTCGCTTGCCAAGCGTTTGCTGTCTTCTACTTCACAGTGATTTGTATAAGTCTATTCCTTAACGTCAGATTTGAAATTACATGCCGTTTTTGACATGACTAACCCAAAGTTACTTGATAAACCCTAGCACATCGTTGGATAAAAATGTATCACAAGGTTAGCCCTTAGGCACAAAATTAGTTTTGTGTCACGATCCTCACGTCGTAGCCGTTGGCTCTCGTCACTGACTTTTCGACCTCTTTCCTGATACCTGATATATTTAAGCACCTATTTCCCACGTATTAGGTACGTATCGACAACATCATATTTTAAACCAAAAGATTTTTCGCTATCACACAACTGGTTCTAATGTCTGTGTCGACTTTCGTACGTTCATCTTACGTTACTATCGTCAATAAACTTTACATTACGAACGCTACAATCGAACGCTCTCAGTGGACCTCGTCCCTTGCAGGAGTCAACCTCAGAATGGTCTTTATTAGTGCGTTATTTCGGGCCGCCGCCGTCGACCAGTCATCGAGCACCGATACGCAAAATATTGAATGTTGTGCATACCGGGCGGTGCGCGGCGGCGAATGATTCATTTGCGACGGTCGATGACGCCTGCGCAACTTAGCCGCTTCGAAGCTAGATTTAGCGGGTGTTTGCCTTATGCGCTTATTACACATGCCTAAATTCAGAAGCAAAAAGCGTAAGACCAAATCAAAACGGAATGTATTGTTCTTTAAATAAGGTAAATTTTTGTATCACGGCTTTTGTAAAGTGGAGCGACACGTAACTTAATATAAGTGATATAAAAATGGACCTTATATTATAAGCCATACATTTCACTTTGATTTGCTCTCACGCTTTTTGCTTCTGGATTTAGTAACTGAATTTAAGCATGTGTAATAAGCGCATTAGGAAGTAAGTAAGCACACACAAAAGTACTTACTACTTACACGCCTTACTTGGCGGAGTTTCCTACTTTTCGAGTCCTTGCGAATTATTGGGCGTGTTTTGAGATATTGTGGTTGTGATTGCCACCGCAGTACTTATACATTTATACATACTCTGTCAGATTTTTAATACTTTTTAAGAACCATCTGATTTTTAATCTTTGTTTTCTGTTATCTACTAAAAGGTTAATCAAGTTTAAAGTCTAAAATCTCTATCTTCGCAAATTAAACCACCTAGAAACAAGAATTCAACATCGAAACAAGATTCCCTGACTGGGAATTAAATTACTGCTAACACAGAATAAAGATAAAAAGAAATGTGTTCACAGTTAGTTACGAAACTTTCAGTCAATAATTGTTCAAATTAGTTGAGTTGTTTTTTCTCCTAAAATTCTTCTTTATCGAGTCAATATCGTTCGTCGTCTGTTGCCGGTCACGGTGACTGCGTAAATAAATAGACGGAATAATAATTTCTTAGATACTTCTTACTTTGAGGATCACTCAAGCGCTTTTAAATTTATGCCGTCTAGTGGGATCCAGCGCTTTTTCCGAGCTGGAACATCGGTCGTCGCTCAAACCGAGTCAGGCTTTGACATCTGCTTAGGAATGCGGCCTCGGGCCTCCGAGCAAGCCGCGCGTACGCACTATCAGTCAATAGCTCAATAGTACCAATAGTACTGTTTCTACATTACACAACGGATTGTATGGAATGGAAGTGTTTGCATCGCGTGCCGTACGAGCCGTTGCATGCATCTACGCGTCTATGCAGCAGGGTCACTGTCGCGTTGTTATGTGTGGTAATTGTGCTGCTGGTTGCATGATTGAGTGGTGTCCTATTGTGGCTTGCGGCTCGGTCAGTATAGGGACTTTTTTACGTACCTACTGACAGAACAAATTTGCAAAGACGGTTGCTAGGGACTTAATTTTCTTCGTTTGGTAAAGGTACGATTTTATAGTGGTCTTCGTGATATCAAGGACAGATGATATAGAACATCGTCAATGAATACGTGTTCAAGGGACCCTTAGCGTTGAGGAAAACGATTCGAGGACAAGTGTCTCGAGATTTTGTTTTGAGTGTTTGAGGCTAAAACTTTCTGTCCAGTGGTTTCTTTGAAAGCCTTTATCCGCCATCTCACCTGGTGGTAAATGACGATGCGGTCGATGCTGTAGAATGGTATCCTCGATTGTGGCGATGTTCACTCTTTCCATAATAAGGCCCAGGGTATATTTTTTTTGGAGAACAAATCCGCAGGCAAAGAGTTCCATTCCTTGGCTGCTCGCTTCATAAACGTAGAAGCGAAGGGTTTGCTCCGAGTAGAAATAATATCGACAATGTATGGGTCACTGACCACTTAGATGAACGGCAAACGAGCGCGAGGACCGCCTGATGGCAAGCAATCAGCGGTATGGTATTCGCCAAAACTGATCAGTAGGCGGCTCGCGTACCAATAGTAAACAAAATGTGAAGGACCCCAGAAATTGCCACGCCCGATACGATTCTCGTAAATATCACTTCGTTATTAGATGCTTTCGATTCCGAACGTGTATCTGATTAGATTTCCAAGGCGCTGCTTCTTAGGATAGCGGTACCGTCATATGGAAATGTTAATAAGGAGACAAATAAATCATGTTGGCGTCAATATCCCGGTTTTGCTCCCGTGCGCGAGAGCAAATCCTGAGCCCAGGGTTCGCTTTAATCATGATCCAGGATCCATGATCAGATAATTCTTCCGTGACCCTGTTAACAGAGGAATCTGACCAGATTGGATCATGGTTACACGTTCAGGTGACTGATGTACAGGTTCCCTCACGATTTCTGTCACCGGTAAGAGCATCGATTAGTGTTTTTGCGTTAGGGCTACTCCTTCTATTTGCGACTAATGTGTTAGACGATCCGTTCCTTGCCCACTTCTTACGAGACTTGTAACATACGTTGGCTATAACTGTAATCTTCATTGAGTCACTCAAATGAGTGTTATCTATCTATATTATACTGTTATACCTAATTCTAGATAGAATCGCCGAGGGGAAAAACTTGGTCGTCCTTCGCAACATTGCCTGTACGGAGGTCTGTTGGAAATGATTTCTCTTCAATGTATTCACTCGTGTGTGGATAAAAGTTTGCCTTGTTAGATGTCCCCTCCATCTTTGTGTGAACTGTATCTGTGCTAAAAATCAGACCATTCTGAATCAGTGCTCTGTCTGATTCTTTGGAAGGTCAAGCTCATTTTCAGGCTTTGTGTAAGTATTCTATACTACCGGTCACTACGCCGAGTCGGATGCGAGAGCCAACGCGAGAATGCCGAAGACCGGGCGAAATGGAGGAAAATGAGTAGTAAAGCGGACCCTGGTAGAGGCCGGGATAAGCGCTAGGAGGATGATGATCATGACGGTAGTCACTACACGGCGACTACGGCTACGACTTTAGAAGGTAGTAAGTAGTACATCTCGCGTCAATCTTTATGGCGGCTCATAAGTTAGTTGCGAGGAAAATTGTTTGCTAGATTATTCAAATTGTAGTGCTTTTTAGTGGTTAATAAGTTCACACGAGTTATAGAATTTGTACTGACACTTTCTATAATGCGCATAATGATGCATATTGATCATGGAAATTATGATTTTGGCCGAGTGGTTAAGGTATCCGACTCGTAAGCGGTGCCGGGTTCGAATCCCACTGCGGCCATGTACCAATGACTTTTTTCCGAGTTACGTACATTACGTGAATGCTAACCGATGCTCTTACTGTGAGGAAAAACATCGTGATGAACCCTGCAAATTCAAACGATTGAATGTGTAACTATGATCCAATCTGGGCAATTCCTCTCGTAGCAGGGTCACGGAAGTCAGATGGCAGTCGCTCCACTGTAATTATCTGATCTGCCTAATCCTGGATCATGGTCAATTTGGACCCCGGGCACTCGTGCGCGAGAGCACAACCGGGACATTAACGCCTTATAGCGCTCGCAGCTAACGTCCGATCTGCCATTGATTGACTCGAGGTAGAGCTCGTCTAATCTAAAATGACGCGCCCCACTATCGCATTAACGCACACAAGCAAGTTTAAAATATGGACGCAATACATATACAAATGCCGTTGTAATTGGTCATTCAGTTGCCGGTGAGATTCAAATGTAGGAGAACGCGTCGTTTGGCTCCCACACAGATGAAGTGTCGTTATCAATATTTGCACTCACACATCGAAATCAACTAACTAAGTAGTGGGGCGCGTCATTTTAGACTAGACGAGCTCTATAACCGTTCGTAATGGAGCCACGCGTTTCGGTTCGTGTAAGTAACTTCACACCGAAATCGCCGCAAGGCCGCGCCTCCGATACGCGAGATCCACTTACGCGTAATTCACGCACTCTTTAGCTCTTATCGGTAACGTGGATTGTTTTCGAGGCCCGAGGCGATCGTCAGTCACGGTTTGATGTCGACACTTTGGCGGTGTTTGTCCTATTTTATGGTGGAGATATCCATCAGTTTGCTATGGCTATGTTTGTAGATACTTGCGCTTGTGTCCCACAGGAGTAGATTATCGAGTGTCACTAGCAGCGGAATCGGTATACCACTTTTGTTTCTTCCTCATTTATACAAAAGAGGCAAGAGACTGGTATGGTTTCTGGCATATGTCACGATCAAATCGAAAATATTGTGCAGAACCGACGAGTATGAAAACGTTGATGAATGTGATCTCTGCTATCAAATTAGGATATAACGTTCTAGACCCGTTCCCGCGGGAATCATATTGAATTTTGGGATACATTATATCATGTTTGCTATTTTACGCTATAAGCTGTACCTATTGATGCCAATTTCATTAAACTCCGTTCAGTAGTTTTTGCGTGAAGGAGTTAAAAATCCTTCTACCTACCCTTGTTTCTAAGTTATAAACCTTCCTCTTGAATCACTCTATTGTTGTTGAAATCCGCATTAAAATCCGTTGGGTAGATTAAAAGTACATAGGGTTGTCCCTACGCCGGGATGCTACTTTGTTTTATACAATGTATAGATGTTTAAATACCCACAATTCACAAGATGATCCGAATGGGCGTTATCGAAAAAGTTTCACTTTTATAAAATTAGGATAACATAACTCACTTACTGCGCTGACTCAGCGACCTAAAGTGGATATTGGCCTCCGACACCAGATATAACAACAAGAAAATTACATTGTATCTCCTTACACGTACGCAACACATCTGGGTGCCTAGATTTGTAGCCATCGTTATGTCCTCACGCTGAACAATGCTTTGTTTAGCTATTGGCTGCTTTAGTAAATTACCTCGGAAACTGGGCTGTTCTACACACAATGTTATTGGTTGTTAATTTTGCTTAAATGATATGATATCGCCTTGCTAATCACTACATACTAAAATATGTAATAGTCCATTGCTCACAATAATATTTGTGAGCAAAGGACTACCATAAGATCACAAAAAGTATTGTTTGGATTGATTTGTTAGTGGACCCGGCGCGACTTCGTTCGCGTACACCTACTTTACCCCTCCCTACCTACCCTTTTTTTCTTGCATAAACCTACCTTTTGAATTACTCTATCTATTGTTGAAAACCGCATTAAAATCCGTTGCGTAGTTTAAAATATAGGGACAGACACTCCTACTCGTACAATGATATGAACGATTAACGCCCAATGACCCTCATATCACCATATTTACGTGAAAATAGTATGCTATTTGTGAAATCACAAAGGAGTTAGTGGAGTCACATGTGAGTTACATCATCATGGCAGTGCCACTGCTGGACTAGGCCATCCTCTAGATAAGTAGCGGGTTATGCAATAATCTTCACGCTTAGGGAGGGGGTCAAAGTCAAATAGTCATGAAAACACACAACAGAACACAATGCGGCTCATTTCTGGTTTACGGAGGTATTAGACTGTGATGGCGCTGTAGGATATATACTACGTCATCATGTACAAGAAAAATTCCACTAGGTACCACCTACAAACGAAAAGTCCAAGTTTGGGTCAATAAAATTATTTTTTGTGCCATGTTGTGCACGGGCAGATCTGGCAGGCGGCGCCCTCACACTCTATATAAGCTGTAAGTGTGACCGGGACGTATAACGTTCTTTGGGGGAAGTCTACGTTCATTACTGGACGGCAACAGGCTGATCGACAAGTGATGATTATTATAGGCGGTAGGGCTTTAGATAGCATTTGCAATAGATTAATAACTTCATCTTGCACGCTCCCTTCGCGGTGCATTCCGCGAGCGAGCGAGTAAGCAAGTCATTAGCGATAGCATTCGAGTTAGGCGGTACCTGTTATGCGTGTCATTAGTCGCCTTGGGACGAATCTCTTGGGTGGTAGGGGCCAGTACTATACTCCACTGTGATGGACACCACACGACTTACATAATTGATTACGGTAATACCCAACACTCCCGCGCTTGCCCGTGATTTTCCTCCTATTCAATTTGCCAATATAAACAGAAAATGTGTATTTACTTATTTCTGTTCACCGAGAATTCCAATTAAAATTCTGTTTATTTACAGTTGGAACGCAAGATTCGAAGCATTTCAGGATAATTGCTGGTCGTCTGCGTTTGTTTTCATGCTCTATTTATTTGCGAACGCTACATCGCTAATGAACTGAGTTTTCCTTGAACTCTTTCAGTTGAATATTGATTTGTCAACAGCCAGCTGTTGATCCAGAGCTGATAAAGTTGAGGGGAACACCCTTATGTTTTTCTGGCGCTAGGCAACTAACTATGTGCGTTGTAATTTTTAAACTCTGTATGGGTAGGCAGCAAGCATGATTATCCACGGGTATATTATTATGATATGTTACAAGCTGTTATTTAGTTTCACATGTCCCCATATTTGTTCGTAATAAAATCTTGCAAGTTAAATTAGACCCATTTGCCGGTTTCCGATTGAGCTGAAATTTTACACACTCATGTAAGTTCGGTGGCAATGCAATGTTATGATACTTTGGAGGTCTTCAGTATGGGATGAGTTAAACTCAGTAGACAAGTGTAGAATGAATATATTTACAAAAAATGTGCCTAACTATATTTACAAATACGTACTACCTAAACTTGTGTGATTACATGACCGACGAACACATGACATGAACTCTGTGGTTAAATACGCATTCGTTCTATTTATTGTAGAACACGGGTTTCATCAACTTTTGTACGAATACTTTAGGTAGCCACAATACCATCGAGCTGATCTGATGATGGAGACTGAAGGTGGCCATGGGAACTCCCTAAACTACGTATTGTAAACCCATCGCGTTTGGGCTCGTTTGATTAGTCTTGTTAAATACTGTGACTGGTAACCGAGAACGCGAAATAAAATCGTGCTTTGAATAAATATTTTTCAATTAACCTTGTTTTATTAGGTTTTTGGATAGTTAGTATCTTCCTTCGACTGGTGGAAGGAGCTCACCCGAGTGTGCTCTCAAACAAAAATATTTACCGTGGAATCGTTGCTTAATCTTATTTCTCGTTGTATGTTTAAAACTTAAAGTTCCTCCTTAAATCCTCCATCCATTTATAGCATAATCTGGCCAGTTATTTGACACATTTTTAAACAAAACGGGTCAAAGGCGATGCGCAAACGCATTCGAGAGTCAACGTCCTTTGCCCACTCGTCCAAGGACCAAATCCGGCGATCCGTACGTCGAGTATTAGTTGGCACGCGGCAGTAAATCGAACTAATTATAGACCACAGTTTATAAAAGACCCTTCGAACAGGAGGCGCCACCATTTGGAACCCTTGGAAAGTTCACTCGCTGCACTTTTACATCTTTCATTATTATGACGGCGGATGTACAGAAGCCACAAATCATTCGCTTTATGCGCATACGTCGCCCGAATGGGTTATACGGTGACCGTGTTTGGAACTGTTTCCTTACTAACTTTTATTTTACTGTGTTTGATGGGACTCAGGAGCAGTGAGTGGGTGGTTACCGCTACGTTCGTCGAAGATGCTAGATAGTCTGCATTAACTTGTGAATATTAGGATTGCATATGTTGTACAGAAGACGCAGCGTAGTTTATAGACGAAGCGTATCAATCTATCCAAAACTAGTATAAGATGAGCTTGTGTCTCTATAGACGCGCATGCCGATGTTAGCTCCTTTTGTACTGGTTTTTATACCTACTATGCTGTTGACGAGTTTCTTTTACGTACGTTTCACGACGTATTAATTAGTACCTATGATCGTAGGCACTAATTAATACGTATAGAGCTAAGCTAAGCGTGGTTAAATTTGACGTGGTAACTATGTATTCCATTCTATCGTCCGCTTTTGATTTATTGCCGATAATTATAATTATAGACATTTATTGGCGTCAGTTATTTCTCCACTGACAAGAGTGAAAATTGAATGATGATGAACAATAATTTATTGTATAACCTAATCGACAGAAAAACTCGGGATAACCCGCGACCAAGTTTGCTTCAACTCAAATATTTCCTAAACTACAAAACCAATTTTAATGAAGCAGAGCTAAGAACCATCTCAATTAAATTGGCTATCAAATAGAGAAACCCGCATCCAAATCGGTCTACGTTCGGATGGTACAAAGCCACAGACAGATACACAGAGCCACAGATACACACGTCAAACTTACAACACCTCTCTGTTTTCGTAGGGGGTTAAAATACATTTCTTGATATTTTTTTTTCTATCGTTAACCACCTACGCAGTAAAACAAACAGCATATACAGAGCACGAGTAGGTAAATCTAACCAAATATTTTAATTTTCCTTCGGCACTCCTCCATCAGATTTCAATATGAAAATTTCTTTCACAGTAAGCGCTGCGAGAGGATTTTTCCCCGCCAGCCTTTGATGTTATATGTATACCTGTTTGCCTGTTTGCATTACCGTAACGAGATTGAATATTGAAACTGTAGACATGGCGGGGCCAATGATATTTGCGATGCTTTTAGAGAGTGCCTACCACCATTCCAAGGTGCTTTTCCGTCAGAATCGGCGATAGCTCGACGATGAGCCAAAGCTGAGGCCTATAGACTGCGAGGGTGACGTAGTACAAGAAGAAATCCACTTTGCAGCGATATCATTTTTTAGACCTACAAAACGTTGGTACAACTAGTGTCAAATAAGAAGAGACTTGACTTGACTTCACGTGGTTCGACTTGCGCTGTATACGATTACCTGCGCGAAATCCCCTCCACTGCCAGTTGACTAGTTTCTTCTTTCGTGACGCGGGTTATACGCCCGTGAATAAAAATTTTTTTTTTAGTTGACCCAAATTTGGCCGTGTGGTGTCCGGCAGAGTAGAATAGCACCAACCCCTTACACTCGTGGGTGTCGTACAAGGCGACTAATGTTTTCGAGGCAAAAGATCAAGAGTCTCCGTAATCTTGAAAATAAGCAGCAGCGTTTTCCATTGTTATATTTAAACACTGCGATCTCCCACCCGCCTGCCAAGCGTGGAGATTATGGCAATAACCTCCCCTTTCGTGGGAGAGGCCCTAAGTACTGCAGTGGACTGGTACGGGCTGTGATGATGATGATCCAAACTTTGACTTTTCGTAGCGATAGTACATACGATATCGTCTTGTGTGGGTTTTATAAGTAAAAAAACCGGTCGGCCTCAAATCCTTTTGGTAGGTTCGGTTTTCGGTCACATTAAAGTCACTCTTCTTTTTGGTGACTATAATGTAAAGGTCTAAAGGTAAGCCCTTATAGTCCATTAACGCAATTGAGCCTCTATCTTGTCAGGGGAGGGCATTGCCATAATTGAGAGCGTCGGGAACCTAATGGCTAACGCCGTCATGCACCAATGACATTTTCTAAGTTATGCACATAAGTCGAACACTAACCGATGCTCTCACGATGAGGGAATACGTGACGTAAACTACACATTCAGGCGACTGAATATGTGACCATGGTCCAATCTGGTCAGGTTCCCCTGTTATCAAGGTCACCGAGCGTCACGGAGGTCAGATTGCAGTTCCTATACTGTAATTACCTGATCTGCCAAATTCTGGATCATGGTCAAGGCGGATACACGAACATAACCTGGAATTGACGCCAAGCTATTGAAAAGTATGCCATACTCGCGGGGCCCCTAGCCGGCGTGCCTGGAATCCTGAATGTCCCAAATGTCTTGCGAACATGCGTTAATTACATACTCGTAGCGTACTCTGTTTTGCTATGTATTTCATATAGGTCGCGCACTGCTTACAGTTCACATCTTACGCTTAAACGAATATTTAACATCATGTAAATTGTCAGTAAGTCACATTTGCCTTTTATATTCTAACTAGTGAACCCGGCGCGACTTCGTTCGCGTGGCATTCTACTCCTACATACACCTACTTTACCCCTAACTATCCTTTTTTGCTTGCTTATAAGCCTTTCTCTTAAATCATTCTACCTATTGTTTAAAAACCGCATTAAAATCCTTTGCGCACTTTAAAAGATCTAAGCGTACAAAGATACATAGGGACAGACGGCGGGAAGCGACTTAAATGTATTCCAATAAGTTCTCAAATGAAAAGTATTCTTTCATAACAAGCTTTTATCGCGCGGTATAGTGCTAATCAATACCATTCCAAAGAGCCCAAACACGATGAGGTTATATTGTTGCGTTAATTAGCTTAGTTCCGACTCTATCACCAGACCAGCTCCATGGTACTATATTAATGCGTTGTCATAAAAGTTACATAGGTATACCAAATTTCAGATCAATTGGATATCGGGTAGTGTGTCAAATTAGGCTTGTAAGATTTACTCCGAACATACATTGCAAGGTAAATAAAAGCTTGTAAAATAGTAATTCCGACCCCTGGTGGGTAACTCTCGTGGGTGGGTAATACTCGTGCCATATAACAGCTGCTAACCTTGCAGCATCAGTGCAACGGGAAGCGACGCGGCTGCCCGGCGTCTTCTCGATAATAATTCCATTGTGTTTCCACTCGGTTGGGTTGTCTCCTCGCATTATTATGTCACGCTGTTGAAGGTTGCCAATGGCGGTGCGCTTAGCACGGTGCGTTGTCAAGATAAACGGTCCTCAAATTAGATGGACCTGTGTACCTAATTTTCGAATTGCGGTCGCTAGCTGCTTTGTTCGTTACGTGTGGGGTTTTTACTCTTTATACTGGTCAGGCAGTTTTACGGTCACGTCATGTGGTTGCTTTGTTGCGGTCGATGCGGCAGATGGCGCATGCTTTCTAGAAATAATGCACTCGCACAGTCTTTGAAGGTGAAGATTCTATTCGAGTATGTAATAGGTATTCTTTTCAGATCGTAGATATTTTGATGAACACTTTATTGCTCATAAAACACACCCAACAATATCAATCAGTCACTTACAGTATTATGGAACAATCACTTACAATCTATACATATAATAAAACAGTAAAACAAGTGCAAGATTTGGCTTGAACATGTTGCAAGTTAAATAAAAGCTTGTAAAAATATCTCCTTGATTTAAACCAGATGACCATTCTGTACGATGAACGTCAGTTAGGCTAACTGGAAGACGTTATTTCATAATCTTAGCGTCTATCCCGGCTAATGCCAGGGTCCGCCTTCCTGGTTTTCTTCCTCCCTTAACCCTGTCTTTAGCATAGGCCATTGGCATTCGCATCCGATTCGGCGATGTCAATCCATCGCTTCTTGGACATCCCGCGGGATCTCATTCTAAATACCGGCAGGTTTCGATACCTGTTTCACAAGTATATATAACCAGAAGACGTCATTTACCGTGTTGTAATTGTGTCTTTCCAGTTTGGTGTCGCTTCAATCGCTCGAGTTGCGCGAGAACCTGCTGAAGTCGTTGCCGGAGTCCTTGAAGAACCTCATCAAGCTGAAGAGGCTCGACCTGGGCGACAACGAGATCGAAGAATTGGTAAGAAAGAGTAATTATTAGTACATACTCTCAATCAGGAAAAGAAAGTGCGCTATATTAGTTTTGACGAAACGTCGCGTGTTGCCAAAATATCGAGTCTGTAAATTGGCAAAATACTCTGCTACTGGCAATTTCTTGGTCAAGTTTCAAATCAAGTCAAATCAAAATTTCTTTATTGAGTAGGACATTAAATATCTCTTTCAATCGTCAAAGAGTAGGGGGTAGGAAAGTAGGAAGGAAACACACAGTGACATGTTGGCCACCCCTGGACCACAGCACATCCACCCTACGCCGACGACGCCGCGACGGCCAGACCGTGTCCTTACAAATAATGATATTGGACAGTAGACAAAAACAATAGATACTATGATTATAAGAAATAGGCTGATTTCGTCACATGGGATAGTTGGGATACATACATAGTATAGTTGAACTACAGCTAAATACCCTAATAACAAAATAACTGTCTATTTGTATTACGCCTTGATATTGCACTTGTCGTAGCTTGCGATTGACTCGAAAAGTGTTTGTGCAAATCTATGCCGTAGAAAAATACTAAACTTCCGAATAATGATATAGAAAATGTAGTGGCAGTTACTTATTCTTGCAATTCGTGGTGCAACCTGTTATTATCATAACTAGCCGTTATAGCAGCTGGTAATTTTCTCGCTTTGTCATTGATCCACGTTTCTGTCTAAGTGGATAACTAAGGTAGTAAAATATGAGAAGTTGCGAAACCTTGTGATATCCGAGACATTAGAATAGGATTCACTCATGGGAGACGTACGTACTTTGTCTTGAAATGTAAAGGTTCGTCAATACAGAATCTATTGAAGTCTCACTTGGTACGTGTAACCTTTTGAAACTAGGTCACTGAACATGCTGAAATGAAAAAGCTGAAAATCGGCAAGAGGGTTTAATCTGTCTATCGGTGCAAGCTAAAATGTTGAGAACTGCTTCATACCGCGACTATACAATACGCCAATGTTTTGGATGTGAACAAGATCGTCTACTGTGCGTGGAGATCATGAAAGTCCCCAGTTTCGATGGAGGATTTTGTCCAGCAGTAGATAGAAAATAGAGCTATTTAAATATGTTGAAATGTATGAAGGGTGGTGCTTGATAGGGTGGAAGAGTCTTTTGCTAATCGACAAACCATCTTCATCCCTACACAACACTTTCGAAAATATACTTTGTTATCCTAGCGGTCAATCCCGGCTTCTGTCAAGGTCCGCTTTCCTACACTTTCCAACGCGCGGATTCTGAATACGTCAGAATCCTCGCGTTGTGCACTCGACTCTCGTATCGGACATCGCGCCTTGGGCCTTCCGCCCGCGTGATCTCTTACCTCACATCGACAGGTCACTAAATCTACCACTGTTACTAACAAAGCTTTTCTTCCCATTCTAGCCCGGCTTCATCGGCGAGCTCCCAGCGCTAGAAGAGTTATGGCTCGACCACAATAAGCTTCAGTACATGCCTGCAGAAATCGGCAACCTGCAGGCGCTGATCTGTCTCGACGTGAGCGAGAACAAACTCGAGAGGCTGCCGGAAGAAATCGGTGGCTTGGAAGCCCTTACAGATCTCCATCTCTCGCAGAATATGCTGGAGACGATACCTGACGGTATCGGCGACCTCTCGAAACTGACCATATTGAAGTTGGACCAAAATAGGTTGCACACGCTTAACCAGAATGTGGGCAGGTGGGTCCCGTTTATGTTCTTTTAATTTATAGGCTTTGATCAGACACTGATGTAGATTTAGAACGCCATACAATAACAAAGCTTAACATGACACTCGTTACTTTTACATTATGCACTATTCTCTGTAGTACTGGATAATACATTTTTACGTCCTGATAAGAAGGAGGGCTTAAGCTGATGTACATTAATGACTTTTGATAATTGCATTAGTGACTATCTTTCGAACCGGAACACAAGAACACATAATATATTGTGGCTTGAATATGTTTAACAGTTATATTTTTTTCTGCATTTCGAAATCCGTGTCATGGTGGGATCTTTCTTTATACCTTTGTGGTAAACAAGGATTATAGGCAGTTATTACCGTATCATTTTAAATAAACGTTTGGAATAGCAGGAGTCGTATCCTATATCTACGAGTATATGGTTAACTCTGAATACTCTCATCCATTTATAAAGTGTCTTGATACATTCTCTCTGTTTCAGGTGTATAAGTCTACAGGAGCTTATATTGACTGAGAATTTTTTAACGGAACTGCCCAAGTCGATAGGGAATCTCAAGGAGCTGACTGTTTTGAATGTAGATAGGAATTCTCTTGGTGATATACCGCTGGATATTGGCAACATGGAGTTGTTGGGTGTGCTGAGTTTGAGGGACAACAAGCTGACGCGGTTGCCCAACGAACTGGGGAACTGCAAGTCGCTGCACGTCCTCGATGTCAGTGGGAACAGGTATGTTTCGACTTATATTCTTTGCTTTAGTATGTTTTTGAAAGGATGACGAAATAGGGGGACGATAGTTCGCGAGTGTACTTGCGTCAGTTCTTGCAAACGTCTGTTGGCGTCTGCCATGATAATGTGGATCGACATGGGATTGTTCAAGAGGTATATTAGAGGTCTCTTCAGAGGCGTGCAACGCATTGGTAGCGCCCCTGGTGTCGCCGATGTCCATTTGCGGCGGTGACCACTTTCCATCAGGTGGCCTGCTTGCCTGTTCAATTTCAATTATTCAATTCATTAACATTCATTATTCAATTACAATTATAAAATATGGATGAGGTTACGAATTCATTTTATATTTTGTATCCCTGATTCCCAAACTAGGAAAAGTCCTGGGATCTTGGGAATCAGAAAAGTTTCCAAGTTTTGTTTACGATCTTCCTCCACTTTCGTTGTCCTTGTTTAAGAATCTTCTATTTTCTGGTTATGTTAGTCGGACAAACGATAAAGTTGCTGGGAAAAGCTAAGTGTTATTCCTATAGAAATTGGAAACAATTTGAAATTTTATGAATTGATAATTTGTTTTTGTTGCTTTCAAGTTTTAATAAAAGTATACTTTGCGTTATATGCCTTACCTACATATTTACGTACATCAGTCTGCTTGTTATTAACGTTCAGTTTTTAGGTAATAGCAGTCGGGGTATTTTGTTTTTGTACTACTTTTTTCTAAATAGATTTGGGACTGTTTGATCGTCCGCCCCGCGATGCCTTTAGAATGGCTCCACGACGCCCCAGGGCATCGCGACGCACATTCTGTGAACCCCGGCATTAAATTATTATTTAAGTACAGTAAGAAATCCCATACAAACACCCGAGTAGTGACCCAACGAAACTGCCCCACCAATAAATAGGAGACCCGTATTTAGAATCTAATTAACAAGTCAGAAACACGAATCGCCTCTCGCAAAGGAAATTGTTTCAGCATTTTGTAATTATTTACTGGCTTTTGTATCGTATGTATTCAAAGGCTTTAGTGAAGGCGTGAAGCTCGATAAATAAATTTAATTGTAAATATCGTGTTCGCGCTCCTCTTTAATAGTTTTCTAGAAATTTAATTAATACCTAAACCCATTCCGGCGACTGAATGTGTAACCATGGTCCAATCTGGTTAGGTTCCCCTGTTAATAGGGTTGCCAGGTCAGATGGCAGTCGCTACACTGTAATTACCTGATCTGCCAAATCCTGGATAATAGTCAAGACGAAACCCGGGCCTTAGCTTGCGAGAGCACAACCGGGCAATTCACGCCAAGTCAGTTGATTCACCTTCTCCAAGAAAGGCAGGTCAGGAGTATATGAGAATATGAATGTGGTAGAGGCTAAATATTTGTGTCAGGATTGTAACTAGTGACTACTGACGAACGCCTATTCTGCGTGGATGTGGTGTACTCCTAGATACCCTATTGGTCTTGCCATCCTAACTCTTCCAGGAAACGTAGCCTACCCTTACTATGGGATACGGACGTGACTGTATATGTATGTATTGTTGTTTGATATACCACATGGCCGCCTTCCAGGTTACAGCACCTCCCGTACACGCTGGTGAACCTGGAACTGAAGGCGGTCTGGCTCTCAGAGAACCAGGCGCAGCCTCTCCTCACATTCCAAACGGACCGGGACGAGACCACGGGCGAGAATGTACTCACGTGCTTCCTGCTGCCTCAGTTGAGCTACACTCAGCAACCGGGTGAGTAGGGCGGTTGGAATTGGAACCACTGGGCTTGATGTGCGAGTTGGTGTACAAGGGTTTGGAAAAGAGGGTCAGGACTTAGGAAAAGGGGTTACGTCTTAGGAAACAGGGGTTACTGCTTAGAAAAGGGGGTAACGCGTTAGAAAATTGAGTTGTGGATTAAAAGAGGGAGTGACAGATTAGAAAATAGATAATGGCTTAGAGAAATGGGAAACGGCTTAGGTAACGGGATAATAGTTTAGATAAATGAGCTATGGCTTAGAAAAAAAGGTTACTGCTAAGAAAAGGGGGGTAGCGGGTTAGAAAAATTGGGTTGTGGACTAGAAAAGGGAATAACGGGTTAGAAAATGGGAAATTGCTTAGATAACGGGGTTACCAACAGTTTGTTCATTCGGGAAATTAAGGTCGTGATATTTTAGAAGGAATTAAATACTGAAGCACGACTCGCCCTTGTACGTCAATTTACGTAATAATTAGCTCAGCACTAGTCATGGTTATCTTACCATTGCTTTTGGTGTTGTTTGTTCGTCTCTCGTTGGGGTTAGACCGAGCGGACGCGACAGTTGGAGGTGTTACATTTTTTACAGATGCAAATTTGCGAAAACGTCGCATTTTTAATAAACTTTGGAAATTGTCGGAAAAATAAGTACGCGGGCGGAAAGTATGCATATTTGCACGAACTTGCTTAGCTACTGTCAAAATTTAACTCTTCTACACTCTTTTAAATTTCAAGTGCAACGTGCACAGGACAGGATGAAATTCCTAATTTTGATATAGCTTACTAATCTCGTCATCTGAGACGTTCTCGCGAATTTGCATACTGTAAAATATCGGACACTTCCAACTGTCGCGTCCGCTCAGTCTAGGTATAATTCGTATTGAAGGCCTATGATGGCAGACGCGCTGATCCTAATTCGTTATCACAATAAGTACTCTATTAGAGTTATTTTTAGACTCATTATGCCATGGCAAGGATTTTCTTGGCTAGGTTTTTGTGATGACGAATTAGCTGTCTTTCTGGCAAGGTGCTTCGCCATTCATGTCTTTACTTTTAGGTAGGTAAAGTTTGATACGTTTTATACTTTCAATCCAGTTTTCAGGACTCAATTTTTTATTATAATTATCACAATGCACTGTGTTATTATCACAATGCATGCTTAGATTTGGAATTGTAGCACCGATTTTTTCTAATACTCATAAAATAGTTTGCCTTGAATTGAAACAACTGTCTAACTTTTTTATTTATTAGTTAGACTCACCAAACCGAGTTTTAATATTACACTGCAGACTGCACACGTGGTCTGTATGAAAGTTTTTTTGTGTATAAAATCATGACTTTTTATGATTCATGGAGATTGTAAAGCAGCGTTAATGGTTTCATAAATCTTCCTTTAAGTGTGTTATGCTGAATGTTTGTTGTATTCTTTTTACTGTTACGATGTGCCATTCAGGACACCATATGGTGTGAAAGTCCTTGCATATGCTTCTTTTGCCTTTATTTTAATTGTGCGGCGTTTTATGACAGTTTAGAGGCCATTAATTATGACTTTGTGCGAAATGCGAAAGGAACCGTATACTGATTGATATTGTCGTTTTTGTTTTTTTTTCTAAATGATTTTGATTAGTAGTTTAGTCTTGCGTAAACTATAATATCATCAACCCCTGCCTTGCCCCAGAGCCCTGTTTCAGAGCCTTGGCTCTGCCTGTTTTTCATGCATAGGGTCGTGAATATTAATTTCGTTCGCACAATGGGCAACTAAAAAATTGTGCCTTTCCTTCCTACTTATCCTCCTCCTTTATGAAGATTTAAAGAGATGTGTAAGGTCCTAATCAATAAAGAAATTTGAGATTGAGTTTGAAACCAAATTGAACTGGAAATGGAACCATAGGCCCATCGTCCTTAGAGAGTTTCTTCCGTAATTGTAATGAGCTGTCGTAACTCGTAAACTGTCGTAGGACGTTGTGTTTGTTTTGTTTTTGCTGTGTACATACTAAAAGCCACTTTTGACACACCTCACGAATAGAGCTGGAACACACCTCAGAGGTCGGCAGTGGACACTGGTACAGGGATCACAGATATATATCACGATCGCAAGACCTAGATACGACGAGAGGTAAGGCTCCCTATGTTTTTTCTTATCTTTTATATGCACTTGAAGATTGTCACAATGTAGAATATTGCAATATTGCACTGGCTTTGAGTAATAGTTCAAAGGAGGACCGAATGTTTAAGCCCCAGCCTATACGACTAAAGAGTTTCACTTTGTTTGGCTCATAAACTTTTCTCACAGAGATTCGAGTTATATGGTTGTCGAATATAAGAAAACGTTAACGTTATTAGTCATATAAGCTGAAATGTCCAGTCCTCTTTGATAAACTATAATTGTAACTGTAAATTTTTAGATCCATAAACTTATCGATGAAGAATTGGTATATGAATCAAATACACAACACAACGTCAAAACCGTATTTTTCCTGTCATGCATCATGTATAATCTTCTATCCATTAATGGTTGCGTGCGTGTGTTTAAATGTTTGCTTAATGTCGTTTTTAAATGTCCACTTTAACTGGGAATTGAAAGGTGACTTTGCCAAGAGCAATGTCGGTGTGCCCATATCGCCGCATTGCTTGGCATTCGACCAAGTCTGGCTTTAATGTGCCGATTGTATAGTAGGCTTCGCGAGTGCTTGGAGCCAAATTGCACTAGTAAACGTTAGGGCAATATTAGCTTATGTTATGGGGGTTTTAGTGCATCCGAAATTGAAGTGACACGGCTGGTTGGTTGCAGTGTACGTAGGATAGAAATTGTAAATTCTAGGGGTTGGGGTCTAGTTGACCTATGCAATAGTCAACTGTTGGGGGGCTGGTTCTAGGTAAGAATGGAGGAGGCTCAAGTTCACAATAGACTGCATAAGAGACATAAGAGCAGTTTATGATAATGACCTGGATGATAATAATGACTCTATTCTTTGATTTATATTTCGTGTCATTGAAGTGACATAAGCAGTAAACCATTTCAAATTGTCAAGTTTAACTTGACGCGTTGCAAGTTAACGAACTACTTATGCCTCTAGATGTGACAACAAAAAACACAGTATCTGGCGCCCCTATCTTAAACTAAACGTGCTGTCATTTCACTGCCTATAATTATTACAAATCAAAGTTTAATTATTTCGCCGATGATGGCGTCAAAATCTTCAAATACAAATATTATGGCTGAAATTGATAAGGCGATAGTACTTGTCTAGGCTTATTCCCCAGGCTTGACAGAGCACTACCTGATCCACCACCACATCCCACCCCGCTAACACTGTTACTTCCCAACAGATACGAACGCATCCCGCGACCGGGACTCCGACAACGATGACTGGGAAGAGAAGGAGGCGTCGAGAACCCACTCGGTCAAGTTCACAGAGGAGCCACAGGAGGTCAAAGACGTGAGTTGCTGCTTCAATCTATATCCTTTGGGACGTATGAATTTGTCACGAAAGTCACGATATCACACGAGGTCGCACTACAATATACGCTTCCACCTTTTGGGCGACAAATGTCACGCTGTAGGCGAATGGTTCAGAAACGTCAGCGGAAGGTTGAAGAGGCATAGGACGTATTTGGCTTTGGGCTCTGTGTTGGTGGCTTTAGAGTAGGTTTTCGCTTGGGTCACAGTGTTTGCGATTTGCACCAATCAATCGGGGCCAGTTGGCGCTACCGGCGAGTAAGATCTTGTAGCTTTCAATATAGCACCGTTTTATTGGCTGAAATTCGACTGTAAATTTGTTGTGTTTGATTTTAACCAATAGAACGACGTTTTGACGTCAAGACCTCATGCTCCAGTAGCGCCACCTAGTAGAATTTTAATTCACATTGTGTTAAAGTTGAACATTGAATTCAATAGATGGCTCCACTGATGTAACGGGTTTTTCAAACAGTCTTGCCATTGGGGTATTTTTTTGCTTTATTTTTTTCTGATGATAAATTCGAATTTTTGAAAGTCTGTCTGGTCACTTTTACCAATGTCATTTATTATACAGTTAGTATTAGTACAGATAATGAAAAGACTTAGTTATTTGAAAGTATTAATATTGCCGTCCAATTTATCTTCGAAAGGATATTTGTGATTTTAAACTTGTTGTGTTAATCATAGGTGTCCATTTTGCATGCACAGATGTTGTATACACATTGAAGTTAATATTTATTATCTCAGCTTATGTTATCTGAAGGTTGTGGAAGGTTTGTGGTAGTTGTAAGTTTAATATTCCGCTCGATTATTTTATAATTTTAAAGGTATCATCAGTATTATAATAGCAGTTATATAATTAAGTTATCATATTACTTTTTACATTATTTATTACCAATAAATTGTCTATTTTATTTTATACTGCTTTTATTTTATTTGGGAATGCTTGGTTTATTTTATGTTACTTATTTAATTATAGTATTTTCATTTCTTCTCTTACTTTTCTTTAGAAAATAATTATTAGTTTTAAGTTTTGAATCTGTTTATTAAAAGCAAATTCAATTATCAAATATTTTTAAACACGTATTTAAACATATTAGATTAAGTAGGTCAGTGATTGTCAGATACATCTTCGCAAATAAATAGTATTCTTGTTTAGTGCTTCTAACGTCACCTCAGCGATCGCTTCATGCATTATCAAAATTTAAGCACAATGCTTACACCGATGTATATCGATTTTTATGATAAGGTAGCCAGTAATTAGGCCGTGAAGTAACCTTAGAGCTCACAAATTCACAATACAATGTCTCCTCTGTTTTATACAGATGTAAAGATTTAAAGAACAGATGTTACTATAGTAGGTGCCAAATATATCGGCAATATCGTTCTTAACCTCTCGGTTGGAACTGATTTGTACATGGTTAGAGCCATCGCTATAATAGCTTAAATAATTGTATTCGTTAAAATTTGATTTATGTAGAACAGTATAATATTATTCATATAATTTTCATGAAATGGTGCCTACAGTGATTTTTTTTATTAAAAGTGCATTAGATAACTCCCACCTTCCATTAGAAACGAAGTTATGCAATAATTCACTAAAACGGTTCTTTAAAAATTAGGTATAAATAAAATTTTTACACATGACCCTTTAAAGTAATACAACAATCGCAAATGTGGTCAGAAGCACATACGAATTAGTACCGATCGAGAGGTCAACAACCGCTATTGCCAATCTATTTGTAATTTTTAAATTTTTACCTTTCGGGACACTTTGGATTCAGTCCATGAAGAACTAAGAGTAACCAAAAATTAATAATTAAATTTTAATTTAATATTAGGGCCCTTTTTTGCCTCTATAAGTAACGATGTGAATCATACATAAGGTCTAGGCAAGATACCTAGGTAGACACATACAAACCCTTGCGGGTTTTATATCAATTATGTTAAGAAACAAAACATACATAGGTACTTAATTGGATTTAACCCTAGGAGACACGTCGGTTCTGGTGGCATCGTAGCATCAGATATTCATTACCTAAAATAAAATAGGAAAGGAAGGTTGATGTACGCAGTTATTCATTTTTTTATTGTAAGAGGTAGCTATGTAGGCTCACCTGATAGTCAGTGACGACGCGGTCGAAGATGGAGCATGCCTGTGTAGGAACAGCCTATTCACTCAAGCCTTGTAAGCGCCCAGATTATAATGATCAGGGAACACACTCGCAAGCAATGTGTGCCATTCCTTAGCCGTACTATATAGGAACCAAAGCGGTTTGTGCGGATAGCTGGAAGATCCGCATAACGATAGAACGTTCGGCCGGATCGCATTTCCCGATGGCGCAAATCCCTACACCGGTTTTTGAGCCTATAGCTTAGCGTCAATCAGTTGCGGGTCACAAATTATCCTCTTTGATTGGTGCCGGATGTAACGAAAGCAGTTGCTTTGAAGTAAAGTACCGCATGACCTTCGAGAGAATGCAAAGTTTTTTGGTTGCAGTGTTTCCTTTAGATTCGGTGTATTGTATCGGTAATTTCTACATGTACATTTCGGAAAGTCGGAGCTACATGAATTCGGACATAAGGAAATTTCATCGTTGCGATCAAGGATCGATCGAGGTTCGCAACTATGAAATGTAGGATTTGCTGTCGGATGATAACAATATTTTAATATAAATATTCGCATTGCTATGGCAGCTTTACTACGATATGTCACATTTCACCGTTGCGCTAACGGTTGTTGACTTAGAGAATTGGCTGACTGATTGCCCTGTTATCACGGAGGTCAGATGACAGTCGTTATACTGTAATTACATAATCTACCAAATCCTGAATCATGGTCAAGGCGGGACCAGGGTCCTCGAGCGCGAGAGCTCAACCGGGAAACTGGATGACAAGATGATTATTATACACTCGAACCACGGCGGAATCAGTACTCGTGGTCGTTGAGAAGATCGTGTCACCTCATATGATAGTTGTCAATTACAATGCCTTGTACTGGACACTTACTTTTAAATTTCACTTTCTCAATTCACTCATAGGCTGCGTGGAAGTAGTTTAGGCAAACACAACTTTAAAATGTATATTATGTACAGGTTCGTAGTATTTGGCTGCGTTGACAGAGGCAAACGCTAACTAGTCACCGCGATATAGAAATCGCCGAATTCTATGCTCAGCGCCATCTTTCTTGTTACAAAATTGAAAACTTAATAAAGATATATGATAGATTAATATAAATAAATTAACAATATTTTTCACTATATAATTTTAAGTCTC
Source organism: Blastobasis lacticolella (assembly GCA_905147135.1). NCBI lineage: Eukaryota > Metazoa > Arthropoda > Insecta > Lepidoptera > Blastobasidae > Blastobasis > Blastobasis lacticolella. The sequence goes on from LR990040.1 coordinate 22,169,290, forward strand.
CATAAGGAGAATATAATTTAGTCGAACCCAAGATTAATAAATAAAAAAAGATTTTCAATCGTGCACCACGTTACGTCGATAGAAGCATACGAGTAGGGCATCATCATAAAAACACTATACACATTCAAAACGCAAACTTGTCACCGCGATGTAGGAAACGCGGTATTTATTGAACAGCGCCATCTAGTGTCATAATTGCAAACTGGTACAAAAGGTGTCAAGCGAGGCGGCCTCGCCTTCGGAAACCTCGTCGATAGCACCGCTGGGGCTGGGGCTGCGGCGGCCCATAGCAGCGGTGCGGAACCTTGTGGCGACACAGCGACGGGCCTCCTTGCAGCGGATGTCCACCTCGGTTAATAACCTCGCTGAGGTACGCGGATGCCGTGTTTTGGCTGGGGGGCAGTCACAAGATAACAATATACAGTCACGGGGTCCCAAATCGGCTTTCGAGACTGTTCAGTCTTAAGGTTCCCAGCGGAAGACCTTGTAGTTTTCTAAAAGAATAGGCTTCATACAAGCTGGGGGGCTACCTTCTAAATCAGAATTTTGGCCGCTTCGTTATTTCATTCCAAATCTTCACCTGGCTTGTGGTAACAATGAAAAAATAAAATAAAGAAAGATTCAACACTACGTAACCCTTCAAATTATATACAACTTTATAAAATTAGAATTGTTGTGTGTGTGATTTTGTGTCGATACTCGACGGGGAAATAGACACTACAATAAATAGACATAGAAGTAATAGTTTATCATCGCCAATAAAGGCCCTGAAAAACTTAAACGCGAAATAAATGACGCAACGTCACCACAACATTCAAACTATTTTCACCGCGCACTCGATAACGAACTTTGTTTGATGATGATTTCAAATGCACCCCGTTATCTGGTGTGTGTTGACTGAAGAATTTAGTAATATCTATCGCTGATAAACCTTCTTCCTCTTAGCTTTTTACGTCGCGGAATATTTCGTAACTATAAACGTTTATCAAAGGTTGATAAGTTACAAAGATAGTATTAAAGTGATAGAAATATAAAGATGAAATTGTGACTGTCCCCCAAAGAGTGTTTCGCTCTTGTCCGCTGCGACTCTTGCTCCTAAATGTTATTGGCATAGTTGATAGTGGTTTGTTCGCTGAAAGTAGACTAATGCAGTGGTACATACAGTTTTAGTGATGACGATGTTGTGTTTACGGCATACTGTACTGTCTTAATGCGTATCCACGGATGTAATATTGGGAAGGGGCAGGGTGGGTCCAAAACGATAAGGAATTGGAATGATATGTTCTAAGGGAACCATGTCGTTGGAGCAACACTACATTCAGAGATTTACTAAAATATCTTCCTTGGTCAGGAATCGTAATAAAAGAGAATAATATAGGCATTTAATAGTATTGTACAATTTGATTGTGTAGACAGATAAATGTTGCGTACACAAGTAAATTCTGCGTTTACATAACAAGTCGCGTAGGTTGATATATTAAATCAAAGGCAAACTCCAAATCAGCAATATGGTCCCTTAGAACATATTTTTCCTTACCAAATAGTTTAGGAAGTTCCATAAGAACTCTTCTCGGTATTACCCGTTGTTTACCTCTGCATACTTTCTTCTGCTCCTGTCGTCCTAGCATGGATTGACAGCTCGGATCTTGACCACCTCATACATCCATCTCATCGTTACTTACCCCAGTATCATCTATTCTGTAATTAGATCATGCAAATATGTATATAGGTAGTGTTTCCGTAAATTATTTACTTTTTTACTCGATTCTGAGAGTAGATAAGAACTTGTCCTGAAACAGAAAATAGACGTTATTGTAAATAGGAACAGAATCTGCAATGTTTTTATGTGTTCTCGATGTAAAAAGGTAAAGAAATTGTTGCTCTATAGTTCGTTATATTTATAGCTTGAACACGGACAGTTGTCATCGATAGCAAAGTATTATATTTTTTACATTGACATACAAGGAAATGTCGTACATACTTCACTAAACCTACTAAAAACGTAATTTATTGCTTGTTTTTACGTGTAAAGCAAATACTTTATGCGCGTGCTTGCGATGACAGCTCTTACAGTCACAGATATCAAGCGATATTCTACGGAAAATAATTCCAATTATTTTTGTATTTTCCGACAAAAATCTCAACATAATGTCACATAGTAACATATACACAATGCTCGCTTTGTTAGTTTCTAATGTATAAATTAATACCTTAAAATACTGTCGAAGTCACGTAGCGTATGAAGCACTATTATGTCACAAATTATTTGTAGATAGCAGTTTTTTTTTCAATCATAAACTGAAAGCTGTTCATTGAGATCCAGAAACTTTAATGCACACTCTTCGACGATGGAAACAATAACAGACCATCAATGATGAAGCATTGATATAAATTTTAATCACATTTTCACAAAAAAATATAGTTTATAAATTGAAATAAATAGGGTCTACTTAATAAGTTGATTGGATTCTGAGTTTTTGAACCCTTCCACCATTCCCAACAGACTGATGGACTTACCTGTTAAAGTTTCTGGATTTAATAAATGAACTGTATGTAATTAGATAGAGAGCACGTCGCGTCTTGACGAGGGAGGCGCGGTAAGTGATATCATAAATGCAATGAATCACACAGTATCTCCCATTACGGCATAGTTTTATTAGGTTAAGTGACAATTATCTTTTGGATAATCATAATTGGCCTTCTCATCTTTCAGCTGAGGAATGTCTTTTGCTATGCTTCTTTAAGATTGTAATCACATTGGGCATAGGTAGCTTACACTTTTGTATAGGTAGTTTTGAATAGTATTTATTGTGTATAGTGTTCCACTATTATCTATGTACCTATTTATTTAAGTTCGAAAGCTTTGATTATATCGATATCGACAGTTATTCATCTCATTTGTGTAAACATTTAAAGCTGTTCAATGCACTAATACCTTAAGCACTATTTATAAACAAACTTAGCCACTGCTACCATTTGTCAAGCTTTTTGACGCGATATTTTTTTAATATTATTAGCATGCGCATGGTTTTGAAATTCAATTACTTACGTATGTGAAAATATTATACTTTTATGTGATGTCATCCTCATGTAAGGATTGTAGGTCAATGTCACTTTAGCATTCCCATACTTGATGCGAGTGTTTGTGGATGAATCACCGGCTGTTTCGTTGTACAAAACAGTTAATATATCCTTTAAGATCAAAGGACGATTATAGTCGACGAAGACGGTGATCTAAGTAATCGAGTGCCTTTAGTGAGTCTAAATAATTAAGTGCATTCTAAGAGCATTAGTATTTACGTGTATTTTAAAGTAACTAAACTGTTCTAATTACTACATAGTAAAAGGATTTCGTGGTTACACATTCGGTATAATGCCTAAATATCCAAACAACCTGTTTCCAACTGAAAATCGAGAGAGGATATTTTTGCAAGATTAACTCTCTTCTGTCGAATTATAACCCTGTAAGATATCCAGTGCGAAATGTTTATGTTCCGACCTAGTATTGATATATTGCCTCAGTAAAGTCCGCCCTATCTTCCCGATTGCGTTAGAAGGGTATTTAGTATCGAAAATTTAATACCGAAAACACGATTCTATAGTAATCTTTCATTTTTAGACGCCGTTCGTACGTCAGAACACGCCGCATCCGAAGGACTTGAAGGCCAAAGCGCACAAGCTGTTGGCTGGACGGTCGCCCGAAGCGGCCCAGCAGGCCAAGGCTCAAGCGACGCTTTTGGCCAACCAGTCCAGCAAACAGGCGGCCAACCCGTCAAGCAACCAGTCGGCCAACCAGTCAACTAACCAGTCGGCCAACCAGTCAACTAACCAGTCGGCCAACCAGTCAACTAACCAGACGGCCAACCAGTCAACTAACCAGTCGGCCAACCAGTCAACTAACCAGACGGCCAACCAGTCAAGCAACCAGGCCAACGGGTTGCCCGCCAAACCTGTGGAGGCGCCGGTCGTCAATGATGCCCCTAAGGTGAGCACTTTCGATCAAATCTAGTGGTGACGTAGAAGCAGTCCAGCGGGGCTATTGGCTAACTCAGTTGACAACTGTATTTGACACTAGATAATTCTACACCACGTCATCTACGTTGAAAACTGGCAATAGCGTCTACCAAATTAGAGTACTGTCAGATTTTTTTATGTCAAATTCAGTTGTCCACTGAGATAGCCCATAGGCCCTCTGGGCTAATGGCAGCGTGTTTGCGACGATAACAAAAGTTAAGCAACGCATGCCGAGGCCGGACGCTGGTTGGGTGATCGCAACGAGCTCGCTACTCGTAAGGTGTACCTCTTTTTTATATCATACTGTGGACAAACAGACAAGCGGGCCACCATGTGGATGGAAAATGGTCACCACTGCCTATAGACATTAGCAACACCCAGAGTGTCGCCAAGTGTTGTCTACCTCTATAACACGTGCTTTGGCAGCAAAAAAGCAAATGCCCCTCTACTACCAAAGCCACGGTTCCCAAAATCCCTACCTCACTGGATACCTTACTCACCGGCAGGAACACAATACTAATTAAAAGAGTATTGTTTAGCTGCGGTATTCTGCAAGGTACTTCCCCAGTCGGGCGGCTCCAATTCGAACGGGATACCTCGCTATGCCCTACCTCTCTTAGTACCGTTGGCGAAGGGATGTTGACCAAGATCTTCAGACTAGTTGAATAGTCTCGGGAGCCGATTAGTACCCCTTGTCGCTATGTATAGGTATTGTTGGGTTACGTCTACTACAGTAGGTATAGTTTTCGGAATCGCGAAAACCCTCATTGACAGCTGTTGTGTCAATGAGGGTTTTCGCCTCCACAGGTCACCTTCAACTTGTCCCATCTTCTAAGATTTCCAGATTACCCTCCTTTTCTACAACTTTCAAGGCCGTCGCTCTATTAAATTCCTCGTTTTGTCCTCAGCCCGCCGTATACAACATAGCGATACAGCAGGAGCTGCCGAGGGAAGAGGACGGCGATATGGCGGCAGACAGAGAAAGCTCGGAAGGCGAGAACGATGACAACGAAGATTCCGAGGAATTGGAGGTAGGTCACAGTAGTATTCTTGGATAAATGTCACGGTGTACAGTCAGGCCAAGAAATTGCTTTATCACTTTTGACAAAACTACGTGTGTCACCAAAATATCGCTAAGGTTGAGACTGTCAGAATATAATTGCAAGGGTGATGTGGCACTTTCTTGGTCGAGTTTACAAAGTTCAAGCTTGAGGAGTGTTCGGTTTAAAAGCACTTGCGCTGGTTTCGTTTCAATTCATTTATTTCGAATATGAAACTTGATTAATTGGTCTGTAATGAAATGGCCGGTAGCTATTTCCAAATCCAGCAGATGGCGATACTGTGAAGTAACGTCCGTTGTCAAAATATTGCCCTGCTATTGCGCAGAAACAATTGCTGTCAAATGACGGAAATATACTAGCCAATGACATTGCTTTATTTTGATATAAGACTTTACGTCTTACTTAGCGTCTTCTGGTGAAGTTTGTAATCGAGAATACCCTCTTTGTGTACAAACTATTTTAATAGAAAAATAAGGGAATGCTTGCAAGGTAATGCAGTTATGTATTGTCTATATATTGTTCTTAGTCAGTTATTTGATTTCTATAAATAAATTAAATGTTCACTAACTACTACTACTTAATACGACTACTACTACGTATACTTTTTCTTCACATATCGTTAATTGATTCGTGACTAGATACACTAGCCAGCGCAAGTGTGTTTATGATTTTCTTATGATGAGTTCCACTGCGTCATGTGATGTGATGGCGAACAACACCGAAGCTTGAACTTCAAATTGAAAAGAAATTAACCGTGCAGTTCTCGGGATAAATAACGGTTACCAGTGGCACTTTTTACTTTGTGGTGTCTCTAGAAATGTATGTTTATTCCGAGTATTGTAAACCTTTTTGGGTAGATCTAACATCGGGCATCGTGTAGGTAGAATTTCAATAATCCTGGGTATTTAGTTGATTAACAATCTCCACATAACACAAATAGTATATTAACATGCCTTAGGGAGATACAATATTTAGTGGATACAGTGAGGGTTATAGACAGAGGGAGAGAGGGATAGACAGAGACAGAGTAAAAGATAAAGAGGGATAATGAACCGATCGGAATGCTCTTCGTATGACATACTCCTCGACGATTTCGAAGTCACGTCACGATCTCGCATTTGTCAGTGTTGTCTGCGTACGGTTTGGCTACGGAGTTTGATAATCTTGGGGTATTATTAGTATTGACGAAGATGCTGTAATGGTATCACATGTGAGTCTGTTTTGGGCCAGGCCGGGTCCGTGGTTTCTGGCGGGTCGTGGAAGAGATCATATCAGGTATAGAGAGATAGAAGGAGAGAGAGATAGAAGGAGAGAGAGAGAGAGTAAAAGAGGGAAAGGGATAACGAACCCCTCGTCAATCACCCAAGTCAACTCATGGCCTCACATTTGTCAGTGTTGTCTGTGTACGAGATTTGGCTACGGAGTTTGCTAATCTTGGGGTATTATTAGTATTCACGAAGGTGCTACGGGGTCTGGTTGGTAGTGGAAGAGATCATATCAGGCAGAGAGAGAAGAAAAGAGTGAAAGAGGGGGACGGATAACGAACCCATCGGAATGCATTTCGTATAACATCCCCCTTGTCAATACCCAAGTCACGTCTTGACTGTCCCACATTTGTCAGTGTTCTCTGTATACGAAGTTGGGCTTAGGGAATCTTGGGGTAGTTTTAGTATTGCCAAAGGTGATATGGTGTATGGTATGGTATCACATGTGTGTCTGTGCGGCGCCAGGCCGGTTCTGTGGGGTCCGGCGGGTCGGGGCGGCGCGTGGCGTGGCGCGTGAGCTCGGGCGGCGGCGCGGGCGGCGCGGGCGGCGCGCGGCTGCACCGCCGCGACACGCCGCACCACCTCAAGAACAAACGGGTCAACCAAATGGACGCGGCGAGGGCCAACGACCTGATAGCACAGGTGCGGCGCGACTGCGGGAAGGAGTAGCTTGGGGGGATGGGGTTTCAGGTGGCCGTGATAGGTAGTGCGTGGTGGGGTGGTGGACAAAGATAGTTGACATTTAAACTCGCGCAAAAGGAGAAATTTCTGCCTACGGATCTGTTCTTTGATCAATATTGTCTGGGTCTCTTTAAAATTGAATTGAGGTGCTGGGTGTTTCCGCACGAAATCAGAATCGGATAGTAAAAGCCCAAATGCCATTGCGATGCGTTGCTTTGCGCGACACGGCACTGCAATGGATGTTACGTGCCGCGCCGCTCAAGTATTCATATAAACCAACCGCCGCCGCGCACTGTAAGTGCGTGTGGACTATTCATCGAAACGCCTGTTTCCGGGCGTATTAGCGTAAGCAAAGAAACTCTAACGCGCATCCACCCGAGAACTGTCATCTCGGTTTGTTTAGGCAAGGTTCCATCCCGTTCTGATTGCGCGCGGATAATACCGAGAATATTGGTTTACATTTAAAGAGGCCCATATAATATTAATCGGGGAATAGATCCATAGGCAGAGAGTTCTGTTCTACACATGGGATGTTCTCATGCGGCACGTGTTTATGTGTCTACTGGCCATTTGTCCTCCGCTGCGTTTTAGTAGACAAGTTAATTAATACTTGTGTCATAATGCGGTCGTTTGAAGCTTCGTCTCTATCCGGCTACTCACGTGCATGCACGTAGGCTTCACTCACCCCACTAACTGGTGTAATGTATTCTGTTGGTTGTTATGCTTTGATTTTTTGTTTTGAGTTGGTTCAATTCTAGCTGTTTGTTTTAGTATTCTATAGATCGACCACACAACTGAAACGTCGCCCGCGGGGGGCGGGAGGGTGAAGTTTCTGGGAAGAACGCGGTGCGTGGAGCAGGGAGTATTGTTTCGCGCAACTTCGTCCAGTGACTTTGAACCGAGTTGAAAATAGTTGAGCTCCCTGCCCCGTGCCCCCACTTTCAGCCCCGAAAGAGCCCCGAAACGGGCCAATCCCGCCTACCTCTCTGCGGGCGATATACCAGTAGGCAAATTACGTAACTCTGTTGCTAACAATTTTCGGATTTCATTGATTGAAATTGTATCGATTTAATAGTTTCAGTTGATTGCAATATAACGTTGTTATCTACTGAACCTATTAATCGATGATACGTAATCGCAAAAGTAATAAATTCAATCATTGAAATAATAGAATTACGAATCATAGAACTAGTAATTAGTCTACTGTTGTTGGGTCGAGCTGTAATAGCAGGAATGTGCGCCATTACTTTCCCATATAGTGGCGCTAGTGTGTTAGGAGCCAGTAGTATCATTAATGGAGGCTAACGCTAGTAAAAAAGACACTAGATGTCGCTACTGGAGCGTGGGGTCCTGTTGTCAAAATAAGTTGTGCTATTGGTTAGAACGAAACTCTCGAAGTTGACAGTTTGATTTTAGCCAATACAATTAGGTTATTTCGGCAAGACCTGGCTCGCTAGTGGCATACCATCTGGTGAGCAAAAATACGTCAGCCCTCATTAAAGTAATTTTATGTTTCAAATTCCAAGAATGAAGAAAGTTAACCGACTCGTATGAAAAATCGAAGCGTAATCTACTTCTAACGGCTTTGTGTGTTATTCAATTTGTTCAAATACAGCTCTTTAAGACGATGAAATGACGTTCCCTGTGCATTTTTTATTTATTTTAAGTTTTAACAATGCTAGTGCGTATTCTTCATAGTGTATCTATGAAATTTCACACACATGAAGCTATTTGAAGTAGACTTTCACACGACTCGCCTATGAAACCGCCGTTGTGTTGATGTTCCCACAGTTAAACCGTATTCCCACTGAAAATCTGAAATAAGAATTACATTTTGCCTATTATCCTTTGAATTTGGTGGTCAAGTGTTCTTAGGATGGTGGCGCCCTCACTTATTTTCTACTCATTATCACCTGAAGATACTGTGGGAATATACAACGGGCGGTTTGATAGCCTATTGGTATGGTACTGGTTTTGATATGGTTATGGTGGTCTGCAGTCTTTTTTAGTTGTACTTTAAGAATATCAATAATTCTAGTAGAACAAAAATTATTTAGCATTTGGAAGAGAAGGTTGCACTATGGTTTTTGAGCGGACTAAGACATATACAATTATTTATTCAACTCGCAAGATTTATTAACTTAATAAATTAATTGTATACGACTGAAAACCTGTATCACGAGCCAGTATTGTAATGGGAACTGTATTTCAGTTTTACATTTTATCCAGGCTCCTATTCTCTCCTAGGCTTCTATATCTACACTCCTGTCACAGCACTGGTGCGACGAATACGAATTCGTAAACATGTCTACTTTAATATTATAGAGAATTTTTCCATTCATTAATTAACCTACGAGAATATCCAGATCCATTTACTCTTTCGTTTAATCGACAATTTCAACCGAACCAAAGACGCTTCAATATTTTACTAAACTAAAACATTGTAGTCACGCTATTCGTGTTGGCTTCGATTTCTGCCACAATTCTTTAAAGTGCGCTGTCTGCCTCATGGCATAGAATTTTTTATAGTTCGAAGGCTAACTTTGTACGACACAAGCCCTTGCGACTTTAATGTATTTATCGTGCTTCGTACGTTAATACATGTTTCAGACCAATTATTTTTATTTTTAAAATCATTTAGGATTCAAGAAAAATATGCATGAAGTTTATTTTATGAATAGCCATTCCCAGCGACTTCACCAGCGCGCAGTTCGGTTTTGAGGAAACATTCAACTTTCCCGCGGGATCTTATTATTTTTCCGCTATAAAAATACAACCTATGACACTCGGGAATAATGTGGCTTTCTATTAGTTTTTTGCTTATAAACCTTACTCTAGAATCACTTTACATATTGTTTAAACCGCATTCAATTCCCTTGCGTAGTTTAAAATATACATAGATACATATAGACAGACGGCGCGAAGCGTCCCTATCCAGAAACAACCTTGTAGCCGTAGGTGTCCAAATACAATTCGGGATCAAGCTGACAGGTAAGGCATACCATACCAGCACGCCTTTCGCATTAAAAAGGCTTTTCAACATAGCCGTGGCATTTTGTTTCTATATAGTGAGCTGTCCACGGCCGATCGAGAAAGTCAAATGTCACGCAGTCGTTGACTCGCCTATTCAGCCATCTTAATAAAACAAAAGGCTACACTGTTACGTTCTTTTGTTTGACTCGGTCATCAATCGCGAACCGTAATGTCTCCGCGAGGAGTGAACGGCGTAGTGACCGCTTGTCTCGAATCGGAAACGGGGTTTTCGGCTTCGGAACCTCTCGGCTACTTTCGGCCCCCTTCTTCCAGCTACGGTTGCTTATTTCGATTTCTGTCTCTTGTCAAAATCCACCGCATGTTTAGTTAGACCTGAAGATGTTCTCATGGTACGAGATAAGCATGATGACATGACAAAACATGGTTTTTGTGCTGAACGACCAAAAAATGTTTTACTTTTACCCGTAAAGTAACTTCTGTGCGGTTTTTTACGCTGGGAAGCCAGTTTAATCGGAATGGCTATTAGCTTTGTTTTATTAAAATCGGTTTGGAAAATATTAATTAAACTTTGTTGGAAGTATTTTTTAGGTTAGGTTATTTATACACTGCCTTTAGTCCAATCAACGAATGGTTCATGGGTATTAAGTTCGCGTGCAGGTAACTAAGCGATTCCTCGATATAAAAAAATTGTGAATGTCTAGAGTAAAAATCCTAACTTTTTGGTTTCGGCTCCATCAACAGTCCTACCCTATTGATATCACGCGCCGGCGGTAATGAGATCCGATTATAATGCGGTTCGATTGACGATTGTTGTTAAAGTGGCGGATTTTTTCTCGGAACCAGGACCAGTTTTGTTAATAGACTCTCCTATCGGATTCAATCAATCGAACTAAGCGGACTTCAAAAACTCCTAATCGGAAGATCGAGCTATGATGATTTATTGGTCGAATACTGAGGAGCTGCTTAATGTCTTATGTCACATTCTGGCTCGAATGGAACGCGAGATGCCACAGTAGAATAAAATCCTTCCGACGCTCTCCCAAGTTGATTCCAGTATCCTGAGTTGACAACTCAATCCCAGAATTTTAAAAAGGCTTTTTAATTTTAGGGTTCCCAAAGCGAAGATTCTCATACATGCGTGAACTAGTCTTAAATTTTAAGTTATGCCAAAAAACGGCCGTTTCTAGAAAAATTAACAGTGTAGCTCTTGCAAGACGCATTTAAAAACTATTTAAAAATAGTTTATTGCTATTTCTAGACATTATATTGAGCAGATTTTCGATAATTATTGTGGTTAGCGAAAACTGAATTTTTTTTCCTAAAGTGGCAGCAGTTTTATTTCCCACCTCATAAGGTCTTAACAATATAGAATTATTGGAATTGAACAAAATAATTGTCCATAATTACCTTTTCAATTTTTCATGTTAGGTACAGATATTGAACTACTCAAAAACCAGTGTAAGATGAGTTAACGTCTCTATAGACGCAAATACCAATATTAGCTCCTTTTATACTGGTTTTCATAGGTCTTCTGTACTTACGTTTCCTAAAACCATTGGCTCAACTGTTTAAGATTGCAGACTAGCATATTGTAGTAATTTAGCTCTGATTGTGGTAACGGTTCTTCCATCTGTAGTCTTCTCTTGTGTTGTAATGCCTGTAAAAGTCAAGATATCACTCACATCATACATGTATATAGATTTAGCTAGTACTGTAAGTGAAAGCTTTAAATAAACATGCCCGTGTATCAAATGTATGGTATTTTCATTCCACATCTGTTGCATGATTAATTATTGCGGTGTAGTTGGTTGGTAGTGGTTAATGTTCACCGGTAGCATGAATCATTTATATATCAATGTGTTATCGTTGCGGATGTCCAGAATGGTAAGGTTATAGATTTAATATTTATAGTGTAGTAACTTCGTTTACGTAGTTACTCGTACGTGTCTAGTGATGTCTAGCGTAGATTTCTGAGAAAAGAAGCGGCGCGAGTTATGGTACAGTCGAGCAAACACATAGCTACACAGATGGTTTAATAAGCGAGTCGTTTTGTATAAAGCTCATGTGTAGCCTTTAACCGTACGTACGTACGGAATGAGAGCAGAAGTCTATTACCACTTCGCAAAAAAACTCCTTCGCACCTACGACAATTTGGTGCATCAATAATTAGCCAAATTAAGTTGGCTAAAAGAAGGGAATATTAAGCTGTCCCGTCCCTTAGGTCCCAAGAACTTATCCTTGACATTCATGGATATTTTGTGTTTAATAAATGAAAATTTCTTTCATGAATGCTATAAATATCTTTTATCAACTGCATAGGAATATTTTCTTAAAATAGTAATGCACTTGTGCTCTTGAATTGTACACGCAGAGATACGTTTTTTTTAATATATGCCGTCAGTCGAGAACCTGCGAATGTGTCGTTGCGTCATATATCACCCCCTCCCACGTTATCCCCTGTAGCGTAAGGCAGGTAGGATTCAGTCAAGCCTGGGGAGTCCGCCTGGGTGAGTACCACCGTGTTATCTATTTCTGCTAAGTTAGCTCGCTACTGCCCGATCGGTTTACACCGGTGTAGTTGCTCACTTGTCAACTATGCTAAACTCTTGACCAAGATAAACCAGGCAATACACACTGCGGTCTTAACAGCGTTCTCAAGGAGAGTCCACGTCAGCCAGGCGGCCAGTCATGAAACCAAAATATTTTCTACGACGCTCAAATTAGCGAGAGACTTGTTATTGCATAAAAGGGTTAGGCCGACCCCTATCTAGATGGATAAGGGCAGGGGATGATGACTTCTAAGTTCGTAATAACTACGTTACGCGTGGGCTCAGCCATCCCATAACGTATGGTAGAGCGAACGTCCAAGTAATATACGTACGTAACAAGTAAGTTTCGGAGGTAACTTGTGGATGTCATTGTCTACGAAGGAATACGAATAATATCTGCATTCGTACGTCACTCCGTTTCCCGGGTGCTTCCTCTCATGTTATCTTGTTAGTGTCCTGTGTTTGTGTTGACATGTATGTACGACTCTGGGGATCCGTACGGCGTACGACAATTACTTTGTCTTGTTGTTAGTGTAATGTGTTGAAAGTGTCTACTTTTTATGGTTGTTGCATGGGATTGAAATTTTAAACACAACGACAACGAACGAAACAAATTTTTGAAGTAATCAAATATATGTATTTACTTTTGATCTTATTTTTGTATTTCTCAATACGAAGAAAAACAATGAGCTTGATGAATTTTTTTTCGTTTAACTCCAAAAATAATTCACTTATTATTTTCAGTTGCCGCGAAAACAATTTTCTTTATCACCACAACTATGCAGGCGCGTGCAACCCGCAAACTTTACAGCCGGATAACAGAATAATTAACCAACACAGACACCCCAATTAAACACACTTTATTAGTTTAAACAATCTTAAATCCGTCGAGATTGGCATCGGTCGCCATTCATCACGGGCCGTATCTCGTATCTGCACGAGAAAGGGTAAAAGCTGTGCGCGGCGCCGCGTCGAGGCTTCTTGTATGCCGTATAGTTGCCGCTAGAGACAATAGGGCCGTGGGATCTGCTCGACAACGGCCGATGTTGCGAACCTAATAATATTACCATACAGTGGCTGCTTGGCCCCCGATTCGCACCTCTCTCGGAGGAATTTTTCGCATATTAGAAAGCTTCAGTTTCGACTGGCGATGGTGTCGCGCGCGAACTATTAAATTGTTTGGAAACAATAATTACTAAAATCTAAATCGATTATTTTAAGTAAAGGATGTCGTGTATATAGGGCTGCTCTGCAAGTCTGTAGTTTGAAATTTACGGATGCGTCCGAAGTCGAAAGTGTCGAAAATGAAAATGGCTAATGGGTTTAGTGAGATCTAGCGCTTAGATTAGAGATTGGTTTCCTTTAAACCGACAGTGCTACGTATAGGCACGTTGTTACCGCAGAATTTGTAATATTGTAACTTTTCGAGCCGGCGAATCGGGCCACGGGTAATTGTCGGAGTAGTCTGTCACGGGCTGGTGCGCTGAAGCCGTGCGCGTCGTTTCCCGCCTCAGAGTTAGACCCGCCGCGACCCTCGCCATGGCTGCCGCGCCCGACAAACGGTTCCACCAACTTTTAATCGACAAGTGAAGTGCCGCTTTCCCCAGTGACCAGTGTCAAAGTACCATAGTGCGCCGAATTAACGCGCGATAAACGCCCACGCGTCGAAATGAGGTGCTTGAAAGCAGCCGGAGGATGGCTTGCGCGGGTGAGACTCCGATCCCGAGATACGGCCGGACGCTGAACGCAAGATTTCAATTTAGATTCCGACTTGGCTTGGCTTGTGTTTCGTACCATCGCGATCATCCCGGCTTTAACCATATCTCTCGACGTAATTAGTCATTAGCTCTGGTCGACGTCGCATGGCTGTTTTGCATGTTTGGTAAAACAAGTTTAGTTAAACAACGATCTGTTATGTGCGTTTGTGTTGCAGGCGATCAAGAAGCGGGAACAGCAGGACGAACAGAAGTCCGACGAGGAGGAGGCGGCCGATGACCTGCCTGATGGTGAGTGCTAGTTGTAACTGGATTACCTTTTATTATTATGTGGTATTTTTAGCAAATACTTAATGTTACTGGTGTTAGGTTGTCAAGGCTGATGAGTCTGTGGATGTGTAACACAGGTTGTTTTACCGGCAAGCGATGAGACTGCGTTATTGTTTTCCGGTTTGAAGGATAAGTGGCCAGTGTAACTACAGAGTTGGGATCGCCTAACTCGAAGCTTAGCTAGTTCACCTCGCTCACGCGCGAAGACATAGAAATATCGCAAAAGGTTAGGCTATAGCTCCCCACCCAGGTATGAGGCTTACCAGTTTAGTCCTCACGCTGACAACACATCAGCTGTTCTGCATTTTTAATATAAAACCGTATAACAATCGAATACATTGTGGCGTAAAGTTGCCACTTTCCATCAGTCTGTCTGCTCGTGATCTAAATCACTAAAGTTGTGCGAAAAAAGAAATAACACCGTTTAGCCAGCTAGCTAGGAACACTAAGAACCCGTTTAGCCGAGAGATAGTGCCAGTTGCGACATTACTTCACAAAACTTCGTGACTGAAATCGGCCCGGGCCGCGGCGCCCGTCCGTCACTCTTGGATAGGGTTGCCAAAGGATTTTTGTAATAAATTTTACAGGTTTTAACCGTGTAATTGCGGACCAAGAAACAATACCTCTTTAGGTTTATAGTCACACAAAAATAATTTTTTTGCTTTACACTTTGAAATATAGTCTCAAAGTTCACCTGAAAATATTGTCACAATTACTACCTATTCCTGGTGAAATGAAGTTATCTAAATCATTAGGTTTAGGTCAAAAACAAATGAACGATACCTACAGGAGGAGAAAGAGCTCATCGTCATTTTATTGAAATCAAACTAATAATGACATTTTATGTATTATGTTTTCATCATATGAAAGATGGGTTCTTAATATGACGAAGACAAAACAAACTAAAAGATTCCCATTTCTTACAAAATCTGGATTAGATAGCAACGTAAGCCATCTTTCATTGGCCATTTTCTCGAATTATGCTTATAAATTGTCGATGAGCCAAGAGGGCTCATCTCAGCTCAGCTCACCTCATGTACCCTTCAAATACAAGTAGTCGTGTATTAAAATTATTGGGCATTTCCCGATTTTGACAAACGAATACGCGGTTTCTAGGCAGGCGTGTTTTATCTCTGGCCGCATCGTTTACATAGGGAGAGATGGCGGTCAAATACCTGTCTCACTAGCCAGTAGAAACTGGCAGCCCTACTCCCTCGACGCCGAGACTCGCACCGCGAACAAAAGGTCCACTCGCTATATTTTTACGTGAGAATGCAGCTACGTGCGTGACTTTCGAACTCGGCTCGCAAAAAACGGTTGTTTACATTGCCTGCTGGAGGGGAGCGTGTGCGTCAGACGCTCTGGCGCATGTTTCATGGTGGTTCGAGTGGCCGCAAAAAGTTTATGGGGCACCGGGATGCTAAGGATGGGATGTTTCGGATGCGGATGTGCTTACGGAAAAATTTATGGTATTTTATCGGTTATGAAGTGAGATAGTTTCATAATGTTTTAAACTATCGCGGTTTCGTCAACAAACGTACGTGGTAGGAAACCCGGAACATACATTTAAAATGTGTAATAGTTACGTATAATTGCGGCTATGTATGAAGATATTAGATTTTTTGCTTGTAAAAGGATCGTAATGAAACTAAGATTACAATGAAATAACTACAACGAGTCCACGAAATGCTGTCGTAACGTGGCTCTTAATCAAAGTCGTTTAGATTCCATCTCTCCCAAATAATTTCCGATTCAGTTGCCATCGTCGTCCATTACAGCAATGTGCATGTCCGGCACGAAATAAACGAATTATTAGGTACACAGTTTGTCCTTTGAGCCAGCAAAATCTATGACCATTTGGACTCCACCTCCATCTCAAATTATTTCAAACTTTGCAAAATGAGCTCCGTCCCGTAGCCTTGCACCTTTGCACTACAACATGAGATTCTTCAAAACGCATGTCTGAAGGCCGGCACCGCCTCCGCTCCCCGTGTTTTGGATAACGTCCGCATTCCATCAGGTGGATCGTCCGTCCGTCCGCCTCCTTGGGCAATAAAAAAAAACCTTATTCCAGTTTCGCGCGGTTACCTCGCATCCCTAAAACGGAATTGAATGTAATCGGTTAGTATACGTTCGACCGTCGCGAACCTCGCAACAGAAACTTTATGTTATTCATACATTCGTAGCAATGTGCGCGCCCAAGGCTCTGATTCGGTATCGGAGCGTTATCAGCTTATCTCGGCACACCGCGTGCCTTTCGCTAGGTCGGAACCTCAGTACGTTGGCTAACTGTGCGAGTGTAGCGTAGGGTTTTCCGCGAAAAACAGGAGGCATATTAAACTTCTTTGGCATATAGTACGATGCAAGCAAACATATACAGTGACTAAAGTTAAATTACGCAGGAAAATTAAACAGTAATATAAAAAACATCACGAAAGAATAGCTTTTCCTCTTAGTGGATGTTTGACCTGGCGGTCTCACTGGTAACTGATAGATGATGTGATACTGTAGTATTATGCCGAAATAGAACATAGCAGCATACGCTGCTGATTTACAGCTGAGCTCTATAGAGAGAATCATACGCGAAGTGATCAGATCAGTGCCGGTTTATAGTGTTGTGGTGCCAGTGTGTTTACAAATAATAGTGCGAAATTGTACTCTAACAAATAAACGTCATAATCCCCGGAATCGCGTCACACCTTCATTAATCAAGTGATAGATATACCCGGTATCGGAAGTGTACTTGTGTATTACACACGCTGACTCATAACCGACAACGATTGTTTGCAAATTTTCTCCCAAAAAAATTCGCCTCAGTTGCCGACAAGTTGCTCAGTGTACCGTATTGAGTTAGTGTTCGTTTATTCTGTGGTGTTGTTGAGACTTCTCATAAGATGTAACGTTAAAATATGTTGGTTTTGTGCTGAATTCCACGGATGCTCGATAAAATATGCTCGCACTTATGGAGCTATATTAATTACCGATAATACGCAAGCAAGGTGGTGCTAGGAATACCGCGGCAGCGCAAACAATATCACGTCTACCTATATCGCCGTACGAAGGTCGCAATGTTATTGTTATGGAGTTACAGTGTACAGTGTTCGCATCGCGCATGCGCACCGCGCGTCTTGCAATGTAATAGCCAATAATAATCAACGACATACGGGATCTCTGTTGTGCTCCATTTACTGAAATTGTTGCTTCGGAACAGTACCCCAGTACTGTACAATTTACATCCGACTACTTTCACTGTGTTATTGCAGCCAAGTCTGTACTTGTGGCGTCTGTGATGCGTTCAAATGTAATTTATAAAGTCGTTTACAATGTTACGAAACGACTGTTTGTTACAGTGGGCGAGCGATGTTAGGCCAATAACAAAGATCTCTCGACCTTTTGTGGACATTTAACGAGAGTTTTTTTTTACTTTGCCTCGTTTACATCGACACGCACCGCGCCGCCGGCGATTCATATAAAGCGTATAATAGGAACAGTGTTTGGTTAACAAACAACTGCCTAACAAGTTTCTTAACACCACCGGCGCGTGGCGAAACGTTTGCTTTTCACGCCCATCTGATCTGATACGCGATAAAATTTCGGCCACATTACACCGGTAGATACTACGACGCTTCTCGCTCGCCGCAAATAGGTCACTTCGGTCTGGCTGCCTCACTTACTTGCCTAATACGATATCGAAGCGACCCAAAATGGGTCTTAGCATCCGACGTTAAACCGCTCCAGTCTGTTTGCCCTTCTCTAATTATAATCCTATTAGCTTGAAGAGATTCATGCCCAAATCGTGTTTGTCAGTTGTTTACCGCGGCTCGTAAGGGCTGTTCCCTACTAGTTCCTCAATTATTTCACAATTAGTATCACCCTGCTAACTGTTTCGCACAGCTTACTTAGCTCCAATTATAAGGGGCTAACCGCCCAACGTTGTAGTGCAATCAAGCGCCAATGCGTATGAGAAACACGTGCGTGAAACGTTTCGACCTTGCCCTAGTTAATTTTCCCCAAACAGACCTCCTACTGTCTAAAATCCTTTGTCGTTATTGACGTGTGCACGTCGGCAATATTAAACTGATAAACATTAGCAAACAATAGTATCCCCCAGCCCTTTGGGACAGCGCTAGTGTTCGTTATTTGCACAAGATATTTATTGAACTGACGACTTATCTTATCAGGCTCAATAATAACGATTCCATCGTCGCTCAGTCGATCGTGTAACTCTGCAGAAGTCATGCGTTGTGCAGTTCTTTTTATAATTCGTTATAAGTGATGAAACATCGTCTCTGTGATAGTGATATTGTACTTATCTAGTCTTTGTATTTCAAAAACGTTGGTTCTATTGCATTTTCCGTTTGTGATCCAGTTAGACGTCGCGTGTTCAGCAGTTGTTTGTTTAGTGACATCAACGTTTTGCATAACAAATTCCAACGTATCTGTCTTAGCTTCCACTTCTGGCGTTTTAGCCCGAATACTTTAACCTGCTTAAAAGGTATTCTGGATATTCCTTTAAGATTTACGAGCTGTGTACTTTCTCCATGTCAAAGAATTTAACGCTCTGTCCGAAACTGTTTGCCCAAAAAGACAATGCTCCGCGAGTCAACCAGTGAACTGCTTTTTCTGCTTCAGTAAACAAGCTATAGATACAGTTAGTTGTGGTTAAGATTGTCAATGGAGTTCAAGTGACTGTGACGGAGTTTGCCACGCTATTTTAGGATATGGCTGGACGCATGTGACCTTTCTCTACTCTGGGATAATTTGCAATCTGGTATGATTGAATAGCCCGGTAACTTTCCAAATCCGTTTAGGTCATCGCGAAATTATATCCGATACTAATTTCGTTCGCTTCTAATTACATCTAAGCTCGATTAGCTCCGACAACGGCGCGCATGTTCTCGACTCCGTGGCCATTAACTAATATACCGAGATCATTACTCATCCGCTATCACGTGGAGCGTCGTAAACGTCATTCACTTTCCTTGGCTCCGGCTACATTGTTGTGCAATATACATTATACACCATGGACTGTAATTAATACGTTACGATCTTAGAGAGTTTCTACTGCACCACTCGGAATGCCAGCGTGATGTGTCGCGGAGATACTGAGAGGTGAAAAATGAAAGACAAAAGACTCGAGTTGAAGCTGAGCGTGCGAGGAGACGGGTCTTTATCGCGCAACAACCTTCGAAGCAGCAACAGAAGCAATCGCAGCAATGCAAGCAGCAATAGCAGTGGCCTACCGGCCAGCGAGATATTCGCAACAGACAGATACGCGGCGCCCTACCATAGACCGTACTTCGACGTGCTGGACAAGTACAGACGATCACCCGGGTTGAGATACCCAGCTCAAAGTCTCCAAGATCTGAACCAATATAACAGAGGCGAGCAGGAACGAAGCATTACGTATACAGATCACAATGACGCGCCATACGTATACGGGTCCCAGCAACAGATGCAGCGAATACCCGTGGGGTATGTTCCCATATACGAGTCGCAAGAGTATGTGCAAGGTCCAGTGTATGGTACTTTGCCGCGGATGGCGCCTCAACACGTGAATCTACAGCCAGGTGGGCAATACACACTGCCGACTCGATCCAGTATGCGTCGCGTGCGAATCAGCGACAGGGAGCCTACTGTGCACGGATACGGTAATTTGACACCTATTGTGATTCATCTACAGCAATAGTTTTTCAATTTTTCTGTACATTGTCCATAAACCCGTTCTCCTTTCATCGTCTACCAGTATGAATACCTGACAATCCTTTCGTAATGCATACTTGTGGTTCTTAAGAAAGTTCCGTGCATTCAATTCAATTCATCTTCATTGATTTCTGTCCTGACACATAGACTGTGACAGTGGAAACCGCACCAACTCGTATTGATTCAAACGTATGGACGTGCAAACAATACAATACAAGTAAACACTACAAACAGTTGTCCTATTTCTCCTAAAGTTGATTATAACACCTACTTACAAGCTGTTGGTTTTACGGCTCTTTGTTTTTATGCTCTATTCACTACAAGTATTAAATTTCATGTTAGCGGCGTGTTAAATTAAAAATCGTATAGTTTTCTTTGTTCTATGATAGTTTATGTTTTCGTCTACGTTTTGTTCGTTGTAATTATGAAAGTCTGTTTTATATTCACGGGTAAACTATAACCCAGAGAGGGACATATATTAATGTATGTAGATGAAGGAATAACAAATATCCTTATATAAACTTTCGTATTAACTAGTGGACTCGGCGCGACTTCGTTCGCGTACACCTACTTTATTCCTACCTACCCTTTTTTCTAGCTTACAAACCTTTCTTTTGGATCACTCTATTTATTGTCAAAAACCGCATTAAATCCGTTACGTAGTTTAAAAGATCTAAGCGTACGTAGATACATAGGGACAGACGGCGGGAAGCGACTTTGTTGTATACTATGTATATTTGTATATGGATATGTCGCGGCCATAGCCAACTTTTCGCCGTGATTTAGTCGGCCCTATCTCCGGTGGCTTATTTCAATCGAAACACCAAATAAATAGAGCAATTAAACACTGAAAGGATCCATTAGCCTGCTGCAATCTCTGTATAATTTCCTGCGTGGAGAAATTTCTAGAAAGCGGGGCTTTGAGTAGAAACTAATCTGGTCGTCAACGCTTGGTTTATATCGCGTCGTACCGTATCCTAGGAGTTTCACTTTCAGAATGTCAGTCCTTTATGCGACTACCGTGGCTGAGCTGGACACGTTTGTAGACAGATTGACAAAGCTTCATTTAATAAATATTATAATAAATATGCTTGGACAATTCACAAAGACTGCTGGGCATAGGTCTCCCCCAGAGATATCTCTACAAAGGCCGGCCCTGGATGCGGATAAAGTACATAAATACTTTTAAATACATACTTATTATACATATAACACCCAGACCCAGAAGTCCATATGCGCAGGTACAATGCTTCCGTTGTTACGTTGCGGTTTAAAGGATAAGGTAGCCATTGTAATAGGACTGTCCTCGCTGAGGCAGCGCACTTGGTGGTCTGCAGTTTTCTTACACACATTACACCTGGGGGCTTTACCACCATCATAACCCTAAGCCAACCTCACGGGCTTATCGTCCCCCTGCTGACAGACGGACGAGGCCGTTGCTGCAAGTTGAAACCTATGATTGAATCGTAGACCAGCGTAGTATAATAATGCACCTTCTGTGTCCGAGTTCGCTGCCTTTGCTAATGTTACAAACAATTTATAACCTGTCCTGTTATCGTGTCCACGAATCCAATTTACAATATAGCGGCGACGACGACGGTTCTCGAAAATATTGTTTACTTACTGGCCGTTTCTATAAAATTTCACTCGTTTGAAATTTGAGTATTTGCAAACTTTCAATTCAGTTCACTTTCAATTTAGTTTTATAATATCCAACTTCTTTAAAAGTTTTGTAACTGTGAAAGTTATTTATTTTTAAACAAAATGACTTGAGGGGAAATATTTTTAATCCCCGACGAAAAAGGAAGGGTGTTGTTATTGTAAAATTATAAGGCTGACGTTTGATCTGTGGTTTTGGGTGTCTGTCTGTGGCATAGACTGATTTCGAAGCCAGTTGAATCGAGATGGTTCTTAGATTTGTTTTATTGAAATCGGCTCAGAAGTTGAGGAAATATTTGATAGGTATATGTATACGTGGTCGGGGGTTTTCCGAAGTTAACATGTCAGTTAGGTTATTGATGATTTATTCCTTATAAGACCGGTTTTCTTCAGATACGTTAAGTTGAACCATGAATCAATGATTTACATTTTTCACCGCCAATCAAGTGATAGAGTTTAGCGTCGATTTTGACTGGTAAATCTTAGCTGTTTTGATTATATGTTCCGGATCCGATCCCGCGGCAACCACGTTGAATTTCAAGATAAAATATAGCCTATGTGTTATTCTGCCACATTTCATCAAAATCCGTTCAGCAGTTTTTGCGTGAAGACGTAACAAACATCCAAACAACCTTTTCACAAATTTTTGTATTTATAACATTAAAATAGGATAACTAGAATTATTGTAATCCTGCAAAATAATCCCCGCGGCCATGTACACACCTAAGATACCCACATTATATCTCTAAAATACTTAGGTCACCGAGCAATACCTATTTGTCACGCATTGGAAGTCGAGGACCTACATTCTTTCTAGGACATTCCATATGTGCATCCTTAATGTAGTTTTTACTATTAATGTATCGATGCCATGCACGTCTGATATCCATAATTGCCAGTGGCTTGGTTTGTATTTGTATTTAAATGGGATTTTGGTCTTCTCTAAAATTGAGGACTTGATTTCATCGGTATATCACTATACGTATGTGTAAAAGTAGATATATTTATCATATCTTATCTACATATCAACAGTAACTTAAGAACAGGAATGTAATTGAGAATATGTCTTACATGTTTTTGTAATCTAGACAGTTAGATAAGTGCAAATATCTTTGTTGCTACAAATACAAAATGATAATCACCAATACCGGTATATTTCGGTAATTATCATAAATGCAACAAAATACACTGAAGATACCGTAGATAGGAGTGGCGAAAACCGAATGTAGAGTGCCAAATAGATAAACTTTAGCACCCCACTTCGTCCATGTGGACCATATTTGCTTTTGCCTCCATGACGTGATTCAAAACTCCTTTCTTGGCGGTTGCCTACGTCATAATATCTATCTGCATGCCATATTTGAAAGAGGAGGAGAGGAAGGCCAAGGATTGAACATTGCAAGTACTGACGATGGGATATATTTCATCCACATCATCGGGATGCCTGGCATCCAACTAACGTAAGAGCATCTTGAGCCTTTTTAGCGCGCACGTGCAAGATGTGTCCCAAAGTCTTTCCCAGGCACTATAACATAGGGTTCTTCAAAAGGCATATCCACAGGTACCTCAAAGGCCGGCTTTGTCATACGTTAGACAAACAGGCGAGCTGGTCACCTGATATATTAGCAAAACCAGAAATACCACCAATGCGATTTCGACCTCTAATATCCCGGGATAAACAAACAACACTCTCCTCTTTATAATGTTACCTACTTATAGATATATATAGAGAAAGTCCGAAAGGCTCGACTCTTCACACATCTACACCGACACGTGTGCGTAACTGGGCCGCCTGCCTCCCCCGGGAGCCAACAATAGCTGCACCGAGCCCGTGGCAAGTGGTGCGAGTGAGCGCCCCGGGCCGCTCGGCCAGTGGCTCGGCCTCCACTGCACACTTCGGGTGCTGGCCTGGTGTACCTACACACTGTGTGTGAACGTGTGAAGGATAAATCGAAAACTTCGATTTGAGTTCTGTAGTTGGTACGCTGATACGCTGTATCCGAAAAACAAAATTCAAGTGTCATCTCTTGTTGTTGCTGGGCTGGTGTACCTACTTGCCGTTGAACGGGAGAAGGAATAATACAAAATACTTTGTCGAGTTCCGAAGTCGGTGATTGCTAATAAGCTGTTACCGAAAAAAATATTGATTAATTGATACCAACCGTCATCCTGGGCTGAGTGGGCCGAAATGGCGGTCACGAAGTCTGCCGTCCGCGGTATCATGTGTTCCCTCATGGAGTTCACCTTTAAAGCAAGTAAGCGTTCTGTTGACACCTCAGTTTTGCTATGTTCGAATCTTTGCAGTTGACATAAGGGACTGTATACAAGCTATTTGTTTATACTAACTGGTGACAAACGAGCAGATACCTGATGGAAAGCGGCAACTGTCACCCACAAAAGCCCTTTTACAAGTAGGACAATCCATTAAGCCAAGACATGAAGAATTTGAGCCAGTCGAAAGAACAATGCGAATGTCATCAAATGCAAACCAACGTTTTGGACTGTCTCCATTTACACGATACCAATATTGGTTTGGTTTAGATTGTCCCGGCTCTGGCCTCGTGTAACCTTAACATATGTTTGATATTTCTAATAATAAGTTCGTCTGTGCTTCTTCATCGGTCAAATAACTAGCTTTTTTGCCAGTGACTTCGTCCGCCTAAAATTCGGCTACTACGTTCCGGACCCGTTCTAGACCCGAAAATTATATATTTATTATGCCTTTGTTACTCCAATGAAAGAAAATTTTAAATTGGTAAAGTGGTTTTTGAGTTCACCCATTACAAACAAACATAAAATCTTTTCTCTTTAAAATATTATGTTAGTACAGATATCGATTCGAGAGTGCAAGTGATATCTGTACAAAGCCCATTTCGATGAAATAAGGCAATTGTATTACACCGGCTTTCAAAGGAAACCGTATCGTAATTTGATCCATTCGTCACAATAACGTCAGACACAGAACGCCCCTTTTTGCGCCGGAGCGTGTTGTCAAAGTTATTGGAATGCACGATGTTTACCTTGTAGATTTCACTGTCAAATATTATATTGGGACCAAGCTTAAAAGCATTCACTAGATCGAATGTAATTCGTTCTAGACAATATATGTATTTCTGTTCTATTAGAACATATTTTAGTCCTTCACGGTCTTGCGTCATCTCCGAGAGAAACTAGAAACAATATGTCGATGCCGAATGTAATTTCGCGCCATTACCATTTTATTTAATTCCCCGCCGAGACGGCTGCAAAGCGCATAACACACTCGTAAACATTGGTACCGTTATAATATTTCGTTCCGCCTGTGTTTCTGAAGTCACCTTTTTGGAATGTGCACAAATCGGTTACCGGTTTAGTTCGAAGGTCGCCAACGAATTGGTCTTCGCGATTATTTGTTTCGAGCCCATCAGCTGTGGTCGAAGGCCCGGTCATGCGTTACGAATCCCCATTTGAATCTCCAAAGAGAATGAAGACAACTTTTACGGTGCACAGTTTTGATGCCGACAAAGACGGATTGCTTTCCTCGTTTATCTTGGTACACGTAGCGATATTTCTATCGACCGCTTTTGCTTTTTGAAAGTGCATACTTCAACCTTTATGTTCTTTATTTGGTAGTTTATTTTGTTTCGCTCTTTACGCAATAGGAACTGTCGGTAACTGTAAAGCGACAGAAGGTCCGCGTGGTTTTTAATCTACAACGGTGGGTTGTATAATAATGTCATTATTCTATTGGCGTTATCTGATAGAAAGTATAACAAGAGCAGCGCTTTCTGGGTCCACACGGCGGGATAACAGATACCGTAGAGGCTGAATTGAATGCACACCGTCCGCGATATTACTATTGTTGTGTATGTGCTATATTTTAATAAAACACTATATTGCTGTATATTACACAGTGGCAACGCAAATGCGGTTCCGCATTTTGGTTTCCTGCAAACTAAATGCATTAATAGTAGATCTTATGGAATCAGTTACCACTTTGCATTAGGTGGGCTGTCTGCTCGTTGTCACAGTCACTGTTTTTTTCGTTTGTCACAATAAAAGTATATCTCGCTATTGGGAACGATTTCTTTTTCAATATTATATTAAAAAAGAAATAATTCACCATCATCTCACCTATTGAGATACGACGCGGCCGAAGGTGGAGCATGCTTGAAACAGCCTGCCTATTCACACTGGTCTTGAAGGAGTCCGGGGTATACTGCTCGGTCAACACAATTGCAGGCGAAGCTTTCCATTCCTTAGCTGTTCGCTTTAGAAAGGTCGAGCCAAAGCTCTTTCATACCTTTTGAAAGCAGAGCTACACGTAACATAATATAAATGATACAAAAATTGACCTTATTCTATGAGCAATACATTTCGCTTCTATTTGCTAATTTAGACGATTAAATGTAGCCAAATGATATAAGCGCATTAGTACACCAGACAGTCTTAGCCAAGATCTCAAATAGAGGTAACCAAATTTAGAGATATTAAGTGTGTAGCTAGTTTTTTTATTACTTTAGAATAGACAGGCATTTGACCGCCATCTCACCTGTTGGTAAGTGACGATGCGACGACGCTAAAAAGTGAACGAAATTAATATAGTTCTATCGCGTCCCGTGCACCAGCTACCCCAGTCGATACGCTCCGCAACTGCAGATCGTGTCGTGCGATTCAAAATAATAATGCCTCCGAAGAAATGAGTTGGGTTACTTGGGTTGTAGCGAAATCGCAGACGGCTTGATATACGGAATGAAATATCTGGATTGTAATAAAATTAAGTCACTGTTCTCTATCAGTCTGTTGGCTTAGTCCCTTCTAGAATACGCAACGGATTTTAATAAAGTTTTTACCACCGGATAGTGTTAGACGAACAAGGTTTTGGTTTACAGCTTCCACAGGAAGCAAACGACGCTTGTCGGGAGTACAAATTTATATAAAAAATCCGTATTGTTTTCTTAAGTTAGATTGAAGAAAGAAAGTTCGATCTACTATTAATCTCCTACATGGAATAATAGGCTATGGTCTAAAATCCTAACAAGTTAATAATAACCAAAGAAATTGGACAAAGAGGCATATATGGAGCTTACTCACAGTCACAATTCATATTTGTTAATGGTGCATATAACATGTTCAAAAGGGACGGCTAAAAGTGGTCAAATACCCCCCATAACCACTGCTATTGTCAAATTTGGTGCCATTGGTCATCTTAATGGACTTGCTTTTTGTATGACATTGAGTCACTTATATAGAGTCGTGACAGGTTGACAGTGTACATTCTCTATAGGTCGAGGCTCCATCTATGCTCCATGTCCAATATCTTTGGTAATATCAATACAGTATGTATGAAATGTTTGTGCGGCTATTTAACGCAAAGAAATACAATACTTAATGCCTGCTAGCGATGACAGCTGTCACGGAGGCCAAGCAGTATTTCACGGAGCCCAGTCTTCGACCAAAATAAAGACTACAGTACTGTCTGCCGGCGCCGCCTGCGCCGTGCTCTCGTGCGCCGATGCCCGATAGAACGGCAGACGAGCACGAATCGACACCGGTGAACCCCACGCTGTGGCCGTTATCGCGCTGTCAAACATTCTCTTTACGGTTATTTGTTGCTATTTAAATATTAGTGAGGTTTTCACCTATGGATAGAGAGATAGAGATATTAAGAGGAAGGTTTAGGTGTTTTATGGTACGCGTCCATTAGCCCGGACGTAAACGCAGGCATGGCACGCGATGAGACGGTGCGAGCGGTGTGGATAGTATACACAGACGTACCATATAAATTTACAAATAAACCCTTTACACCCGAATACTCGAATGTCTCTTACTTGTCAGGGCTGATTAGATGTACTATCTTTTTTTAATGACAAAGATTTGAAAATGACAGCATGATCTTTAAGGAGTCCTTTGTTCCTCCTTCAGAACTTGACTCCTTTCTAATTTATCGTGTCACGCTGCCATCTTGCATTGTCCTAGTGGACAACTAGAGATTCCTGTACTGCCTTTTTGGCTGCATTAAAAAAAAAACATTAACACAGGTTTAGTTTCCATGTCACAGGATTGGCATATCATAACAGTAAAGTTGGTATAAAGTCACTTGTACGGAAAAAATCATCTTGGCGTCAATATTCCGGTTGTGCTACACGCACGAGGGCTTGGGGTTCGCCTTGATCATTATCCGGGATTTCTCAGATCAGGTAATTGCCATCTGACCTTAGTGACCCTGTTATCAGGGGAACCTGATCAGGTTGGATCCGTGTAACAGGATTGCCATCTCACAACCCTCGGGAAAGCTAGCAACTGTCGCGTCGCTTGTGCATACCTTGGGCCTCTTTTCACCTTTTATGTTTTTGTGGGATCCGTTTCCACCTTACGGTAATTTGTTGGTACCCGGCACTAGTAATTTACGTGCGTGTATTTAAACGGAATAATGGCTGCGCATAAAACGTGCGCAAGACGTTTGACGACGTCCCGTGCCTCTCTGCGCTAGTGAGATGTCGCGATGGATTGGGTCTTTAACTGCGAACATGGAGGAAGTTGTAATTTACGTACGAATAAAGTTGGCTGTCTCCGGGAAATGTGAGATCTGAATCTAATGAAAGTTTAGAGTTCTGATCGAATGTGGGTAAAAACGACTTCTAACGTTTGTTTACATATTGTTTTCTTTAAAATGCCTTATTGAAAGAAAGAAAGTAAAAAAGAAAACATTTGTTGCACATAGATACCACGACACGATAATTAGGTACAAAAAAAACAAAGAAATATTTATAAAAAAAGTAATAACAATATTGTTGCTTTTATTAGAGAAATAAATTTATTAGTACGTGGTACTGAAATGTATGTATACATGACTCTGCGAATCCACGGGCCCGCCCGCTTCGCTAGTAATTTTAATAACATTATCTAAAGTTTCTTTTTCGATAGACAAAACCTTCATTGTAACATTACGGGTCTGTCAGTCACAGCACACGAGATGAATTACCGCTCCTTACTTTCGAATCGCGGCAAATTAATGTCATAGATTGTTATTTGGTGGACATTATTATTATTATGCTATTACAAAAACACCTTTCGCTGTGTAGTAATTACTGTATCGTACTCACGTTTTCCTTTTGGCCATCTGTCTTGCTTGGCGGTTCAATGCGTCCGGCGTTTTGTTTAGCGCCGTGAAAGTCCTTTAGTGATTGTTGCTTGTGGCCTCGTGAACTTATTGATTGCAATTATTGTTGTGGCGTCCATTGCTTGGACGGGCCGCGGTGGGCTTTTCACCGTTTCTCCGGGAACGGCGATGTAATCTCCGCACCGGTAACAATGGCAATCATAAGTACGTGTTCGATTGCATAATATAATTAGACTCGTGTTCGTAATACTTGTACATCGTCCAGTTTATCAATATTATCGGCAAAATTTCACGAAGCCTAACTAAATTCACTAAGGTGTCCAAGCTCTGTATCTCTTTGGGTCGTTGTATATCGTGGTA
Source organism: Blastobasis lacticolella (assembly GCA_905147135.1). Lineage (NCBI taxonomy): Eukaryota > Metazoa > Arthropoda > Insecta > Lepidoptera > Blastobasidae > Blastobasis > Blastobasis lacticolella. The sequence continues at coordinate 22,198,723 of LR990040.1, forward strand.
ATAATTTCCAAACCAAAGATGTCACGACATCGAAAAGGCCAAAACCTATCTCTTGGATTTATCCCAAATTGACTATGTAGTTTGATACACGCAGGCGCACTTTGCGAACCAGCGGATCAAGCGATTTCCTCTCTGGCGGACACTACTACAGCTCTTTGTTTCTTACTACTGTACTTTACTTACAATAAGATAGTTTTGGCAAATTAAAATTCCATATTCCCCACCTGGATGAGTGGCGGTCGACCAGCGTACGGTTGTCACGAAACTGCCTGTCTCGTACCACCACGCTTCGGATTGAGCTTTTTGCAACAGTTCATCCAAACCGACATTGAAATCTTTCAGAACGAGCCTATATACGTATTTTAAGGACTAGCAACGCATTCGCATTATATGAAAGTGGTATAGGTATGCAGCAGGAGTGTATAGAAACATTGGAAGGGGAAGATCAAGGTGTATATAGTACGATCAAATCGGAGATATTTTAAAGAAAGATCAGGATAAGAGTACCCTAATTCGACGAGCATGTTTGAAAAGGTTGATGAATGTGCAAGAATCGAGAGTAATTTGTCAAGATTGTAGCAATTGGGACAATGCACCTAAAAGGCGTAACGTTATGTACCTATGTATGTATATGGTTTTACTTGCCATTGACTCTCTCGTGGTTACTCTTAACCGCGAAGGAAGCGGCGCGGTCACGGCGACCGCGCGCACAGCCTGCGTCTCGAAAGCGAACCCGCGAAATGAGTTATTGAGCCGTGTCGACAACACGATACGAGGCGAACACGATCCGTTAATGATAGAGATAGTAATTTATTTCGCACCTCCGTTCCTGGGGTCTGAAACAGGTTGCTGCAAAATGGCTGGTTGGATTACCTTGTGGTGGCACATAACAACCCCATCATCGATTTTGTTTGTATCATCGATTTTGTTTGTAAATATTGGCCCGCGTAGGGAGCTTTGCGCTGCCTCTTGAAAAGCGCAATTCAGATCGGCCGTCAGCCACCCATCTGTGGTCGTACTTTGTCAAGCCTGAGTAATCCAACTAGATGGGTTAGGTAGATATCTATTTCTGCGGTCACGCAACAATACTTACATTGTTGACATTGTTGTGTTCCGGTTTGAAATATATAGTCGCCAGTAACTACAACGCACCTGCGGTTATAAATTTTTGTTACTACCTCCATGAAAACCTATGCGTCGTAAATGTTATAGGCGACGGTCACTGCTTTCTTTCAGTAATCATATTCGTGCAGAATAGAGATATATTCATTCCATCTAAATAGCGTCGAAGCTATAAATCGCATAAATCTATCTATCCGCCGCAGTTACGCGTCCCATTTGCTATCCACGAGATTAACGGTTATACAGCTCTGCCGCTCGACCGGAGGGATTGGAATAATATCTGTTTCAATCCGAGCTTCTTACGGGATTGGCCACTCTCGAGTGATAATACCTTAGGGCGTATGCGCCTGCGCTGATATACCAGCGCTTGTAGGTACTTGGTCCGCGCTGGTGGTTGATACTGGCAGTCGGTACCGAGTCTTACCTCCGCCGAACCAGCGCCGAACGGTTCCGACAAATTCTGGTCCGAACTTCACGTCCGGCAAGCGCTAGTAGATCGGTACAGGCATAACTCCCTTTCTACACGTGTAGAGCGCCCTTAGACGCAAGTGTAGGCATGCGCAGGCAGACGCAGGCGTAAGTGCAGTGCTAGTCTGCGAAATATCTAAAATGTTGTATGAGTTTGAACAGCTATAAAATGAAGTAGTTAGCCTTCTGACCAAATGAGAATCTGTATGACAATACGGACAAGTGGTCAGCTAACGAGGACGTCTCCTGTTGTAGAATCATATGGGTTTGTCAATAAAATGTAAATGCATTTTGGTAGCATCGAAACCCAGTTAAATTTTTGTTGTAATCCATTTTAAAATGTTATAAAGGTTAGAAGGAAATGTCAACCGCAATGAAATGTGTGCTTTATTTGTACGTGGGCGCCGAATGACGTCACCGTTAATGCAAAAATACTAACGTTCTAGCGCACATATTTACTTTGATTTAAGAGATATCGCGAAAATTTGTTCAATGTGGTATCATTAGCTACTGAAAAAGTTACTTAACAAAAATTGGGAAACGTCCTTATTAGGACTGCACCATATCTAAGGAAACCACGAGTACGAAGTTTTGTGCTTTATGGGATGCGTGAGTTAAAGCTCTGCCTTGAATTGAAATCTTGGACAGGAATTGATTAGAAACCACTGTTCTAGAGGTTGTTCTGGCGCTGAATATTTCTGGGTTTGTCTTTGTAAATGTTCACGGCACCCTCGACACATTGTTATGACTGGAACTTTTGGTATTGCAAACGTCTATACACTGCGGTAATCGTTTATCACCAGGCGGGTCATACACTGAGCACCTTAAAAGTATGAAATAGAGGTTAATCTGTGTGTTGTGATGTCACTTCCACATCCACCCACGGATGTACCCGTGACCTCGCGGAGACACATTGGCGCGTTACCGTTACAAAAGTCGTATATTTCAACGACACTGAAGATAATTGTCCATCTAAGGAACCAGTTTCGATTAATGGATTGTCTTCCTTAACGTTTTCCGGTGTTCCGTCATAAGTATGTACTAGCTAGGTTGTCTTGCTTTAATGTCCCGGTTGTGCTCTCGCGCACGTGGGCCCGGGGTCCGCCTTGACCATGATCCAGGATGTGGCAGATCAGGTAATTACAGTGGGGCGACTGCCATTTGACCTCCACGACCTTGCTACCTGACCAGATTGGATCATGGTTACACATTCAGTCGCCTGAATGTGCAGGTTTCATTACGATGTTGTCCCTCACCGTAAGAGAATCGGTTAGCATTAATTAAAGTGCATAACTCAGAATAGAGTCATTGGTACATGGCCGCAGCTAGGTTATTATGAATATCGTTTACTAACTGGTATGCAACGGTATCTACGTCGAACAATTGTTCTATTATTTTTCTTAATGATTGATTGTATAAACAAATACATTTTGCCTTTGACTTTACGTCTTCGTACGCGCTGATTTAGATAAAGATTAGTTTTTTATCAGGTCAAAATGCTCCGTTTCATATCAATTTAGCAGCCTTTTTAGCGAACTTATAAACAAATGCTTATTAAAATTTACATTCATAATATTAGCTAGACTTGACTGGTCGCGTGCCGCATTTAATTAACGCACTTCCATACATTAATCGGGGTCTGCTGGAAAGTTAAAGCCCATGTCAAGTAGCAATATGATTTCATTTAACCTTGTCCGAAAGCTTAGTTGAAATTGTCCCATTTATAATACTATTTTAGATCAGCGGAGGGGAAAAACGCATCTACTGAGTGCTGAGTATTTTCAACTTTGCGATTTCCAACCCACCTGACAACCGTGGGGATTATGGCAATAAAAAAATAATCATCTTGGCGTTAATGTCCCGTTAGTGCTCTCGTGCACGAGGGCCCGGGATCCGCCTTGACCGTGATCCAGGATTTGGCAGATCTAATAATTACAGTGGAGCGAATGCCATGTGACCTTCATAACCCTGCTGCATGGGAAACCCGACCAGATTGGATCTTGGTAAGTTAGGATATTCAGTCGCTAGAATTCGCTAGTTTTCTCTCACCGTAAGAGCATCGGTTAGCATTCAACTAATATACATAACTCAGAAAAGACTCATTGGTTGCAGTGGGATTCGAACCTGGTACCTCTCGCTTACGAGTCGGATACCTTAACCACTCGGCCACCGACGCTCCGGGGGATTATCAAGTCTTGCCGGACAAACTCTTAAACAAACACAGTTTCCCATGAATTACATTTGTAAGATCGCGTGCCGTATTCAATTAACACACTTACTGTGTGCAGTTAAGGCCTATATATCAACCATCAGGTTGACACCGACTATAGAGAGTGCCGTTTACACCGGTATCTCTAATCTAATGCGAGATATAGTGTGCGAAATTGCATATCAAATCTTGCTTTACATTTTGACATTATACACAGTTTTGCAATTAACACGTTTCCGTTCCTTTCACGGAGTTTGCAGTGTGCAGTAGCTCATTTGTCAAGTGGCTGATTTGAACTAAGCTCCTACATAGTAATGCACATTGGTTTTCAGACTTTACGAATATGGTAAATTGTTTGGCTTCAAAGGGTCGTAGAATTTTTTTGTCATATATTTTATACCACTGAGGTGGCAGACAAGCTTACGGCCTGCCTAATGGTAAGCAGTTACCACAGCCTATAGACGTTTGCAATATTCTAGGGTCTAGAGTCTAGTCTCCTTGTTCAGGGGTATCACTGTCATGCTGCCGACCCTGTACAAACCGTTTCTCCCCTTTCTTGAAGAACTCCATGTTATACTCTAAAGGAAAAACCTCTCCAAGGAGCTTATTTTACAACTTTAGTGTGCGTGGGAGAAAGTTCCTTTGGAACCACACAGTTCGCTGTGGTCGTAGCGTGTTGTAAGACATCCTGCAACCTCTCTCAAGTATAGGGCTATCGATGCAAATTTTCTATCAATTTTATATTTTGACTGAGTAAACAGTTTTGCAGTTCTCTGTTCCGGGGAACACCGATTTGTCAAATTTATTCATAAATCACACTGTTGTACATGAACTTTCGCACATGTCAATGTCTTTTAAATTGATTTGACTTATATTTGTATATTCACATTCAGACAGGTGCGGGATTTCATTTTTCGTTTATCGTTTGTGTAAACTTAATTGAAAGAGAGTATACATTGCTGTGTACCGTTGGAGCTCGTTCGTTACCTGTCAGTGTAATTTCAACTAGACCCTTCAATTGCCTTGTGAGAGTTACGTACCAGGATCTCTAATCTCCTCGTCTGAAAACCAGTAGAATCAGAATTCAAGAGCCGAGATATCTTGTACATTTAATTTCACACGTTAAGGGATTTTGCTACTTAGTTGCACCGACATATTATTATAGCGAGTAAAGTCTATCGCAAACCACTTTGAATATAATCAAATAAAAACTTATTGTCGTGTTGTTTGGTGGATGGTTTTAAGCGAATTACATACACCTACACTATGAAGACCGCAGACGCAGCACTCACCTCATCGGCAGGAATTACAAGCCGATGCATTTTGCCGACCCGTGGACGGCCACGTGATGCTGACATCGCATTGTCGCCGACCACGATTTCAGTTAATATTAAGTCATTCTATGTTCACACTTCGAACTAGTTTCTACGTTAAGTTCAATTGTAATTTTATTTTAATTAATTATATTAGTTTAAATCATTTTTGGTTTTTTTTCGACCCTCCGGCTGTAGCCTACGTATCTGGCGCAGTCGGTAGGATCTTCGCAAGTAGACTTGCGAACGTAAAATCTTACAAAATCAAGATTCGCAAGCCGCTTGGGTGGCCTTCCAGCCCCATCTCGAAGATCTGAAACCTACGAACCAGCTGCAGCCAGGCAGGAGGAATCTAGACTTCGATTCAAGAGAGAAAACCAGAAATGCAGCATATGTAAGTACAATCGAACTGTTCTTGCGTTGCATCCTTTAATCCTAGTTATTTTACCATTCCAAGATTTTTCACCCTTCGAAAAATTCATCCCGTGAACCTGCATCTCGGCAGGCTCGCAGGCAATTAGTTGATAGGAGTAGATATATTGATAGTAATTTAAATTTAGAGTTTTTATTCAACGAAGAGATGGCAGTCGACCCGGACACAATTTTCAAGGCTTTACGCCTCGTGCCCGACTTCGACGGTAACCCTAATATACTAACTAGATTTATAGGCATATGTGACCAAATAGTTGTTAAGTACATGAAACAAGAGCCCGGCAATGACCTCAGTAACCTCTGCTTATTAAATGGGATACTGAATAAAATCACTGGTTCCGCTGCTTGCATCATAAATTCAAACGGCATACCTGAAAATTGGTTGGGCATCCGAACTGCCTTAGTGAACAACTTTTCTGATCAGCGTGACGAAACGGCCTTATATAATGACCTCTCATTAGCCACCCAAGGTAATCGAACACCCCAAGAATTTTATGACCAATGCCAATCTTTGTTTAGTACGATAATGACATACGTGACTTTGCACGAGACCATCCATACCACAATTGACGCGAAGCGAGCTCTTTACAAGAAGCTCACCATGCAGGCCTTTGTCAGAGGGTTAAAAGAACCTCTAGGGTCGCGTATAAGATGCATGCGACCTGAATCTATCGAGAAAGCCCTCGAATTCGTGCAAGAGGAGCTTAATGTCATGTATTTACAGCAGCGCAGCGAATTACCTAAATCTCAGCCTAGCCATAAGACCTTTATCCCTATGCATGCCAGTAGCTTTGCGCCCGCGCTACCGCGTCAGCAAAATTACCTAGCACCGCCGCCTAGCTGGCCGGCGCCCGCCGGACAACGTGCGCCCCATGGCGCCCCGCAGCCGTTCAGGTTTGTGCCTCCACAGCCGCAACCCCAGTACCGAATGCCCACGCGTACCCAACAAATGTTCCGCGCTTTACCACCTAATTATAACCCGCAAAGTAACATTTTCCGGTTACCACCTAGGAACAGCGTGCCTCTTAATTCCACTCCGCGTCCTATGAGTGGAGTACAACCATTCACCCCGCGACATCTACCACATACCATGATGACGGGTCATGACTGGCGTAAATCCGGTAACCCCCCGCCAACTAATTACCTAAAAAGTCGCGAAATGAACATGAACGAGTGTGTAGGATATGACGATTCGTATTACGACGGTTACTATGAGCCCGAGTTCGGTTATTATGCGGACGATAGTACCTACACCGCGCTCGAATACGACACCTCCGCGACATATAATGACCTAGATTATAACGACGGACAAACTGCTGACGAGCTCCCAACTGACAGACGGCCCCGGCCTAGCTCTAGTCAATCGGAGCAGGATTTTCAGTTAGCTACAACATCAAAAAAGCTAAAATAGAACTTAATTTACAGACCCAGAGACAATTACCGTATATAAAAATCCACAATCCACCTCTTAAACTTCTCATCGACACAGGTGCTAACCAGTCTTTTATCAGTCCCCAGGCTGTAGACAGTTACTTTTCAAACTCGCCGCTAAATTACGATCCCTTTGAGGTGACCAATGTACACGCTACCACTAGGAATGACTATTCCATAACGTTACCCTGTTTCCCAGAATTTAACGACACTGATAACATAAAGTTGTACGTGTATCGTTTTCACGACTACTTCGACGGTCTAATAGGTTTAGACCTACTCACTAAATGGGAGGCTAAGATAGATTTGAAACATAAATGTCTAAACACCAAATCTGCTGCCAACCCGATCTGCATGTATCACTCACAACGTGTCTTAAAAAAGGACGAAAAATTACATTAGACTCCGAATATGTAAACTGTTTTGAGAAGTGTAAATCCCTTCTCACTAACGACCCTATTCTTCAATATCCTGACTTTTCTCGGGAATTTCTAGTTACCACAGATGCATCTAACGTTGCTATTGGAGCCATATTATCTCAAGGCCCGATAGGAAGCGACAAGCCTGTGTGCTATGCTTCTCGCACTCTAAATGACAGCGAAATGAACTATAGCACTATTGAGAAGGAGCTTCTTGCCATAGTTTGGGCGACCAAGTACTTCCGACCCTACTTATTCGGCCGCAAGTTTAAGATCCTTACAGACCATAAGCCCCTGCAATGGATGATGAGTCTGAAAGAGCCAAACTCACGTCTGACTAGATGGCGCCTACGTTTAAGTGAATACGATTTCACTGTAATATATAAAAAAGGCAAAGCTAATACCAACGCCGACGCCTTATCTCGCATCGAAATCCATAATGAGGAGATCGATTCCCTTATAAAAGAGATACAGGAGCTCAGCTCACTTATAGGTAATCCTACGGAGACTCCACAGTCCCAAACGCACCGATCATCTACCGAGACAGTACATACCAGCCGTGAACATCCTATATTAGAGGTCCCAATCACAGACGAACCACTTAATAAATTCCATCGTCAAATTTGCTTCACAATCGTTAGTGACGTAAAACGTAAGCCCGTAGTAACGAAGCCATTCGATACTCACACCCGTGTTGCTGTTCAGCTATCTGAATCTTCCTTGGAAGAGGATGTCGTGAAATATATAAAAGAATACGTAAACCCAAAAGTCAAAACCGCTATCTTAATAAACCCACCATTAGGCATGTACTCCATCATCCCTATTATCCAAGATAAATTTAAAAGTTCATCAATGAATCTTGTATTGGCCAAAACAGAATTAGAAAATGTCAAAGAGTACCTACGCCAACAGGATATTATTCGCCACCATCACGACGGGAAGACGAACCATCGTGGCATTAACGAATGCTACTTAGCCCTATCGCGAAGATATTACTGGCCTAAGATGAGAGACCAAATAACCAAATTTATTAACGAATGCATAGTTTGCGGACAGGCTAAATACGATAGAAACCCCATTCGACCCCAATTTAACATAGTACCCCCTGCGACTAAACCATTTGAAATTTTACATATGGATTTATTCACGGTACAGACAGAAAAATACGTTACCTTTATAGACGTGTTTACTAAATACGGTCAGGCATACCATTTACGAGACGGCACCGCTGTTAGTGTCCTACAGGCATTACTACAGTACTGTACCCATCATGGTGTACCTATGACAATCATTACCGACAACGGCACTGAGTTTACTAACCAATTATTCGCGGAATTTACCCGACTTCATAAAATAATTCACCACAGGGTCCTGGCCCACTCACCTAATGATAATGGTAATGTCGAACGCTTTCATTCGACCTTGCTGGAACATCTGCGAATTCTAAAAATAGAAAACAAAGATGAACCAATAGTCAACCTTATGCCCTATGCACTTATAGCCTATAATAGTTCTATCCATAGTTTTACGCGTTGTCGACCATTTGACTTGCTGAATGGACACTTTGACCCACGCGATGCTCTTGACATTGACCTTACTCAACTCTTATTGCAACAGTACACTAAAAATCACAGTGATCAAATGAAAAAGGTATATGAGATAATTAATGACTCATCGCTTGAAAAACGTACCGCAATAATGAAAAATATTAATAAAAATAGAGAGCCAGAAGTAGAATACACCCCCCAGCAACAGGTTTTTATAAAGAACCCATTTGCTAGCCGTCAGAAAACAGCCCCACGTTACACACAGGACAATGTCCTCGCGGATTTACCAATCCATATCTACACGTCAAAGAAACGTGGCCCCGTGGCTAAGGCAAGACTTAAACGAATTCCTAAGTCAGCCCAATTGTTACAGGACCGTGATGCTACTGATGACCGCCCACCTGACATGGTCTCAAGAGATAAAACTCGAGAGCCTAGCTGACGGACTTGGACTACTACCTTACAAACTTGGACCGACGAGATTAACCACTCATTACCACACATTCTTACAATATATAGAACTAAGTGACGTAGAGGACGCAGTTCAATCACTACGTAATCAACTACTGACCTATACCAACCGACTTAGTAATGACACCTATCCCCTTTACGAGTTACAAATAGACTATCTTACAAACAAACTTGGCAAGGTTATAAACCAATTAAAGTCCTTAGAACCTAGTCGTGCTAAAAGAGGTCTTGTAGATGGCCTAGGTTCCCTAATAAAAGGCATAACTGGAAACTTAGACCAATCAGATGCTTTATATTATAATTCGGCTATTAAAAATTTGCAGAAGAACCAGAACAAAGCCGTATTCGAATTTAATACCCACATCAGCCTGAGTAAGGAGTGGATGTCTCGCCATACTAATATAATAGCTCAATTGGTTGAAAACCAGAGCAAAATCAATGCTACGTTAGGATTAATCTTAGATAGGCAAGCTTATAGAGATAGTAACTTAATTAAGTACGCTAAATTTGCCCAACTTTTGGGAATAATAAGCGAAAATGTAGAGGATTTAATGTCCGAATTATTTAGGTTAGAAAATACTTTAGCATTTATCCGTACATCCAACACCCATCATTCAATGATAGATATTGAGGTCTTAAGATCGATGATAATTAAATTAAAATCCCTTTATATTAGTGATCAAATTTTAGACTTAGATTTGAGAGAATATTACGATATAATTAAACCGGGATACTACTACGTTGAAAAGCAAATAGTTATCGTTTTCGAATTTCCCATAGTCTCTAAAGATGTCCTTAATTTATTTAGGCTTTCCATAGCACCCAATAAGAACCAGCAAGCCATTGTCCCATCCTATCCCTTTATTGCAACCAACGAGAACACGTTCGTGTACATGGAGGCAGAATGCCCGAAGTTTGATATCTGGTATCTCTGTGAAAAAAACATCAACCATCAAATCCGTTCCAAACCTGATTGTATCCAGCGCCTCATCGTGAATCAAGACCTAGACGAATCCTGCAGTTTCACAAAAATCGCCCTAGCAAGAGAAGCAATGGAAAAACTCGACGACCAACATTACGTAGTATCATTTCCACGTGCAACGAAGGTACAAGTCAACTGCGAGAGAGAAGATTTCAGCACACTACAAGGCAGCTATCTCGCGACGATTCCTGTAAACTGTTATCTACGCACGCCTGAGTTCACCATCATCAATGAAAATGACAAGATACTAGGGCACCCTTTCACCTTGATGAAAATCCCATACCCGGCTGAAGATCAAGATACAGCATTAACCCATGTTAGCCTCAACTCCATCGACCTAAGAGGACTACATAATATTCAAGACAAGCTGATGATAGAAGCTCCTGTTCAACTTGAACATCCAGCTCAAGACATTGTGTATCACACCACCATCCCACTCTACGTCATTGTGCTAATCGCAACTGCAATTATAGCTCTCTTCACTCTACGCCACTATCAAAGGAGGAATCTCAATGAATCTACAGTTCCTGACCCTATTACTTCGCATGAACCAATCTACCATGTTCCTGACAAGAAGAAAGATCAACAAGGGAAAATCCCAGCAACATTTTCTCTCAAAATCCTAAAATAGTTGCTGATCTTCGGGTGGAGGAATTACATACACCTACACTATGAAGACCGCAGACGCAGCACTCACCTCATCGGCAGGAATTACAAGCCGATGCATTTTGCCGACCCGTGGACGGCCACGTGATGCTGACATCGCATTGTCGCCGACCACGATTTCAGTTAATATTAAGTCATTCTATGTTCACACTTCGAACTAGTTTCTACGTTAAGTTCAATTGTAATTTTATTTTAATTAATTATATTAGTTTAAATCATTTTTGGTTTTTTTTCGACCCTCCGGCTGTAGCCTACGTATCTAGCGTGTAAATTAGACCTTAAATGTCATTATTTTTTAAGCCGGTGACACAAAGTCCCCCTCAAGCACCGAGTCCAAAAATTATGATATCAAACTTAGTCGTATTGTATGTCAAAAGGTTTTTTGTGATTTTTAGTCGGTTTTATTTTTTTATAACTTTTTTTATGTCTTGACGGATAGACGAATTCAATTTTCTGTGCGATTAGTGGTTTATTTACATCGATGGAAAATTAGTTTGAGATAAAGTATAATCGTTGGCAAGATGGGATGCGATCGAGTAAACTAAAATGAACAATGACAATACATTTTGTTTTATTTAATAACTCAGTGCATAATAATGAGATCTTAAAATGAATATAACTTTTATTATGAGAATCGATGGTTTCACACTGCATTTGCTGCAATATTTAACCTTGGTTGATTATTGATACCACGAAGCGACAAAAAAACTTGGATAACCCCACGACCAAGGTACAGTGTCTATACGAGTATATGTATCTTCGATGTTGTGGGTCATCGCTTTCCATGTATTCATATCTGTTCTTTTGCTGCATTAAATATATAAGTACCATATTTTCGATCGCCCGTCGACGTTTTGTGGTCCGCATTTTATTGGCTTTCCTCTCATGAAGCGATAACCCGTCCGCTGTCACACCAGCCGACTGTGACATCTGAATTCGTGCCGGATCGTATCTGATCTAGCGCCTCGGAGATCCCTTTCTATTATTATTTGCTATGCATTATCGCCTGGCTTTGATCGTTATCGGGCGCATGCGCTCTTGGAGTTGATGGTGTCAGTGTTCGGTTCTAATAAGCGGTTGATGTGTTGATCTTGCGGTCCGTGTTAGGCGGGTGTGTATTCAGCAGCGATAATATGTCTACATTTTAGTAATTCTCTGGTACAAGCACTTCATCATCATCACCTTAGCGGTCAATCCCGGCTTCTCCATCTTCTCTCTTGCTCTTTCTTCTCCACTTCGTCCTGTCTTCGGCACCCTCAGGTCGTAAGCTTTTGGCTCTATGGTAAAAACACCTAATATTAGCAAGTTTTAGCTTGTATTTTTTACGAGTTCTTACAATATGCCCCTTTTCCGCTTCTAATACATTTCTTGTTTGACCAATCCCCGAAGATGGTGCCGGACAAGGACTGTTAGGAGCCGATCATTTCCGCTTTTCTAGAGGCGATCGCGGTGAAATATCTTCTTTTTGAGAAATTACATTGTAGTCACTACATTACTACAGGTTACTTATTGATGGCCACATCGTGATACTATGCTTGCGAATGGCACTCGCTGATTTTGAGCGATCCCGTGAGAAGTGCACGTAACATATGCAGCCCCATGCATCCACTTACAATACGGACTTACAATATCGATTCTGTAATTACAATGCACATGCCTCGTTCATAGATCACTTTTGAATATTTTGTAATACTTTGGTCGCCAGTTTGCCTCTGCTAGTCGAAGAGCCTTTCTGTGACGCTAGTGTCAAAGGAATATTGACCACCTCGTCTCACACTCGGCGAGTCCTAAAACTTGCACAACAAAGTGTAAGGGGGAGTAAAGTTCATCGATTCGATAAGAAGAAGGAATATTTAAGTCTTATGTTAGATTTGTTTCTGTTAGGTTTGGTAGTTTTAGACATACTTTACCTATTTGTAAAACCCTTGCGCCCAACCCAGGTTCTTCACGCCAGGTTTATTCAAGATCTGTGCACGGCTAACCGTAAAGACGTAACAAACATGTAGACAGACATACTTTCGCTTTTACATAAATGTCCATTCTATCAATTACAACTTAAGAGGAAATTAAATTAAAAGTGCTCACCTTATATGGTTTACTTTACACACGTTTGGTATCCATTCGATTATCTCTAAATCGTTACTGTACTGTATTTGCAAATGAAAGTGCTTTCTCGTATCACATCAAATGTTCTGAACGTAACGTGAGAGTTCAATAATAATTTCAATTTCAATACATTCATTGAACAAAACATTTATGATCCATTTCTGCTGGCTAGCCACAGCGCATTGTTGTGTTCCGACGTTCTTAGTCGCACCTGCGGTTCTGCGTTTTACGTCTTAAATTTATTTTAAATCTTTAACCTATAGAAATGCATTTTGCGTTCCATTGAATACATCGAAGTGTATAAACCATTTATATGGCACAAAATAATGATAAAAACACTCTACAAATGAAGAAATGCCGAGCGAAAATTTGTATGGGCGTCGACCTTAAATAAAAGTTAACGTGTTACATTATATACGTGTTACACGAAATAATCATGCGATCGTGCAAGAGCCCGTGGTCAGCTTTGACCATGATCCAGGATTTAGCAGATCAGGTAATTCAGCAAAGCCACTGCCGTCCGACCTCTGTGGTACGTGACCAGATTGGATCTGATTACCTGTATCAATTTATTACCTCTATAACAATGAGTATCACAAGGGATGGCGATTAAAGGAGCACCTAAGCACCTACCTATCCTATAGGCGCCGGTTGACTTTCTATTTTTATTGGAGTGGAGAGGCTGGGCGGCGGCGCCGGCGCCTGCGCCTGCGCACATTCCGTCCGAACTCGCGCCCGCGGCCGCCCGCTTGCGACCTGTTTTACCGACCATATTAAACGCGAGTTTGTTTTGATGCACTACGGTAAAACAGAACCGAACTAATTCGAATTTTGGTTTTGTTTTGATTCGCCCCGGTGTAGCTGTAGGGACTGATATTGTGGAGTGGTTTAGGACGGATTTTTGTGTTTTCGCTGGCGTGGTTACTTAGTCTGTTACTGACCTATTCGGACTTAAATTGTTAAATATTTATAATAAAAAAAATTGCTTTAGGTCAACGTGCTCCTTTATAAATTGTGCTCCGGACAATGGCCTTATCGGAACGTGTTAAACTTAATTTAAATTGACGTCCAGTAAAAACTGCAGGATATTCTCGGCGCGGATTACATAGTGCACTAACCAGTGTGGTCGGGAAGTAAACGAGAGTTGACCAATTAGAAACCGGGAAATGGGGGTGCTCAGAAGGAAAAAACGTAAGTTGACTTCCCACTTTACGCAATTACCTATATGAGCAGCGGGTTACGTGTTCCGTCTACGTCTATTTGATTTGATTGATTGCGGCTGGACAGTTTTGTGCGCAGGGCGACTGATTACGAATGTATTAAAAGTATTTTCGTCAATATTGTACAAAAACACGTTATTAGATTTTACGCTTGTTTGCTAACACTGTGTTATAAAAATATGAGGTAATATTTCGCACCACTGTTTTGTATTACTTGTTCTTTAACATCTGCGGACTATGTAATATTTTTATTTGTAAATTAATAAAATTTATTACTTATAGAAGTCCGTGATCCAATCTGGTTAGGTTTACCTAGTAGAAGGGTCACGGATGTCAGATGACAGTCGCTTCACTGTATATAATTATCTGATCTACCAAATCCTGGATCATGGTCAAGGCGGTCCCCAGGCCCTCGTGCGTGAGAGCTTATCTGGGACATTAACGCCAAGACGATGACGATAATGAAAAAGTTGTCAAATAAGAAACAATAACATCCACCGTCATCCTAGCGGGCTATTCCGACTTTTTATTCCTTAAGTTCGCCCGGTCTTCGGCTCAATCGCGTCGTAAGCCATTAGCTCACTAGTGTCCGACTTAGCGATATCAGTATATCATCCCGCGAGACCTCTTTCCTCTTTACTGGGAGATTTACTGGGTTCCTATGTATTTTTGTACTGTCACTTACTGTCAGTTAAACTGGCAGGGAAACTTCAGAAAACCTCCGATCAAGTATTCATTATCATACTCAAATATTTTCTAAATCACTGATACGATTTATCCTACACCCACTTTACCCCTACTCTTTTTTCTTGCTTGTAAACCTTCCTCTTGTATCAGTATATATATTGCTGAAAACCGCATTAAAATCCGTTGCTTAGTTTAAATGATCTAAGCGTACATAGATAAATATAAAAAAATATATAGATAGATAAGAAATAAATACTACACACTCACGCCCAAATTCCGTAGACCTCTAGGTAGAGACTATCGAGTGCCACAATGTACGATCCTGAATTCCTCAGACCTCTGAACTTTCGCGTTTATAATATTAGTGCGATATAAAACGATGTAACTACGACCAAACTTATATTCAATATGAAATTCCTTCCAGCAGGTCCATACGTACATAAAGTTAATTATGGCAATACAATACCTGTATGATCACATGCAAATTTTGCATGTCATTGGTTCTGTTATTGCTGGATTTCACTATTCAATGGGTAATAACATTTAAATAATGTTCGACTATGTTCAGTTTAAGACTTTGCTTGAATGTCGTACATAGCTTGTATGTAACTGAAGTCATTGTGACGGTACATTTTGCCCAGTAGTCTTTGTGGGTATGTAAATTTTGGGGGTACTTGTGCCGATAGCAAGTGTTAAATTTAAGTGTTTTATTTAGCTTTTGCTGCCGTTTGTACAAACGAATATTATAAAGAGGAAAACTCATGTCTTATAAGGATTTTACTTGTACTTTATTTGTGTAAAAGTATGTTATTTTTGGTTTGTCATTCTGTCCCTCAGCGAGGGATCAACGGTTCGGATCTTTGACATTTCTTTCGTGACAATTTCTCATAGTCGCTCATAGTTTACAACTGTGCAAGGCCGGGACGGTGACTAGTAGCAGGCACTTAGTATAAAGTACGATAACAGCATTACATTAAGTATCAACATATTACTATAGTATCAACATAACACACATAACCATGTTTCTATTCAGTTTGTGAAGCAAACACAATGTGGTCCAGTTCAAACAATCGCCTCTTTAAGCGTAGAAACGCCGGTGGCACTTTACTACGCGTCAAAGTCAATAGGCCATACGTAATACGTTTTACGCGCCACTTCAATAATATAGATGCCACTCGGACGAAGGCGAAACTTGTATACAGCTCGTTTGTGAGTGCGCCTTGCGTATGCGGTCATCGCTAGCTTATTTTGGGCGCGACCCTAGTAAGCATTTCGTAATAATACATGTTCGTACAGTCCGCGGCAGAGTTACTTGACCCGCTAAATGCATGGAAATTAGAACACACACCCTAGCGCCGCCGGCGAAGTGGTAATCGATGAGCTGTTTATATGTAGTAATCGTCAGTAGATATTTTTGCGTTACTGCTGTCCTTCAGTAAAACTAGTCAACTAATCAGCCGAAAAGCAATGTTCAAAACAATGTTTATTTGTTTTTCGTCGATGTATAAAGTAGGTACCTAAGAAATTTTACAAACTTTGCAGAGGATTCTAATTCGGCGCACTTGATTATGCACAACTTACAGCTGATGTCGGTCAAACAGTGAGTCACTTGTTATCAAGCATTGCTGCAAGCAGTACCCCATTACATAACGAATTCAATGTTCCATTTAAGAAGATTAAACAACTCTGGTGCGAACTGTACCACGGGAGGTATACATATGATGTTTTGGTCATATTAACACATGACCGGCTCTATTGGTAGTACGTATTCTACCTTGCCCTCGACAATTATGTCATCTCTATATGTAGGTATACTATACAAAGCTGAGCAAACAGCACTAAGGTCGCTGAATACCATTCGGTAACAACACAAACACGTTTCGGTGGTTCTAGCACTGTACAAAGATCTCGAAATTAGAGTTTGGCTTGGAATTCGCCTAGTCATATACGCGGCGTACACTTTTTGCCATCCAAGATGGAAATCTATAATAGGCAGGTAGCGTTAAATTCGTGTGCGCGCATTTTTGACAAGGCCGTGAAGCGAAGTAGCTGATCTATGACTTGATCGTTTGAAGAATTGTTTCCGTGAAAATTTGAATTTCCAAAGCGTTTTGCTTAACAGTTATTGGCCTTACGGTAGCGGCCATTATCGCCTGCTATTATATAATTTGTTTTATGGCTATAGAGTCGGCGAGGTCGTCTGGCGCCGCGTTAGACTGCGGCTGTTAACATTTACCATAATTATCTCGAGCCACAGTCATTAGGTCAAATTGCAACTCTTAATTCGCCATTAGCGGCCACACCAGCTTTTACTCATTACAGCAGCAATTTTCTCAAACAGCTTCTTCATTTCATGGCTATTACCCGGTGTTGTGGCTCGAACAACGGTCGGGAGTACGAAGCAATCGCAACCTCATCATCAGTTGTATGCAATTCTAGCGGATACAGTTTGGGATGGACTCGCTCCACCTTGTCTTGGCCCGACAGCCGACTTTCACCTGTCTATTACGCGGAGATCGGAACTAAATTACGATAATTCCCAGAAACGAGCGTTTTCCATTAAAATAAGACTACTGTAAAACGAGAGTCACGAACCCTCCCGAACTATCACGACTCACTCGGTGCACAATAGACGGCTATTCCATTAACGTTGTAAGGGGTGAAAGTCCAGTCTGATTGGCCATTGTCATAGTCGGGACGCGGCGCCCGAGTCTGGACCATGTCGCTACCAGGGCCATCTATTCAACTTGACAGTTTGATTGTCGTGCGAAAGGCTGCGGCCATTTGTTATTGGAGTCGGAAGCTTCGCCGGTGCCGAGATGAGAAACGCAGATGCGATAAAATCGAAATGTCACGCCTTCAGTTTCACTGGAGCGTTAGTTGGTTCTGTCATATTTTTAGTGGACAAAGTGTTAGGGTTATTTTTAATAATGGCCTATCACCAGACAGGTTTCGAGGTCGGCTCTTTATTGCGTTTTCAGTTAGTCCTGACAAATGTTACAGCGCATAAACGGTGTAGAAACCCTAGATTGTGAAGTTTATTTACCTCCGTCATTATATTATATTATAGATTTAAGAGAGGTAGGGCATAACGGGAAATCTCGTTCGAATTGGAGCCGCCCGACTGGGGAAGTACCTCCACCTTACAGAATACCGCAGCTAAACAATACTCTTTTAAATAGTATTGTGTTTCTGCCGGTGAGTAAGGTTTCCAGAGCTCCATGGGGTGGGGATTTGGGGAACCGTGGCTTTGGCAGGGGAGGGGCATTATCCTTTTTGCTGCCAGAGCAACGTGTTATAGAGGTGGGCAACGCATTGGCGATACTCTTGGTGTTGCTGATGTCTATAGGCAGTGGTGACCACTTTCCATCAGGTGGCCCGCTTGCCTGTTTGCTTACCGTATAATATAAAAAAAAATAAAAAAAAAGTTTAATGGCGGATTAGTCTAAACTTATACGAGTATCCAACTTTATAGGAGAAGGTTCGTCAGGTCAGGCCCGTAGCAAGCGGTACAATATGGTCTCTGCCAACCTCTACCTTATGTATGTAAATGATGTTTACAGTATATATGTAATTTTATAACGACGGTAGAGAACGCAGGATGCAGTGAATATCTCCAACGGAGCGCAGCGGAGATGGCGTGATCACGATAATTCTATATGCCCGTGGACACGGTTACAACTTTGGCCTTGCGTGGTGGCGGTACGTAATGCAATGCATTGCGGTACGTCATCTTGTCCTGCTGACAATTGCTGGTGTAATTGCAGCAATGATAAACGCCCACGGCAATTGACCGCGAATTGGGTTAGGGATGTGCCGAAGGTGTCGTCGAATTTATTGATCTAATTGACGGCTGGCATTGCATTGATACAATTCAGTATATTGATCGGACCGGATGCTGGTAATTTTGAAGATCGATTCAAAATCGTATGCGTGAGGTATATAGGTACAAGCAAAGTACCTAACGTAAGTTATAAATTTCATGCAATGATTGCTTCAAAATAAAATGTTAAGAATGTAAAATTAAGATTAGCTCCGTTAATATAGCCAGTACCAGAGTAATAGATACCTAGTATAGTACCAGATAAGCAATCGACCAGATACGCAAATAACCTGATCTCATATACCCATCAGACCAGGTATAAGGTGTTTGCTACCTTTATTTTTTTCTAACATTAACAATGTTTATATTTTGAACACTCGTAGTGATACGATATTTCTTTTTTGGCCGATATTTGGCTGTCCACAAAACCGCATAGTTTCGATTAATCATCTGTTCATCCTTGTATCGAACTTGTTTTGATCAAAGAGTTTATCTTCCTCATACAAAACAAGGTGCGACCAGAGTCAACAGAAGATTTATTGTAATTGATTCAATTGATTTAAAAATTGCTGACCGACGCAGCCCTGGTAAACTCTAGAGAAGGCTATTAGGCCTACTAACTTGGCGTTCCGTACGAATCGTGTCTCCTAATCGACGCTATTGCACCGAACGATTACCCCAATCGTAACACGAAGCCTGCAATTATTCCGTTTACTACGTACGTTTATCAGTGAGGTGTTTTAACATCAACCTACCGAAAACTAGTATAAAAGGAGCTAACATTGCTATGCGCGTCCATAGAGCTGCAGTTCCTCTTATACGGGTTTAGGGTGCTACCTTCTTTACTTCTGTACCATTTGACCTTACACTTGGTTAGTGTGGTGGTGGCCCTGTGGCAATCGGTACGGCATAGGTATGCGTTGCGCAAGTATGTTAGTTAATCATACGGATACAATGCTGTCTTAGTTTACGAGCGATAACAACTTTGTCTTATCTTCCTTCGGTTATTGCAACCGTTACCGTTTCCTATACAT
Organism: Blastobasis lacticolella; assembly: GCA_905147135.1. Classification (NCBI taxonomy): domain Eukaryota; kingdom Metazoa; phylum Arthropoda; class Insecta; order Lepidoptera; family Blastobasidae; genus Blastobasis; species Blastobasis lacticolella. Next base: position 22,218,653 of record LR990040.1, read on the forward strand.
AGGTCTGTCTCATTCAAACCAATTCTCCATCGATGTAAACAAACGGGAAAATTTAAATAACAACTCATTTTAAGTGGTTTCAATACTCAAATATTTATTGCCTTATAAATGTTCATACCTTTAGAGGTAGTTTTACAAATATGTACCCTGACGGGTATTGCTTACAACGCCATGATCCAATCTGGTCAAGTTCCCCTTGGTAGCGGGGCCACGGAGGTCAGATGGCAGTCACTCCACTGTAATTACCTTGCCAATGCGGTTCTGGGACCCTCGTTCGCAATAGCACAATTGGGACATTAACGCCAAGATGATGATGATTTTTATTTGTTTACAAAATTGAGGGAAACATTGTGACCCATACGTGCGTGGCGTGAACACCTGTTCACATATGTTATTTTGTTTTGAGTAACATTATTCTGTGCGGTTAGTGGTTTGTTATCTATGGAATTTCTTATTTATTTAAATTTAAACAAGGTTAGTCATTTCTGGACATATTAGGCGCACTAATACCAGTCTTGGGGGTTCACATTATAATCTGCGACATGAAATAATTAAGTGATTTTAACAAAATTAAGTAAGTTGGCCGTGTGGTGTCCGGCAGAGTAGAATAGCACCAATCCGTTACACACGTCGGTGTCGTACAAGGCGACTAATATTTTCGAGGCAAAGATCAAGAAAATGGGTATCAGCGTTTTCCATTGTTATATTTATAACACTGCGATCTCCAACCCGCCTGCCAAGCGTGGAGATTATGGCAGTAACCCCGTGGAGAAATTCGTGGGAGAGGCCCTAAGTCCTGCAATGGACTGTTATGGGCTGTGATCACAATGATGAAGTAAGTCGGACAACTTTTCGACAAGATAGTAGTAAATGCAACATACTGTAGTTATTTATTATGTTCACTCAGCGCGTATCTACGTGCAATGTTTTTTGTAGCCAAATGTATGCTATTATGTTGTGCACCATCCATCTTCGCGTCCCGATTTTCTAATGTAATAATCATGCAGCGTCAATTAATGACTCATTAAAAGCTATCCGTTGATCTGTTATCTTGGCCATTACATAATTATCGATCAATTTTACGTTACGTGCCTTACAATGGCCGCAAAGAGAAATTAGATGTTTACGTCGTGAGAACACATCAGATCTTAATCTGTAATGGAGGAATTCATGTCGGTCCATGAAGAACCGTTTGGGTAAGTACTCCGGGAAAGTTATGCACAGATGCCGTGCCGATGCCGGGCCATGTAAAACTTAGTGGAATCTCAATTTCCTCAAAGCAATTTTCGTGTGATACTTAAATGGCCGCTAGAGAAAATTTAATTTAATCGTTGTGCCCTAAAGATTTTATTGTTAGGTCAAAGTTCGTCGTACGGCTTAATTACAAAGCATGCGCTTTCTAATCACTTTTCCAGAGGTACGGGTAAATTGCCAACGGCTCTAAATTAATGGCCGTGAAGTAGTTTTATGCATGCATGTGTGCTGGTATGAGCTGAGGTGATATCACCTATGGTATGCCAGTGGTAGTGTCCGACCGAAGCTCAATTTCTGGCCGAAGCTTAAAAGCTCTTAGAAAGTTCAAGATTGACCACAAGCTACAATTAGTAATATAAATGATTTTAAAACTTTAAATTGCACTATTATTGACTGTATAATATTGAAAGCTGTAGAAGTTAATCTAAAGATGATAAAAAAATCCTTGCAATAATATTTATTGTGCACAATAAATGTTAAATAAATAAATAAAATATATGTCATATATATTTTTTTTTGCCGAAGCCTTATCCGAAGAATTTAATAACATTGGACGTGTAAATTTATGTTTATCAAAATAAATTAATTGAATCTAATTAAAGCTTCGGTCGAACATTAGGCAGTGCGAACTCCGGTGTCAAGACTTTTTTCGTTGTCTTGAAGATACGATGGCCTAATCTATGAAGGCTTTGCATCGGCACTTGGTTAAGACTAATATCAATCAAAGCGAAGCTCCGTCAATGATAAGGCCTCCGATACTAGAACGATACTTACTTACTGTGCTGGCTCAGCGACTCAACTAACCACCAGAATCACCAACCACGACCAGCGCCATAGTTTCTTCTAATTGTATTTAGGCCCTAGACGAGCAGACAGACCACCTGATGAAGGTATATCTACGTTCGCGTATTTAGGATTCGTTTTAATAACAATGGAGAACCGTGACTGCTGTCATTACGATGTGAGGGTTAAACCAATATCCCTATCGTTCAAACCGACCCAACAAATCAAGTAATCTTGCAGGCAGACAGAACAACCTCTGTATAAAGGCGTGTCTTCTGCGCCTGTTTTTTCGAAATATTACACAAAACATAATATGAAACAAAAACATTTGTTTTCATACACTGCTATAGACAAAATATGATTCTTGTTATACCATATTACCTATTCATATCGAAATAAAACAAACCATTGCCCTCTCTTCAAGCGCGGGCAATGTTTTCCGCCGGTCTCGGAAAACAAAATCATTGTGTGTATGCATACATAAATGTGTATAACCACGCACCAATGTTGCACGCACCATGTTTTGTATAATATTTCAGAAAACACAGACACTTGTTTAGAGCTTATAGCCTAGAATCGCGTAATGGGTAGCGAGCGAATACTTTCTTTTACTTCGCTACCCCCTAGGCGACTAGCTAGCCACAAGCCACCTGTCAGTACGTGCTTCGCATATAATCATACGACCTCAAAAATTAATCAATGCATTGTCCACCTTATCACCAGGCGAGTCGGTCTCATCTCGCGTGGAGAGCGAGCCGCGTGTCGTCGGATCCGCGCGATGTATGGAAGTGGTGATAGCGCGCGCGGCCGGCGGGCTGGGGCTGAGCATCGCCGGTGGACGAGGTTCGACGCCCTACCACGGGGACGACGAGGGCATCTTCATATCGAGGGTCACGCCTAATGGACCGGCTTACAATGCTGGGCTGAGGGTGAGTAGCATATATAAATGTACAATATCGAGTAGAATGGGTTTCGTCGTTATACATTAAACTTGTGACCAATTGTGACGAAATGTCAAGGTAAAAATATTCATATTATACTTGGTAAAATTTTGTCGTCTAAATTCAAAAGTAAAAACAGCGTGAGAGCAATGTCAAAGTGTGTGTGAATGTGTTGCTTATAGCATAAGGTAAATTTTGGTTTCACGCGTTTTGGAAGGCAGAGCGACGCGTGACATTTATGAGTGATACAAAAATGGACCTTATTCTATGAACAACACATTTCATACATTCCACTTTGATCTAGCTTTTAGGCTTTTGCTTCTGAATTTGAAGTTTAATTTGCGTGTAACCCAGGTGTTAATCACGATATGTGTGACTATTTATGTGCAGAAGTAGTGTAAAATGACATATTTATTTTAAGTAATCGACTACTGTCAATTAGGGTTTTCTACCATGTGCTTGGGTGGTTAATGGTTATCTCTATAATCCGCAAGAGTTCGAATTGTACCGTACTCCAGCGTACCTCGACACCACTTTATCATCTTGGCGTCAATAACCCGGTTCTACTCTCGGTCACGATTTCCTAGTGTCCGCCTTGACCATGTAATTACAGTGGAGCGACTACCATCTGCCCTCCATAACCCTAAACCATCAGACCACCGACATTCTCCCCCTACCTCCACACCCCTTCATTCCCACTCTGTCCCACAGGTGGGCGACAAGGTGCTCTCTGTGAACGGCACGTCCGTGGTGGAAGTGGACCACTACTACGCGGTGGAGGTGCTCAAGGCCAGTGGTGCTACGCTCACGCTGGTCGTCACAAGGGACTCGCCGAATTCCACCAGGTAATTTTTTTTATGCTACTCAGTGACCAGCGAGCAGACAGCCCACCTGATGGTTGGTGGTAACTGGCGCCCGTAATGTCTGAGATTCTTACATTTAGGTTGCAGGTAACAAAAATGCAAAACCGCAGGTGCGTTGTCACTGTGCGGACATCTCTGTGTAATATTACTGGTATTTTGTACTTACAGCATAGAAGTTAATAAATAAAAATAAATATGTTTGAACAAATTCATACAGCGCCATCTAGCCCCAAAGTAAGCAAAGCTTGTGTTTGGGTGTTAGATAACTGATAAACTACTTATGTACTTTTTTTAAGTATATACTTATTACACGCACTACACCCAGACCAGTAACAGAAATTTAAATCAATGGGAATAGAACCCGGGACCTCTGAACCACTGAACCACTCAGGTCGTTTAAGTAGAAGACAAGATAGAGCATAATATGCTAAGAATGGTAGGGCATATCAGGGTACCCCGTTCGAATTTAAGCCGCCCGACTGAGGAAGTACCTCCACTTTATAGAATACCTCAGCTAAACAATACTATTTTAAATAGTATTGTGTTCCTGACAATAAGGTCTCAGAGATCCGTGGGGTGAGGATTTGGGGAACCGTGGTTTTGGTAATGTAGGGGTATTTGCGTTTTTGCTGCCAGAGCAACGCATTGGCGATACCACTTATTGCGGTGACCACTTTCTATCAGGTAACCGTGCTATAACAAAAACTAACTATTAAACCAATTTATATGAATCAAAGTTAAGAAACATCATGATTAAACTGGCTTTCAAATAAATAAAATCGCATCGAAATCGGTTCATCCGTACGGGTCCCCCGATGCCACAGACAGCCACACAGATACATATAGCCTCAGATACATACGTCAAACTTATAACACCCCTCTGTTTCGTTTTCGTCATGAATTAAGAATGCCATCAGCAACTTCCCGTCTCTATTGATTTTCGAAATGACATGCTATAGCTATTCTTTTCTATCTACATAATCGAACCACTATGCATGCTTTTTAGTATGAGCTTGAGCTAATATTACAGAGCCATGCCTTCATATAAATAGCGGTAGGGCCAACGTGTTCGATATCCAGGCACTTAAAATAAAAGTTAACCTTTCAGACTTATTTTAGTCCACGAGTGCACTCGAAGTTGATGAGGCAGATTATTATTAAAAGTTCTATTTTAAATTGTAATTTATCGCCATGCAGTAAGCAAAGTATTTCACAGTATCTGTCTGTCTATTTGCATGTGATGTTATCTAAAACTGAAGTAATATTTGTGATTTACGAAAATGACAGTGATTCACGAGGAAGGTTAGGTTTAAGTGTATAACTTGTTAAGGTTACTACGAAGTCGGCTTTTTGGCTGCGGCATTCTTGGAAGGTGGAAGTACTTCCCCTGTCGAGCGGCTCCAATTCGAACGGGATACCCCGCTATGCCCTACCACTCTCAATATTTAAAAGCCAGTTAAATAAATAAATAAATAATCGTGGACAAATTCACACAGCGCCATCTAGCCCCAAACTAAGCAAAGCTTGTGCTATGGGTCCTAGCTAACTGGTATACTACATATATACTTTTTTTAAATACATACTTATCATACATAGAACACCCAGACCCGTAACAGAAATTAAAATTCATCATTTAAATTTCTGCCCGGCCGGGAATCGAACCCGGGACCACTTCGACTTTCATCGAGATGGTCCTGAATCCATAGATAGATAGATGTATCCGGGCCGTTTCCGCAGTCCGACGACCTCGCGCCTATTCTGCGTGGATGTACTCCCACCCGATAGCTACCCTATTGTTCTTGCCATACTATCATTTCCAGGAATTTCGTTTTACAAACGTCTAACCTGAATCTATACACATTAATTGACCACAAATCCGTTCCCCCGTCCCCAGGACGCACAGCCGCGCGGCGAGCGGCGCGAGCCACCACTCGGTCTCCACGACCGACACCGTGTCCACGCTGGAGAATGGACAGGTGAGCATTGTTTTTCTTTATTTTATTTTACTTTATACAGTATATGTGACAGTAAGTTAATCACTTCGGGCGGCTTGCTCCAAATCCTTAAACGCATTTAAGTTGATATCTAAATAACAAACTTCTAATAAAAAAATAAATCGTTGAAAGTCATTCTTAAATGTGGTTAAGAATTTGGTGCAAGCCGGGCTTAGAAAATAAATAATATGCCAATGGTATGTTTTCACTTTTTACCAAATGTTTTCATGTTCAAACGATAAACGAGCAAACAGCCCACCTGATGGTAAACGGTAACTGGCGCTCATAATATCTACGATTCACACATTTTGATTGCAAGTAATAAATATGTGTTGTCACTCTGAAGACTAAGATGAAATGCTTCCTAGCTTTATCCTTCAAACCGGAATACCAAAATACAAACGTTTGGTGACCGAAATAGATAAAGTGGTCACCGAGGTCTCCTCATGCTCAACAGAGCGTGACCATACGACCGTACGACCTACCATCTGATACATGTTATACCCCTCTACTAATATGGAGAAGACCAGCAGTGAACTGTTACGGTGTCTCTTCTTGGCGTTAACGTCCCAGCTAACGCGTGCTCTCGCACGCGAGGGCCCGGGATCCGCCTTGACCATGATCCAGGACGTCGCAGGTCAGGTAATTTCAGTGGAGCGACTGCCATCTGACCTCCGCGACCCTGTTCAAAAGGGGAACTTGAACAGATCGGATTATGGTCAACATTCAGCTGCCTGAATCTGCAGGTTTCATCACAATGTTTTCCCTTACCGTAGGAGCATCGGTATCTTTTTAACTAATTTGCATAACTCAGAAACGAATCGTTGGGGTAGGGCGTCATTAGGGATTCGAACTCTGTCGGGTACGAGACGAACCCTTAGCGATCAACGCACTGTTGTATGTGATATCAACTAAAACCCATCTCCCAACCTTACCCAGATCCCAACCGGGCGCGGAGTGCCACTGAAACCGCTCATCATAGGCAACCAGTACGCCCAAGAGTTCGAGCCCAACCAGAAGCCGGACGCGAGTCCCGGCGCGCGGCCCTACCAGCGCCTGCAGGCGTCCCCGCCGCCGCTGACGCAGCCCTATGTGCCGCCGGGTATGGTGTCTTTCATTATATTATACTATATTATATACGACTTTAAATTTAATCTTGATTCCAAGGGGTATATAGGAATAGTTGGGTAACCTCCGACCAACATACATACTCGTACATACACAAAGCTCACCCCTGTGTCCCACTGGGGTAGGCAGAGACTATGGACCGCCATTTTGCTCTGTTCTGACACAACTCCGTAGCCTCGCATATATCTACAAATCTTGTCATACAGATGTATGAATTCCTTTCTTTTTATTTTTTACCTCCCACTACGTTTACATATACTTGATTAAATCATTATTTACTGACACACAAGTTTGCCTAGTCATCTGATTTTAGTGATGAACTCCATAGATTTTCGGCGTTATTTCAATTTTGGTTAAGTCGATAATGGCTTGAAGAGTTTCGTTGTTATTACACTTTCACTACACATATTATCTGTTAGTAATATTGTTAGAGCTCGTCTAGTCTAAAATGACGCGCCCCACTACTTAGTTAGTTGATTTCGATGTGTGAGTGCAAATATTGATAACGACACTTCATCTGTGTGGGAGCCAATGAACGACGCGTACCTACGTTTGAATCTTACCGGTAACTGAATAACCAATTACAACGGCATTTGTATATGTATTGCGTCCATATTTTAAACTTGCTTGTGTGCGTTAATGCGATAGTGGGGCGCGTCATTTTAAATTAGACGAGCTCTACCTCGATATTTCGACGCAACAAAAGATTTTCCGAGACTCGATTAAAAAGAAAAAATAGTTCTAATAATTGTAATAGATTCTCAAAAATAAATCAAAATAAGACCGTTAGATGTATAAAAATATAGTAATTTTGCGTTTACATCTCGGAAAAGGTACTGAAACTGAGTAACTGTTCACGAAACACCTTCCCGAGTAACTTCAGTTACCATATTCAATACTTGGAAACCCTGTTTAAGCAGTTCTAGTGAGGCACGGTCGAACTACACTTTTTACTTTTTAATGTAGCTGTCTGAAAATCCCCCAATGCATGGTCAATGGTCATGGTCACATGTACACACTGTGGTAACAAACCCTGTAAAATGTGTAGTGAAAGTGTCGATAATGGTTGGTCATTCATTCGATTGTGTCTTCTCGACTTTTTGAAATGTTTTAGAGGCCGGCTGAAGTTAGGATAAGCAAAACCGACAATGTTTTTAAGTGGATGGCGTATTTAGTTTTTGGCCGCCGGGCCAAATTGCAACATTCCTATTCGTTCTAAATGACTGGTAATTTATTGGGGCGCACGATAGCAAAATAACAACATTTCCATTCGGTCTGAATGAATGGTAATGATTGAGATGTACGATGGCAAATAACCTTTCCATTCGTTCTGAATGAATGGTAATTGTTGACTAAACGTATTTTTACCCCCGCGACAGCAGCATACCAGCAGAAGGTCCTCATCCACACCACGTTGATCCGCGACGGCGCCGGGCTCGGCTTCAGCGTGGCCGGCGGCGCGGGCTCCCCGCCCTACCGCGACGACAGCGGCGCGCTGTACATATCGCGAGTGGCGCCGCAGGGAGCCGCCGCTAAGGATGGGAAGATGCAGCAGGGGGATCGGGTCGTTTCTGTGAGTATGCGTCGTAAAAACACACATCTGTACTCTTTTTCGAAACAACTTTTTCATTGTTGTACACAAACACTGTGTTTCAATTGATTAATTAAGGACTGGGTTTAGATGGTCGTTTGCTTACAAAACTGAAGAAAAATTAGCGATTGGTGTAAATGAACGTTTCACTTTTTGAAGACTGATTGATTGATCTACTCTATCGAAACGTCGAGACAAACAAATCCCAAAGGTGTAGTGTCCGACTGAAGGTCAATTTCTGACCAAAGCTGAAGCCGGTCGAACACGACGACGACGACGACGACGATGATGATGATGATGATGATGATGATGATGATGATGATGATGATGACGACGATGATGATGATGACTACCTCTCCTCCCCAGATAAACGGCGTGGACATGGACAGCGCGCGGCACGAGCACGCCGTGGCGCTGCTCACGGGGCACGAGCGCTTCGTGCGACTCGTGCTCGAGAGGACCGTCACCAACGAAGGTAGGAGGCGAGGGGGAAAGCGTTTCGTAACTGGTTACGAAACAAAAGTTGTGTATGTGGAGGAAAGGATTTTTTGTTCCATTCTCGTTTGCAACTGGTTTTCGTAACCAGTTACGAAACAACACTTTCGTAACTGGTTATCAAATATTGACCCCCGACGCAGGAAAGGGGTGATATAAATTTGAATAAAAAATTCTAAACATGGACCAATTACAATGCGCTTTTTTAAATGTGATTTTTTTTTAATATGGTTCTTTTTATTAATTTATTTATTTAACTGTTTATTGTACACAATAATGATATACAGAGAAATATAAAAGAACAAAAGACACAACAAGCGCTGCTTATTTCTAAAAAGAAATTTCTTCTTCTTAGCTTTGTTTAATTAAAATAGGTTCAGCAATTTGGGACATATTTTACTATGTGTACACTTCCTCACGGTGTGTTTAGATACTGGTTGAGCTAGGCATTCACAGATCCTGCACTTGTAAGTCGCAAAGGCAATATTTGTTAGATAAACTTTTTTGGAAGGGGTCATTTTGAAGCCAGAGGACATTTTGTAACAAAGCGACGCCGGCGTGAACATGGAGAACACCGTTACTTGTGAAGTACACTGGTAAAGTAGTTGCCTGCTTTATTTTAAAAGTCACAAAAGCACATTTTCATGTTAAGCCACCTGCCGTCATATGTAGGTGGTATACATAGGAATCTGTTTTATGAATAAAATCATCATAATACCAGCCAAAAGGCGTCCACTACTAGGGATAGGCCTCTCAAAGAGATATTCACAAAGGCCGGTCCTGTTCCTTCCGCATCCAGCTGGTAGCTAGGGCGTCGGCTCACCTTATAAGCACGTTGTCGCTACTCGGAGAACTTTACTGCTCCATCGGCCATCTGTTCTGCGATAAATTTACCTTACACAGATATAAAATCCGGATCCGGAATTGGATCAAATCAAAATTTCTTTATTGATTAGGACATTAATATACTGACAATAGACCCTTATCGCCCCACAGACGCAATGGCGATCCCACGCAAATCGACATCGGACGAAGTAAGAGAGCACAAGATACGCACCGCGAGCGCTAACACCCCCACCACACCGACACCGACACTCGCACCGACACCGACACCGACATTAGCACGGGTGGTGACACCCACGCAGGCGACGGCCCCCAGGACCCCGCAGGGGGTGAAGGCTGGCGTCCCCCAGGGGGTGACTAGTCCCCACGGGGTGATTAGTCCCCAGGGGGTGCCGGGGATCCCCGGGCCGAGAACATCGCAGACGCTGCCCCCACAACCGGCGCCCAGAAGACTCAGTCAGCCGAATGGACAGGTAAGTCGGGACTGTGTGGGAAGTATGGAGGGATGTCAAGGATGCATGGAGGTGCGAGGAAGCGATGGATGCTGATAAAATTTGTCGGAAGCTAGTCTAACAAAAAACCTTTAGGATTTATTGTGAGGTATGGTTACAAAAAGGAAAAAAGATTTAAAATATCTGGTGATTGCTAACCGTTTAACCGAATTAGGCAATTCAGAGGCTGATTTCCAGCCGTTACTTTTAATAGCGTCTCGAATATGTTGTTTATGTCTTAGAATGAATGAGTGGATTCATGGTCGAAGTAAAATGTCAAACAAATAGCATCCTTTTTATCTGCGTGTTAAGATTGAATGTTGTATGTTTTGTATCCTATTGCGAAAGTCTTATTATAGTTTACTGAATCAGTAGCTGTTTCTCAACCTGTCGAGACGAAAGGTGTTCAATGGACTCGTGAGTTTGGTTGAGGAGTTTTTAGGCATGTGTGAGGTAGTTAGCACTATAGATTGCACTAAGGAACACTCCGGTTATAGGTACTAATATTTAGATTTAAGGATTGTTGTTGTTGCGTTAAACTATCACATTTATTAACATTTGAATTCGAGATCTCGATTGTGCAACGAACTGGAATGACATCTCTAAAATCACCTCGCCATTCTTTTGCACAAGTGAACACGTCATGCCTAGCGATACACACTGTACTTTGATTTTGTGATTTGTGTCAGTGAAATGACAGAACGTCCAGCCCGCGTAATGATATAACTCTTAATTTAACTGGCTAGCTCTTCCTTCTTACGCAGGCAGTATAATGCGCTTATACTGTCAGTCGTCAAAATTCAGAAGCAAATAGCGTGAGAGCAAATCAAAGTGTAATGTATTGCTAATGGAATAAGGTTCATTTTTGTATCACTTATATTATATTACGCGTCGTTCAGATTTTCAAAAGGCGTGATACAAAAATGGACCTTATTTTATGAGCAATACATTTCACTTTCATTTATTCTCATGCGTTTCGCTTTTGAATTTAGGTGACTGAAGTTAACCAAATAAGCAATTATAGCTAAAAGCGCATAAGATAGCAGCGCCTCTTACGGAGTTTTTCGTCGTCACACCCAGTTCAAATTAGTTCCACCGCCAATCTTACCGCCAATTTATACCTGACGTACTTTCTCGCTTACGTCATTTCACTGGCTCGAAAAGAAATCAAAGTACAGAATAATGCTCGACTAATACCGTTCTAATTGCTCCCAATAACAGGCCACGAAATCGTCAACTAACAGTACGAGCACGCCGCTAACACCGGGCCCCATGCACGGGTCCACCGATGACGTCTTCGATGACATACAGGTAAGCCATAGACTTACTACTAGCATAGATAACATTGTTACCCTGTTTTGCGTCTACAGGTGGTGGGTACGGTTTAACACGTTCACATCAGCTTTGAGGCACATCACACGCCTTTACACACGCGCCGCCATTACACGCATACATGCCGCCATTTTGTTTACACGTCCTAGAGCAAGATGGCCGCTGGCGCCTTACCGCCTCTGTTGCATCTCGGAATATAGAGCTCATATTTCGGAATGTTTTGAGATGGTACGCGAGCCAGACGGTCGTTTGTGGTACGCGGGTCACACGCTTCCTTCCATGTTTTTTTGTATTTTTTTTTACCATTTTTACCGTAGTGTCTGTTTACAGAGGTGGCTGTTGTATCGTTTAATAAAAAATTATGTGTGGTTTCTTTTCTTATTTTTTTTTACTCCTATCCCCCAGCCATATATCCTGTCCCTGCCATCACGACTAGACAATTTAGTACCGATAAGGAGGTGATCTAATATTCATTACAACCATATTCATTGTGACTAAATTCTATACAACCCTATTCAAGGCTGCGACTAACTAAGATGTATTTTATGTACTTACCCGTAATAAAAAAAAAGTTTTTTCTTTTCCTATGTCTACTTTAGCGCAGATTAGTAGTCTACAAAAACTATCGAATCTAAATCCGATCTTACTTTGTATCAAATGTTAAAAATATTTCAATATTGATCTGTCGGTGTTCCCTTTAAGCAACCCCACTATCTACCAACAAAAAAAAACGATACACCAGCCTTTCAGACACCCACCACTATACGTGGCCATTGTGCGCCTACTACCTTACTCCGTAATCGAAACTATAGAGCGTGCTATCGACATTTAACAATGAGGGCAACCGTTTTTGTGCTCACCAGTGGGCGCCACTGTCGAGTAAGGTCTTGTCACTGTCTTATTGGTTGAAATCCAACTGTCAACTTAAAGTGTTTGATTCTGGCCAATAGCGTGAGGTATTTTGACAATGCCTTACTCGCCGGTGGCGGCATCTAGTGGAATTTCAAACTTGAGTACTCGGTCCATGAATCCTATATAAGAGATAGAGAGAGGCTGACATACACGACAGAAAAATACGGAGCTATTTACGCTACAGAGGAAGCAAGAAAGACTTATGCGACAGTAAATGACTGAACGACTTACGCCGTAAGAGAAGACAAACAACTGGCCATCGAAATTAGAAGGCTAACATTTCATTTAAACCTGACATGTGATATCAGTCACAATCATGTGATATGGCAAGATTCAGAGAATATATTGTATGACAAACCTTTACTGTTTGTAAACAAACTCCTTGTGCTACTTTTTTGCTAAGAATAATATGACAGAAGCACAGACTGAAGTTACCTGATTAATGATATGACAGATAAACTACACTCACGTAAACGACAGAAAGAGACAAATACGATGTCATCCTTTTCAATTGACGCCGTTGATGGCACGGTTTCGTTAGAGAATATTCCAATCTTTCTCACTATTTCCTCGACTCCCCACGAGCGGACATCGCAGCTCTCTCCGTAGTTTCGGATTACATCCCAGTGGCCTACTCTGTAATTCTGTGATCGAAACGGCCGTAGCGTGCTGACCTGCTCACTCTCAAGTAGAATCCACCAAAGTGAGTTTCCCAGCACGTTCCGTATCGAAATGCAGACGTAAGGTGGAAACATTATTAGTGTGTGGTGTTAGATTTTGAATTTTTTACGTTTATTTACAATACTCTAGACATAACGCGGTATCTAAACTTTGAAACCTAATTCGAGTCAGAGAAATATCATTAGCAGCATGTAAAGCATGCAAAATAATTAATTAGGGTCGCAAATAGATATGGCAACAAAAAACTTGAGCAAAAAGCCAATCATTCATGTTATTGTCGAATCAATCAAAACTGGCTTTACTGTTTGAACAATAACATTAATTATTGGATTCCTACTGAATTAATTTGACTTTCTCGAATTACCATTCAAAGTTCAGTGCCTTCCCAACTACACAAAAATGCACGAAACCTCACCGCACCACACCACATGTCTCCGCCTCGCGAGTAGGCCACGGCCGCCGGGAGGCTCCCAACCCACTGACCCGATGTGAACGTGTTAACAACGCAGCCGCGGGCGCTCACGACCGAGGACTTCCAAGCGATGATCCCGGCGCACTTCCTGGGGGCCCCCCGCGGCGGGCCCGCCGCGCCGCCCACCTCGGGCGTGCGGGTCACGGTGGAGCGCGCCCCCCAGGGCCCGCTGCTGCCGCCGGCCCCCGCCGCGCCGGGCCGCGTCACCGAGACCATCACCAAGAGCACCTTCACCGAGACCACGGTCACGCGGGTCACCGACAACCAGTTGGTGCAGCCGATGATCATCGAAGTAAGGACGGCGCGGGCCGAGCTTCCGCGGGCCGCTGCTTTCGTATTACTTGGTGCAGGTGTAGCGCTTTGGCTTAGTGCGAGGTTGGTGGGGCGATTCGATCCGATTTTACTTTATAGTGCCCCTGGGGGGCGATTCTGGCGCTGTGACATTTCGAATTCGAAATTTTTTCTAGCTATCTATATTAAGTCTGCTATCTATATTAAGCTAATATCTATGTTAAAAATGTCATTGAAAACAATCTTTGACAAAAGAGGATTGGCGAAGATAGTTCAGAATAAGATATTTGCCTGCGATAGGGATTTCAGTTACTTTTTAATACAGATTTGTGGCTAAAGAAAATGTCAGATTCGAATGTCTAAGCGCGAGAATTGTCCCCCTGGGCGGTTACATGCACGATGAATTACAGTTCGCCATACTATATTTTTACGCTCTATTTAGCGACTGTCGAATTGAATCGTCGCGTCATTATAAAATCGCAGTAAGCTGCTCTGGTTTTCTGTGACGGTGGTGTCGTCATATAGCGGCCGTTATACAACGTTAAAATTTTTTTAAACTTTAGAAACAATATGACGCGGGTCCTTAGAAAGCGATGTAAACGTCACACGACACTGTCTTAGGGTTGCTATATGACTTCACCGTTATCCTGGCCGAAACAAGACCTACGGGGCTATCTCAGTGGACAACTGAATTTGACATTTAATAATTATTTATTTAAAACTTCATGCACTGTTACGTAAAATAGCAATGGCGTATAATTCTACAGTACGTCATCTGTGTTGGCCACTGGCCATAGCGAATACCAAATTGGAGTAGGGTAGGATTATCAAATGACAGATTCAGTTGCCGACTGAAGTAGCCAATAGCCGTAAGGCCAGATGCAATTTACTGAGTTGTGAACTTGTGAATAATTTCTGTTGCGTAATTTATGGTTTGGTTTCATATAAAATTGTGGTTTCTGGCCATGATTACATAAAATGTGTTCAAATGTAGCAATCACCTAACGTCACCGCACTCCCGCCCGCACACCATTGGTACCTACTGAAATAAATTTGCTATACCTATCCGATGCCTCTAGGTGTGAGGTTTTACATGCATAGTTCCTTTTCAGTGCTTAAGTACCTGTCAATGTTGTGTTGATTCAAATGATTAGATGTCTTCCGGATATCTTTCGTTTAGTTTAAAGGTTACAGAACAAAGGTAGTTCAGTTTGGGCGTGGAATCGATCTTTGCATTAAAGCCTCTAGCTCAATGGCATTCTTATATGTATTGCCTAAAAAATTACGTTATCGTGTAGGTGAAGTTATTAATCTTACAGATTATTTTACATTTTATAGTGTCCATTAGACCGTGTTGTGCCATATTTGTGTAAATGTTGTTACAAAAACAAATGCACTTTCAATAACCAAATCGGCACTGTAATTAATAAGTCATGCCTAACATATTTTCTACGTCACAATTTTTAAAGAAAAAGCAAGTATGATACAAGCAGACCAGAAAACTAAACAAAGACATCTTTCAGACTACAATGATTTTAAAGAAGTTGAAATATCGCCAACATTATTAAAGTATTTTTTTTTTGTTTTCTAAATACATCACATGGCGTTAGTGAGGCGTGAAATTTTTTTAGCTAAAGGCACGGCAGTATTTTGGCAGGATCATAGATTACGTCTGATTAATTTTGGAATCGCAAATACCCTCATTCTGATGTCAATTATTTTTCTGGCCTGTAATATCTGCAAGTGTTCTATAGTAGAAATTAGGTCAAATTACCCGTAATGTAAAGGTCCATACTGGCTAATTTACCTGCCAGAAATGTTACTTTACATACATATCAAGACTATCACGCTACAAATTTTACTAAATCAATGAAATCTCCAAAACCATAACGATACATGTAAAATCTTTGCCAAGTATTGTAGACATGAACGTTAATGGAAAGGATTTTTAAATTGTTTGAAGAAGCCTAGTCATTTGTCTTAAAATATTGATAAATGCTTTTAGTTTACGTTCAAATCTAAAATACTTGACAACGATTTTACCTGAATCGCTATCGTTTCGAAGATTTTATTGGATTAGTAATTTGTTACAGAAATAATTATAGCCATAATGTGCCTTTAATTAAACTTCACGCATAAAACTGCAAACCACGTACGATGTGGCCACTTTTTCACTCCGGTTAATAATATTCTCTCTCGGTTTGTCATTTTCTAAAATGTTTATCAGTATCAATTTTAAATTATAGTGTGTTTTACTGTTTCGCACGTGATATTAAATTGTTTTTACTAATTTCGAGAGTATTTTTAACCAGTGTCGAGTTATGCTTTTTAAAATAATTGTGTTGACTCTAGTAATGAGGGATTTCACGATTCCAGTTGGCGCTGTTGCGACGTGAGGTCTGATGTCAAAATAAAGCCCTGTCATTGGCTAGAATTTATCCGTGTTTTACAACAGTTTTTTCTGTCCAATAGAATGGCATTTGCCTTTTTGCTGCCAGAGTAACGTGTTATAAAGGTGCGCAACGCATTAGCGATACCTCTTGGTTTTGCTAATGTCTATAGGCAGTGGTGACCAATTTCCATCAGGTGGCCCGCTTGTCTGTTTGCCTACCGTATCAAAAAATATAGAATGGCTGTATTTTGACAACGAACCATACTTCTCATTAGCGCCATCTGTTGGATTTAGTAATTGCGAAAGCCCTCATTGTTTCTACGTATAAAAAGTATATATTCCTGTAGTGTGCAAACTCGCTTAGTTTGGGGCTAGATGGTGCTGTGTAAAGACATTTTCTGGTTGTGTTTTATATCTACGCAAATATAATATATTCCATATCTTCTCACACATTTAACTTTTCGGACAGCGAGCTACTCTCCGAAGATGTTATATCACTATCAACCAACAAGATAATTTAATCATATGTTGCATAAAGTTAGAAAACTATTTTGAATTATGTAGTTATAATTAAATTTATAAAGCTTGTTGGTTGTTTGTACATGATTTACGAGCCACATACATGATTATTGTTTTATCGTATTACAGCTTTTTTAGATTTTTACCGCATTGGGAAAGGTATTGGTGAAATTTAAAATACAACAAAATATTGTATTGATATGATTATATTGTATCGAATTACTTGCCTACTGCTTTGTGATATTATGTTTAATAGTAATAAGTATAGTGTACGAAACGTGCCATGTCAATTCTTCCCTTAGTCTTTACTTCTAGAAGTATCGACGTAGGATTTCAAGACAACGATATTTTCGTAGCTCCAGCCAGCGCCAGTTCCCATTAAAATTTCGTCTTTCTGAACATAAATTATTTTCAAGGTAGCCTGGAAGAGATCACATTAGTGATAAGACCGCCATTTGTACTACCTACCATATTTTTTGTATCTGTACTTGTGTACTCTGTAATGAAATTTATTCTACCATAATTACAGAACCAATTTCATTGATTGCCCACTTTTACTTGACTTTAGTTGTCCCCCGTCATGCTACGGGAACTGGTGTAGCAGTTTGGAGTTCCAATGTGGCTACGATTGTGACAACATCTACTATACTAACAGTAGGATACCATGAAGGGAAAGTTGACACGGTGCTGTTGCATACGCCCTGATGCCTATCTCGCTATACGACATATCGAAATTTCAAGCCACTAATTTCTGTTAAAAATGTCACTGACATCTCTATTACAGAAAGTTACCGCTTACCATTAAGTGGGCTGTTTGCTAGTTTGCCACTGAGTAGTATACAAAATTAATACAGATTTGTGGCTGCTAGAGATAATGACAAATTCGTTATCATGTGTCTAATAGCAGGTAGCAGGGGACAATCTTCACATCTAAGACTATGATAGTCACAGGATACCATGAAGGAAAAATTGACACGGTGCTATTATATACGTCCTGCGTGTCTAGCCAAGATGCTTTCTTTTTTCGTGATTGAGTATAGAGAGGAAAATGTATGAGATTTGACGTAAGCAATAGAAAACTGACATACGCGATCGCTAAATGACATTTAGGATCACCAGAGCCATACTACCGTGAACGCTTCGAAGCTGCCGAACGTGGCCGACAAGTTCTGATCGATTGTCGCAATAGAATGTCACGAAGCGAATAGCATCTTGGCTAGACCCGCTGTCTATCACTCTGGATAGATAAAATCGATCCAGATTCAACCTTAGGGCGATGGGGCAAGGTGGAGTCTACAGAGTGCGTGTCGGATTGTTGCAGGAGGTGTCCCTGCTGAAGGAGGGCGGCTCGCTCGGGTTCAGCATCATCGGCGGCACCGACCACTCCTGCGTGCCCTTCGGCGGCAAGGAGCCGGGGATCTTCATATCGCATGTGAGTGCTACGCTCTTTTGTAACCCCGACGCCACACAAAATACCAAAGAAGCTACCTCCGTTAGACAGAGAATGGGCAATAGTATTTTATTTTAACATTTATTGTGCACAATAAATAGTATACAAATTTGACATACAGATAAAATCACAACAGGTACTGCTTATTTCTAAAGAAATATATTCCAGCCGACCAACGGGAGAGAGTTGTGTTATCAACACTGCGATCTCCAACTCGCCTGCCAAGCGTGGGGATTATGGCTAAAACGCCTCCAAATGATAGCATACCTAAATGCCACGCCCTCAGTACCAGGGCTCTCTGCACCCGGGCCTCCTTTTCCTGGGCCCTCTGTCCCCGGCCCCCTGTACCCGCCAGCCCCGCTATTTAGAACTATGGTAGCAGTCCCGGTAACTGCGGGGCGGGGGGTGTCAAGAATCTCCGACGACCGAATGGCTAACCTTCATCATGGATCAGAGACATGGTGACTTACTAAGGGCTTCATAAGAAGCCACGGATCACTCAGCTTGCGATGGGGAGAGCTATTCTCGGAGTTTTTAAACTATATGATAGGATTAGAAGTAAAAATATCCGTAGCAGAACTAAGGCCATTAACGTAGCTTTAAGAGTTGCAAAATTGAATTGGCAATTGGCAGGCCACGTAGCTCGCAGAACCGATGGCCGATCGGATGGAAATATTCTCGAGTGGCGACCACGATTTGGCAAATATGGTAACATAGAAAAGTAATAATAAAATGCTTGTTTTCTATACAGGTGGTGCCCGGCGGCGTGGCGGCTCGCTCGGGCAAGCTGAGGATGGGTGACCGTTTGCTGCGAGTCAACGGCCACGACCTCGCCAACGCCACGCACCGCGACGCCGTCTCACGGTGGGTGTCTAAAATAATATTGTATCATTACTTCAAATATAAATGAAGGATTAAAGATTGTTTTAATTTAGCAGTATATTACTTAATCGGACAGATAAATTTTATCTCAGGATTGAAAAATCGGCCCTTAATGTGTCTGTCTCACTCTCTCTCATAGACGACAGATGCAAAATATGCATTTGGGAGTTTAAAGGCCTGTTTCACAACCTACGTAATAAGTTCTAGATATTTTATTTAACAGATATCTGTGATGACGTCTTACTTTTGTAAGATAAAACATACGGCATGCCAGAAACCTGTCAAATAAAGTAAAGTAAAACACTTTTAAGATATCTAACTAATCAGTAGGTTGTGAAACAGGCCAGCAATATTAAATCCCCTATTATAACACCGCCGAATCTTAAGTATAATATCGCCAAATTACATATGAGGGCAGGTGGCTTGCTCAACCACCCCCGACTATATAATTGACAAACCAATAAACAAACTATTCTCTTTCAGGTTGCTCCAACCAGGGTCTACACTACAACTCTCCGTGAGGCACGATCCTCTACCACCGGGTTTCCAGGTATAGTCTACATTTGGATTCTGATTGTGGTTCATTTCGATACGGGAGGGAACATGGAGCAATTTGACCAGTGGGGGGAGTATCTTCACGTTTTTGTTCTAAACGCTTGCCGCCGTTTTGAGGCGTGGGAGAGATAAGCATCGCTGAATGCAACGAGGGCAACCGTTTTCGTGCTCACCAGCTGGCGCCACTGGCGACTAAGGTCTCCTCACTGTCAAAATAACGCCGTTCTATTGGCTGAAATCCAACTGTCAATTTTGAGCGTTTGATTCTGTCCAATAGCGTACCGTATGTTGACAACGGACCGTACTCGCCAGTGGTGCCATCTAGTGGAATTTCGAAATCGCGTACGCCCTCATTGGCCGACGCACAGTTGACGTAAAAGTCTTAAGTGGCTGTCTGTCTAAATAGGATGCTCCGATTTTTCTATCTGTCCGTCTATGTCTATTATTAGCGAAAAATCCTTCGAATAAAGGCGAATTGCTCCATGGGAGGAAAGGATACAATAAGGTGGTGGGATGTATGAAGTTACAAACAATGGGGTTGTGGTGGGTAGAGGTTAATCGTATCCGGTATGGACTTCACTTTAACCCTGGAGGGTAACTTTGAGCCAAGGTGGAAAACGATTTGATTGAACCTCTGCGTCTGCGTCCAAATAACGCATGGTAGTGATACAGTTTACTTGCCAACAATCGCTGACACCTGTTACATGCATGGAGGGGGTAAATTTTTTATTTTTATTTTGGGACAAAGTTACCCTCCAGGACAAAAGTAACCGGCTTCTATGGTGTAATCAATAACATGACATATACTTATAATATTTATATATTTTGAGCCCTGAATTCATTGATTAAATGCAGGGATTGTGTTTTTGTAGCTCGGGACGCGCCAGTGTATGAGTTTGATCCATTCGAAGCAGATTTTATGACAGAGTTGTTGTATGAAATGTATTTAAAAATGGATGCAATTCACAAAGTGTTGTGCATGGTTGCAAGCATCGGGCTGTTGCTGCCACAGACAGAAGTAAAACATGCGTAATAACTGTGCCCCATTTCGCTAACATACAATTTTGGATCAGTCCGAGGTCTGCCTCTAAGGCCTACTGTACGTGTCATTTTACAATCTTTTATTTAACTTCACTTGTATGTGCTGGAATCTTGCAAGCCCAATTTGACCCACTTGTCGGCGTACGATTGAGCTGAAATTTCGGTATATCCTTGTAACTTGGATAATAAATAACAATGCATTAATATGGTATCATGGAGCTGGTCTTATGATGGAGTCGGTGGTCATAGGAACTAATGAACGAAACATTGTGTTTTTACTCTTTGGAATGGTCCTAATGAGTACTGTACCACACGATAAAAGCTTGTTATGAAAAAAATTCACATCGGAGAACTTATTACGTTTCTGTGCATCTAGCTTACATAGAAACAAACCAAACCTGTGTCCTCGCAGTGACACGCGAATGGCAAACGCGTTGTTGTCGCTCCGTGCACACAGTCTCATTTGTTTCTACGCAAGATGTAAAAAAGCGTGAAATGACGATATCGAGCGTATGACGCACCGTACTGTGTATAGTATAGCCTAAGACTTTCCAAAATGGTATGTTAGCCAAACGGGCTACAGTAGTAACATCAGTATTTTCGCTTCAGAGTAGTATTTGGCGGTTAAGGACCCAACATGGAGAGTATAATGCATAACGCTTCAGCACCGTCTACTCTACTGACAAGGCAATTAGTTAAGCTGCGATACTATCGCTTGATGCAGTATAATATTTGTGGATTTGTGTGTTTCTTTGGACCGGGATGCCTACTTTGTACAGATGGCACCGAAAGTCGTCGAATTTTGGTGCTGTCTTTACCTTTGTAACCGTTACGAATCATGTCATCCTGCTCACTCTTATCTCGAACCTTTATTGAGTGTACAGCGCAGCAGGCACCGTAATATTGGAAAGCGGACTAGAGCTTAGTCCTGTGTGACAAACCACCTGCGGTTCAGCATTTTTGTTACATTAATTGTAAATTTGAATATGACGACAGACACCGTGTCCTGTACGGCTAGCATAAGTGCGCATGAGAGCGATAAACGTGAAAAAGCGCGACATAGATCCTACTAACTCTTCTACTAAGTATTGAGATATGGACCTAACCATGCCAGTAATCGGTGCGATTCATCTCTATGATAATGGTAGCGAATTCGGTTTGATTTCGGTACATGAATTTCACCGCAGGTGGACTGTCCACCGGTTTGTCACTACATGAAAAAAATCAAATAAAAAAACACTAGCAAACATTCTCTTTCACACGCGGCCGGCGTATTCGCCTTACAGACTCGCTTTGAGGCCCTGGTCATTAACACAACTGTAAGTGTGATTGTGCGAACGAACATCTTCTGTGTACAACCCTACCCTACCAAAGTGTTAAGTGTCGATGTGCCCCCAATCCATAGTACATCCAATCAGTGTGAGCCTCGCTGTCGACGTGTTACGATTGGCTGTAGTACCCCTAGGGCAAGAAAGAACGTGCTAATGAGGGTTTCCCGACCCAAAATCCGCCAGGCGATATTGAGGCGTAAGGTCTACAGTCAAAATACTGCCGCTGTTGGAGAGACACAATGGCTGTAAAATGACGGATATATTCTTGCCACTGTTTTATTATGGCAGCAGACCACGCGTCTCAGTGACGACATCTGGTGGAATTTGGAATTGCGAAAACCTATCGCGATCTAGTAACATTCTCTCTCAAAATTATATAAAATAAATAATGATGTAGAAATAGATAACTGGTCTTAGGGGTACAGCTTTCTTCTTAGTAGAATCGCTGAATGACTACTGGTGAAGCACGTGGAGCGGCAACTCCTTGTCTATAACAATTGAAAATTTAAAACATTACAATAGTTTAGGTAAAACTTTATTTCATCCATTTCATAAGTTGCATTATAGTAGTAGAGTCCTCAGTCCTGGTCGTGTAGTTAGGGGGCATTCAAGTATCACGTAAGCATGATTATAGCGTTTGTACCATCGTTTTTCACAACGAAATATTGCTAACGTAAATACCATTCAAAAGCCCCATTGTTTCTTAAGTTATATAGGCCCTTATACTTTAGATTCACGAATTCCATTAAATAACTAAGAATCAGATGATCCTTACAAGATTATATGTATACCTAACTTTGAAACAACATCATCAAAAATTTGAAATTAGTATAATAGCGTCCTAATAACGTTCCAAAGTAAGTTCCTGTGACTTATGAGAGTACCTTTTACTCTCAGTTTGTTTGGTAAAATAGTATATGGACTAGAAAAGAGTTGCCAAACTACATTAGACTCACCTTCCCGGTGTATTTATTTCCGTTATAAATAATTTATCGATGTTAGTAAACCACACTTCTTTAGACAGCTTTGTTAGATCCATCACACAATAACCACATTGTCCTTATGCTAGGAAATTGAGCTTTATTATCAACGCATGAGAGTTCGGCTTTGCATGTACTGTTGTGATATTTGTTGAAAATTATTTTTACTGATTGCATAAGCGATTCAAGGATTTGTGTGTGATTCGTGAGTGTGTGTAGAGGACTTTTAAAATATGTTTTTTTAATAATTGGTCTGATTTCTGGTCTCATTCAGGCCTTGGTTTCTGGTCTCTTTTTTTAATTGGTCCTAGTGGTTATTGAGGAAGACTCTTAAGGGTTTCTTTCACCACCTACTTCTATGTTTCCGATATTTTATCTGACAGATATCTGTGATGCTGTTTTATAGAAAGAGGGAGACGGTATCCCAGATATCTGCCAATTAAGATATTTGGAAAGGCAGGTATGGGTAGGTTTTGAAACAGGCCCTAACAGAAGAATAGTCCTCGACAATCTAGTGACATTGTCCAAATCCGATTTTACCCTATACTCAATGTGAGTTCTTCTGAACAGGAGCTGACGATAATAAAGCAAGAAGGCGAGAAGCTGGGCATGCATATAAAGGGGGGTCTGAACGGCCAGCGCGGGAACCCTAACGATCCGAACGACGAGGGGGTCTTCATATCGAAGATCAACAGCGGCGGCGCGGCCAGGAGAGATGGCAGGCTGAAGGTGAGTGGATAATTTATTCCTAAAATTATTCTAAAGGTGAATACGTCGGTGTATGTATGGTCTTATGCATACGGGATATCCCGCTATGTCCTACTTCTAAGACAGGGAGGGCAAAGTGGGATAGATATCCCGTTCGAATCGGAGCCGCCCGATCCGGGAAGTATCTCCACCTTACACAATATTAATAAAAAAAGGGGCACATTGGGAATTTTCATACAATTAAAACAGGTCGGAGTACTTGGATCTCCCTCTGGGAATTTTCTGGGTGAAATCAGATTATGCACGTCTAGAGCATGGACGGAGGAGGTTTAGAGTTCCTAAGATACCGATTGAAAAGGCCGTTTACGCCACAGCGGGAAAGTTTGCATTATAATTTAGATTTCATACAATCTATATTAAAATTATGACCCAAACTTTTCCGCTGGGGAGCAATTATGAATAAGCTAGAAACTCTAGACATGTATAACTGATATGTATAACTAGATTGCACCCAGACAGGTTCCCAGGGGTCGATCCACCAAATGGTCTCGATTGTATGAAAATTGTCATGTGCCTATTTCTTTTTTGCAAAGGTGTTTCTGCCGACCAGTAAGATTTCCAGGGTTCTAGAAGTCGAGGGATTTAGCACTTTTAGAGATGAGCTATGGCCATGCATCGGTGTTACCGATCATGCGATCACTTTCCATCAGGCCCGCTCGCCTCTTTGCCTGCCGTATAATATACAAAACTTGCATTCCCAGGTGGGCATGCGCCTGCTAGAAGTGAACGGCGTGTCGCTGCTGGGCGCCAGCCACGGGGAGGCCGTGAACGCGCTCCGCGCCGCACCCTCCGCGCCGCTGCACCTAGTCGCCTGCCAGGGATACACGAGGCCGGAGAAGTATACGGTGAGTAGACTACTCATTAGTGTCTAGACGCCTTCAAGGCCAGAGTGAATAGGTTCCCAGACAGACATGCTCCTTCATCGGCCGCATCGTCACTTGCCACCAGGTGAGATGGCGGTCCAATGCCTGGCTAGTCTGATTTGGAGAAATCACAGCAGGAAAGCGGACCCTAGCAGCAGCCGGGATTGACCGCTCGGATCATGATGATGTAGAATCTTTCTGGAGAATAGAAGAGAAAGTAATCCGACGGGGAGACAAAGCCTTTGACACAGCGCGGCTGTAGGGTATTTTTTGTTGTCACTTTGACCTCAACTTACTTGAAGGAAGGCGACGATGAGGTCGAAGATGCAGCATGCACCAAGAAGATACCTATTTACTCTTGACTTGAAGACCCCAAAGTTATACTTATAGGGGAACAGTGACTCAGGCAGAGAATACCAGTCCTTTGGAGTGCGCATAAGAGAAGTAGATGCAAAACGCTGAGTACGAGATGGTGGGACATCTACCATATACGGATGACGATTTTTGTGCCCCTCGTTGTAGAACGACGTCTGTACTTCTATACTAATATTATTTTAATATAGTCGGTATTATGGTAACCGAAATTATTTTACTAAAGTCCGATTTCACCATCATGTCCTAAGTTTTAAGACGCTATAGGAGATCCTCTAAGACATATAGCAATTAGGAAGCTACACTATTCCCGATGAAGAACTTAATCTATTGTAATGTGTTTGTCACTGTTCAGACGGGCAGCGAGAGCGGGACGGCGGAAACGGGCGGCTCTCTGTCGCACTCAACCTCCAGCCTGGACCGGGATGAGTCGCTGCACCACAATCAACAGGTAGGGAACGACTGAATGTAGTAGAATATTTCAAATATAATAAAATAATAATAATCATCTAGGCGTTAATGCCCCGGTAGGGCGCTCGCGCACGAGGGCCTAGTGTCCATTTTGACCATGATCCAGCATTTGGCAGATCAGATAATCACAGTGGAGCGACTGCCATCTGACCTCCGTGGCAGCAGGATCACCTGAATGCCTAAAATACCGTATAAATATTTCTAATATAATTACTAATTTTGCCTAAGATACTTAGGCAGCGGTAATCACTTTCCTGTCACATCGCTAGCCTGTCTGCCTACCGTATAGCATAAAAAAAATTAAGTATATACATTCATATGCCAATGTAAATTTCACCATCATTTACTGCCTCAGATTTAACAAAAACATGGACATGATTGACGTTCGGAAATCTATTTTGTCTATAATTTTTTCAGGTATAACCCAACCCCATAAATTTTCTTTGATCGCTATATTTGTTTACTAAATAAGACTAGTCAGTCTAGAGCTATTATAAAAAGTTGCAATCTAGACCCAGTTTTAACCTAAACCTTTGTATTCAGGAGCAGCAGTTCCACCAGGACCTAGTTGAGTTTGAACACGAGAAGCAAGTCGCCGAGATGCGGGAGAAGTCGACGCCAGAAAAGGTAAACTCGACCGCGAAACCTCTCCCTAAGGTTGAATTTCAGTTGAACATCGTGAAGCAACAAGACAAGTGAAGGGAATATCCCTTGCAGCAATATTCTGATAGTCAACAGTCTCAACCTTAGCGATTTATAAATGCGAAAGTAGCTCTTGTGTGTATGTTATGTTTACACGCCTAAACCGCGAAACAAGGGGAAGGACACATGGTTGTTTTTGGGGCTACTTTTGAGCCCCAAAAACAACCATCCTGCTTACCATCAGATAGGCCGTAAGCTTGTTCGCCACCTTTGTGGTATAAAAAAACCGAATGTTTCGCTAATGAAGTCTCGGGAAAATGAATAAAAAGCAACCTCTCGCAGCTACAGTCGCAGCGTTTTTATAGATTTTTGGACTTCTTAAAGTTGTAACTGTTTGAATTCTGTTGTCGCAAAGTCGCTGCGCATTGACGTTTATTGTATCAGGCCCTATTTGACGACATGCTGCGGATACCTTCACCCTGTTCTGTTCTTGCAATTTTCCCTTCCATAATAAAACATCATCATCACAGCCCATATTAGTCCATTGCAGAACTTAGGGCCTCTCCCACGGAAGGGGAGGTTATTGCCATAATCTCCACGCCCGACAGGCGGGTTGGGGATCGCAGTTTTATAAAAAATAAAACAATGAAAAACGCTGCAGCCCATTTTCCAGTCTATAGAGACTTTAGATCCTTTGCCTCGAAAACACTAGTCGCCTTGTACGACACCCACGAGTGTAAGGGGTTGGTGCTATTCTACTCTGCCGGACACCACACGGCAATAAAACATACCTCAGTCCAATAATAACGTCTCTCTCTGGTAGGCCTGCTGGAAGAGATTTCTTTCTAGAGATAACCAGTGCCTGTTGTGTCTTAATATTCTGTTACATAACTGTATGCTCTATCTTGTGAACAATAAACTGTTAAATAAAATAAATAAATAATAAAAAATTACCTCCACAGGTACTGGACATAGTGCACGCAGTGGAAAGCATGGCCCTGGAGCCGGCGCCGCCCGCGTCGCCCGAGCCTCTGCAGAAGACCACCACAGTCACCATGTCTAAGCACACGCTCAAATCTCAGGTGAGTGGTAACTGCTTACCATCCGATAGGCCGTAAGCTAGTTTGCCACCTAAGCGGTGGATAAAACAATCTATCGCTGGCCGTCAGTGAGTGGGGTGACTCAGTTGGCTGTGCGTTGGCTCAGTTGGCTGAGTCATGTTGGGTCAGTGGACTGTGTTATGCTGTATTTTGATTTGCAATTCTCTTCAGGAAAATGACGTAATTGGTACGGCATGTTAAGTATAAGAAGTTGGAAACGCGCGTGGAAAATAATTTTCCACGATAGATATGATAAAAACGCCGTAGAAAAAGCTTCTCTCTTACACTGGCCGCTGTCGTCACTTTACTGACTTAAATTGCAAATCAAATTATGGTTCAGTTGTCGTGAGTTATGCTAGTTCAGTTGCCCAAGCTAGCTATACGATGCTACTCCAGTTGACTGAGTTATGCTGGTTCAGTAAGCTGAGTTAGCTGAGAATTGACTGGATAAATAAAGTTGGTACAAATAGCTGACTCAGTCAGCTTAGTTAGCAATAACTTGCGAAGTCGACTACTTTTATTAAACTGGCTACTATAGCTACAAATACTAGCAGTTCCAGATGACAGATAAGCTATTGGTAGTGCAGATTCATTATATAAATTTATGTGAAAGTATTATATTTTAGTATCTCTATTATAAATATGTTATACTACAAATAGCTTGCTTGTCTTTTGGAGGTAGATTAATCGTGTAGGTCCCTAATGAATCTAGATTGCCAGTAATCAGTCAGTAGTCTGTACATTAGAGTATGTGATACAACTGATTTTGAACGAAAATATATGATTTTATTTCTGTCACTTACAATCACGGCTTACACCAATTTTTTAAACACATTCAAGAATGGCGTTTAACGACATCTTAAGCTTAAATGTGATTAAGAATTTGGTGCAAGCCGCCCTAAGTCTCAGTGATATCAACTATGCTAAATTGATATCTTACTACCAGAGATAAAGCAACTTCTACAGCAAAGTTTTGCATAGAGGAAGACGTTTAACTTTCGTCTTAAATATAAATATTAATAAAGCTCTATTTCCAATGTGCATGAAAATTCTGGCGTAACTAATAACAATGAGCTACAAATTTATTTATAATCTATTAAAAGGCTTTATAAATAATCTTAAGAGTCGTGATTTGACAGCATGATAATATAGCTTTCTTATCTACTATGAATGATTAACTTTTGCAGATTTATGCTACAGTATTCTATTATAGTGGTACTTATTTGGCACAACTTTGAAAACCTTTTGAGTATTGTAGCATGCACTTTACTATATTTCTCTGTAGTGTAAAAGAGAATTGCTTGCTTGTAAATATATTTTTCTTGTACTTGAATTTATTTGTACGTATATTTTTAACACTTTTATATCTTCCAAAATAAATGTTGTTTAGCGTTATATAAGTATTGCCTCTTTTATGTAGAAGGTTACTGACAAGGGTGTTATGTGACCGTGGAAGCGATAGGCCCACGGTGTGATCGGTGTCTAGGTTAAGTGTTAGCTAAGTAAGAGTATAGCGGTTCCATGATTGAGTAGGTATTTGCATGTGTCGAGATATCTTAACACTTTGACGGACACTAAGTCGTATCAGGGAAGCAGCAAAGAAGTTTTTTATTATCTTTTAATATGCCATATAATCTAGCATTCGGCTACACTTTTGTGTGGAAAGACGTGGCACTTACCCCGTAATTGTCATGTAAATGCTACGGGTTTGCATCTGCTATAAGTCACAGATTCCACTCCGTCATTGTAAAAATAGAGAGTGCCAGGTGCCAGGTATACTTTGATGTATAAATATAAACTTATTCGCACTCAGCGCCACGCCTATATCTTTATCATGCGAAAGACCAAGCAGAGCTACTCTCTTGTCTGTGGAATTGTCCCCGGTCGATGTACTCTGGGCCTCTAGCAAAAATGATAGGCACCTTGTAAGCAGGGCAGTATAATGATGGATGGCCTGTCTACAATATTCAAAAATAAATATTGCCGTCTTATAAGGGTCATACGATGGTCTATTTTACAGACATGGACATGGATAGTTCTATTTTACAGACATACTGGTTACCTATTTAGTAGGCTCTATGATCTATTACTTGACTAGGTCCATCAATGTGTTAATACATAGTTGTGAGGGCACGGTGAACAGTTACTAGCAACCGTGCCGCTTAGTTCTTTGTTGTCATGTGTAAGCTTATGTTTAGGTTGTAATAGTTGTAAGAGATTGCAGTGTAATGAAGACAAATATTTATTTTTTATCGGTCAGTAAAATGATTCTTCTATATGTTTACTTAACGGTTTGGTTTTCAATGAATTAAATGAATCTTCACGTTCGTTAATTTAACTACTATAAATCTCTTCCAAATCTGTTAGGTTAATAAACATGTTTCTAGTTTAGATAGAAGTCTAGTCTAGATAGTATTTATATATCATTTCACTGATCCGAATTTAAATACAGAGTGGTATCTCTCTCGAAAAGTTTAAATATACTCCTGATTTTTGCTTCCTAAATGAATTAATTGTATTGGTTACATCATTATCTTACGTTTAGTGTAAATTTGTAATTTGATCTGGCTTTTTAAGGAAAGCAAAATTGCTCTTTAATTGCAAAATAACGCAAAACTGAACCTGCATTGATTTTTAACTCCCCTCTCCCGCATTTAGCTCACAAGCAAAGAATTTTCGAATCGATTCAGTAATTTCGGAGAATTGCGTGCTCCAACAAAACTACTCTCCAACTTCAATATTAGTATGAATTTAAACTTGCTTATCTAGTATATATGTGGGAAATATATCTCCCTCTCCACATCTCTCATATCGAGGAGATACCACCCTGTGACGTGAGTAACTCTATTGACAAAGCCAATGTCGTCCCTTGCAGAACGCTAACCAAGAGGAAACTGATGGAGACACATAGTATAGATCTATTGAACAACAACTCTGTCCATTGTAAATAATTAGATAGTTTCCACGGGATGTTTGGTACGCAAATCTAGCCCACAGGCGGAAGTTTGGCGCGATTTTCGCCTTTATAAACATGAAATTGTATTCTAAGACAGACTGTAAACAACGTAGTCAAGGCAGAGAAAGAAGTCTAAACAAGGAAGACAGCTTGGCCTATGCCACTCAGACTTAGTCTATCTTTTTGTAATTTGAGATATTATTCCGTAAGGTCTTAACGTGATGTAACTCAAGAATTGGGTTATAAAATGCAAAAAGAATTTTTGATATCTTACTGGTACATATTTCCAGAGAGCGAATCTTGAAGTCTGTACATAGGTCAGTGTATTGTCAGAATCACACTGGCCACTTGGCACCTGCAAATTATTTCTTTTGCTAGCCTTCAGCAAAAGTTATTGCTTTGTTGTTTAAAATCATCAATATTGCCTGTTAAGTGAATACGCACCTATGATACACAACATCAGGTGTGATTGCAGTTAAATACCTGAAAGTATTAGAATATAATTTCAAGTTACACATCCCGAATTCAAATGCGTGTTATAAACTACCAAACTTTCCATATCTGACTGTTTAATTAATCTTCTCTTGTCCGTCAAGCACACTGCTGAGATTAAAGTTTATGTAGCATAGTCTACTATGGTCCGTATCCCGAGACCAGTGCTCCCAACTTATTTGTTCAGTAGACAACATTGGACCTAACATGAAAGTAACATAGACTGACAATTCATCTGTGGTTAAGCATTATTGTTTCATGAAATGAATTCCAAGCATAGAAATTAATGAAATATAGAATGAGGTACTTAAGCCTTTCCCAGACAGGTGTGATAATAACGCGCGATAGCGCGATCATATTTATTTATTGACTTACAACGCGTATTATTGCGATATGGGTTCATAGTAAATTTTCTATTAGGACACATCGCAGCGATAATAATACATATTCGTAAACAGAAGCAGGACGCTTGCGGTCCTGCGTACTCCAATCAGAGAACGTTTACAATGCCTAATGAGTTTTACATCCAATAAGATTATGAGATACATTTTGTGGTGCCTGTGTATCGAGTCGCCTGGCAACGGACGTTGTTGTCTTCACTAATATGGCAAACGGCATGGCTGTTACAGGAAGATTAAAACGCGCAACGCATTATCGCAAAAACGCTCGCGATGATAACGCGCGTTATGTTGCACCTGTTTAGGAGAGGCTCTATACTCTTGATCCGTACACATGCCTGTGTTTTTAATAAGAAGAGCACTTAAGCGTATGCTTTCAAGTTCGTACTCAGAATTCAGTCGGCCCTTAGTCTTTCGTAATGTGTGAGATAGATTTTTTGTATTACTCTATGACATACGAGTAGACGGACCACTTGATGAAAACGCTGTTATATCGATGCGGTGTGCTAGCCGGTCAGAATTTAAGTTGATATAATATTGCTGTATTTGTGTGGTAATATGAGAGAATGTACATATGAAATTTCTATTTTATGAATTTATTAATTAGGAAAGGGCGTTGTAAGGAGATGTGTTAGATGTTATGAATGTTTCATATTTTCTGGAATAAAATGTATGTTAGGATAGGGTATTCCGTGTTTTGATATTGTATTTAATAGTTGTTTGCTAATTGACTGTGAATTGAAATTTGGAAAAAAGTATTATATCAAATCTCTTCAGTAAGTCATTTCGCTTTCTATGGTATTTCAACTAACTTATACACTTGCCGTATGCTCAGGAAGTCTTAAGGCCTAGGCCCAGTTTCATAGTAGTAACTCTTTGTAATCTCCAAAATAACCTGCGATGCCTCAAAACTGTACTATAAGTTATATTTCATAGTTAACGTGTTCAAACTTGTAATCCATGTATTCTAACCTGATACTATATGTACCATTTAAAGAAATTAGCTAATATCTGACGTAAACATTCTAAACTGACCAGTATTTTATTACCTATACATAGTAGTATTCTCATAAACCTACATTACAGACTCATTAATAAATAGGAAGGAAAGAAGAACAGTTTTATATCTTGTAATATTTGATAGGTATTTGATAATCTTTTCCAAAAGACCAATTTTTATGCAGTATAGAACCTGACCTGTTTTATGAGAGGGGTAGATAGTGAGCATTGTTTGTAACTACATGTTTAATGTACAGGTTTATCTGCAATGCAACGACACTATTAACATCATCATCATCTTAGCCATTATTCCGGCTTATGCCAGGGTCCGCTTTCCTACTTTTCTTCCTCAACATCGTCCGGTCTTGAGCAGATATAAAATAACAACAACCACGAAATAAGTTGGTACTGATATGGTACACGTCATATTATGTTAAATTTAATTCATAATATATTTATACTCACTACCCATACATGCAGACATTCATATAATTTATGTTATTGAATTAGCGAAAAGAAAAAAATATGTATTACAAAAAACCTTATATGAAAACTGTATAAAATAGTTCGTGCTTTGCAGATATACCCAGTACTTCAACTTAAATACAGACCAACATTTTTAACAAACAATGAATTTGTGCTTTGTCAGGATTCATTTAATTCTTCCTTTTTAAATCTGTTATAGATCTTCTTCCTTTTATATTTTATATATAAATTCAATGATTTACTCATTACGATTAGCGTCCTTCGTAATGAATATTGATTTATATTTGTATAAAGATTGTTAGCCAAAAATTGTTATCTAAAATTTTAACCTGTTTCAACCAATATGTGTAATTATAATTTTAATGTAATTTAAAATTTTATTATTATAATTGACGTTATATTTAGTGTTGCATTCAAAATACATAATGTTAAAACATACAGCTCTTTTTTTCGATGACATTTATTTTGGAAGACTATTCTGTTCCTGCTCACGCGCGTTCTCTACTCTCTGCCGAAATTCACAGTGGAGATAAGTCTGTAAGATATATTTCGTGCAAGTGCAATTTGTTTTGTAAAGATGTGAGTATCTAATCCGATCCCCGAGACACGTGAATAATGCGCACAATAGAAGACGAGACGCACTCGTAAGTAGAGGCGGTAGGCGGCATTGGAATTTAGGGACATACATGTATTGTTGGTTTGGTTAGGCGTCTAGCTCGCACCCGGCGCCGGCGTCGCCGATGGCGGTGTTCATGCATCAGAAGGTGCGGTCGCCGCCGGCCACGCCCCCTGCAACGCCCCCGGCACCGCCCCCCGCGCCGCCGGCCACGCCCCCTCCGACGCCTTCCGACCCGCCGGCCTCGCCCCCCCAGCGCCCCCTGCAACCGCCGCCGCCACCCCCCAAACCGAAGCCGCAAGTGCCCCGCAAACCGCCGACGAAACGAGTTAGTTTCACCCAAGAGACACCGACACAGGAGATCGATCGCATCGACCAATCGACGAACACGGAGGCGCGAATGCATGCCCCGCCCATTGACTCTAACGATGCATGCGCGGCAGACACCCCCATACTAATCAAGCCCGAGGTACCGAGGCCGGTCGCCAAGCCTTCCGAAGAGATCATCTTACCCCCTCCACCTCTGTTCGACTCGAACGTAAGTGACAGTTCGCTTCCCAGCGAAGAGGAAGACGATTTCAGTTTGCCTCCGATCACTGTGGTGCCCGAGCGGATCGTTTTGCCGACGCCCGCGGTGGCCGAAACAACCATGCAGTCTTCCAACTCCACCAACTCCCCCGACTCGGAACTGCCTCCGCCGATAAACTTCGACGCTTTCCCGTCGTACTATGCGGCGCCTGCGTCCGTGTCGCCCGCTGTAGACATTCCGCCCCGTTTAGCCGTAAACTGCCAAGTGCCTTCTTACCATATCCTCCGGACGCCCGAACCCCAATCCTACACCACGGATGAGTACTACCAAGAGCTGTCAGTGTCCCCGGGCGGGGCGCCCGACTCCCCGGAACTCCTCCAGGCACACTACGGGACCCTCCCCTCCGTCTCCCACATACCACACTCCCCTTGTTGTCTACATCCCGATCAGACCTTCGAGAACGTTCCACCTCATAT
Source organism: Blastobasis lacticolella (assembly GCA_905147135.1). Classification (NCBI taxonomy): domain Eukaryota; kingdom Metazoa; phylum Arthropoda; class Insecta; order Lepidoptera; family Blastobasidae; genus Blastobasis; species Blastobasis lacticolella. Next base: position 22,253,042 of record LR990040.1, read on the forward strand.
TCCGACACACTATTCGCTGCGGGATCTCCGCGTCCGAAACATGCCCAGCATGGTCCATTCCTCGACGTACCCACCCATCAACCCTTACCCATCACTCACCACGGTGGCGGGTACATACAACCCATATACGTGCACTCTTCCGGTGTGTGCCTCCAACCAGAGCGCGGAGTATTACAAGCCACAAGTGTCCCCCTCCCACGCGGCGATACATCAAGACGTGAACGCGAACACCCGCCCCGCATGTACCGCGGGTGTCGATAAGGGCTCTGAGAGAAGAGTGCGATTCGAAGAGGTGCCGAGCGCGCCCGAGCGCGACCCGACGTGGCCCGAGTGGGAGGCCCCCCCACCGACCCCAATACCGAAAGCGTGGAGCAGCCAAATCAAAGCCTTCGCCATCGGCGAGGTAATCACTAGTCTACGTCTCAAGGCATCGTCTCACACACACCAAACGCTTGTTTTATGATTGTGTTCGTCGACCAACCACCCGGACAAATGTGACCTAACATCACCGTCATACCTCCCCACCAACCATTTTTGTTACTCACCCTTATATACGACTGGTTCTTTATAACTTGCCGGCATTTTTAACTATATTTTGCATGTAATTTTATTTACAATCCGCAATAATACTGACTCGATTGCGTTTGTGGCATAAATATGATAATACTTATTGACTGCATGGGTGTTTTATCAGCCTTGGAGGAGGGTGGCATCGCTTGTAAATATCATACGCTTCTTTACCGTCATACTATGATTTGTGTTCGTTCATCGACGTGTAACAACTTCGGAGAGTCTTCCGTTATTCTCACCGTGTGTTGCAATGATTACAGGCTTCCCCACCTCATTCTGGTAATATTGTGAAGGCGTCTGTCAGCGATAAGAAGAAATTCTTCGAGAACGCTATGGAGGAAAGCCACAAGCCATCGTCTAAGCCAGGTATGTGTTTTATTCAACTTGACATACAGTCTGTTTCGATATGGACACAGTTTACTACAAATGTAGTTCTAATTGGAACTACAGTTCATCACTTTAGATAAAGCTTAATTTTCTACGTCTGTTCAGATTAATGGAAATAGTCTAGTTGCTTAGCTTCTTATGATCCTGACTGTACCCATCTAGGCGGACTCCTCGGACTTGTCAGTATTACCATATTCGGCAGTGCATCACAATATAAATATGTCATTAGAATTATACTGTAACATTATCATCAGACTCCGTTTTCTTAGTCATTATTTTCCACATCGCCTGGTCCAAAGATGCCCACATCTTTGCGTCGTAAGTGGTTGGCATCCGACTCAGCAATGTAAATCCTTTGCTTCCTGGGCCACCCTCTGGAGCTCCCTTATAACGGCACCCTATTACCCATATTGTGTAAGGTGAATAAATATAAGTAATCATTTCTAGACAAAGTCTTCACGTTCCTATCCGCGGATGAGGTGGAGAAATTGAAGCAAGAAGAGGAGAGGAAAATGGCGTCGTTCTCCAGCGAGCGGGAGGTCTCTCCCCAGGGCCGCGATTCCGATCATTCCGACGACGAGCCTTATGAGAATGGACATGGGTAAGTTTGATACATTATATAGGTTCCGACAGGTAAAAATAACGCGAGACGATTTTTAAAACATGAGACACAACATTGATTAAATTTGTGGTATAAATGGGGCGGATACATCCCTTTTTTATGCTACGTAGTGACAAACGAGCAGACAGCCCACCTGATGGTAAGCAACAAAAATGACTGAGATGAAATGTCTCATGCTTGCGGAAGTCAGATGATTGATGCGAGTACTCGCTCTATCTTTCTCTTTAATTACCTGATCGCCAAATCCTGGATCATGGTCAAGGCGGACCCCGGACCCCGTGGTCGAGAGCACAACCGGGACATTAACGCCAAGATGATGATGATATTTATTCTTTTTTTTTGCGGCCAACTCAAGGAAAATGGGCACCCTCCGGTATAGCGGTTGGGAGGGAGGAGGTGAACTCTCATGAGTACCAGCCGGTCGGCCGGACTGGTTATGCACGACTCGCCACAAAAGGGACCTAGGCGCATACGTGCTAAACACCCCCTGGGAGCACCTGTAGCCGGAAGGGCTTTTCAGGTTTCATCGGATGCGACACCCCGGAGGGACGGGGTGCGCTCAACGTCACTCCTTACGGAGCATACGCCGGAGAAATCATAGCGAGACCCCAGAAGTGGGTCCCGCTGCTGTGGATTGGGATTGGGGGCCTCCGGCGGCCGCTGAAACGCTAGGGAGGGGCTCTGTCAAGTCGTCCCGAGCCTCCAGGAGGTTCAGGGCGCTCGACAGTTGGTAATGATGATGATATGCTATTTGATTTTATTTATATTTGCGTTTGTCCCCAGCGGCGGTCGCAGCGGCGCGGCGTCCCCGTCGGCGAAGGCGGCGCGGCGCCGCGGGGACGGACAGGACCCCGCCGCGCGCGCTGCCCGCCGGGCCGCCTGGCGGGCCGCGCGGCTACGGTCGCTCGAGCAGGTATGTGGGGGGACAGGCACATTGCAGTTTCGGTCACTCAGGCAGAGAAGGCGTGACGTGGCGGCTCATACAAAGAGCACACAGAATCGACGGCACCGAGCCTGGTGGCGTTGCGGTCACGAGTGGACGCGTAGTGGCCTAGCTAGTGTATGTCAAAACAGTTGTGAAAAAGAACTACTAAACAACAAAAAATACTGTCAAACTGAGTACTTCAGCTGTTTCATTATATCAACATTTTGTGACAGACTGTAAAGCAAATGAACATCTTGCCACATTGCGGTATATTACAAACTGAGGCATGCATCTCCTTGATGTAAACGGCGACATCATGTGGCCTTTGTAGCATGCGGCAGTAATTTTTGAATATTTTCGAACTATGTGATTGAATTTTTAGGTCATACCAGTTTTACGATTCTGAGCGAGCTGAGGAGCGTCAGTAGCTAAGTGGTTAAAATATCCGACTAGTAAGCGAGACATACCGGGTTCGAATCCCACTGCGGCCATGTATCAATGACTCTTTTCTAAGTTATGTACATTAGTTGAATGCTCACCGCTAATCTTATGGTGAGGGACAACATTGTGATGAAACCTGCACATTCAGGCGACTGAATATGTAACCATGATCTAATCTGGTCAGGTTCTCCTGGTAGCAGGGTCTTAGGATTAAAAGGACATTAACGCCATGATGACATTTATTTTTTATCAGTTTTGCGATTCTGAAACCTGTATGACCTTGGTTTGTTTTGCTAAAACTACTTACTTACTACATTGATAATTTATAGAGACTGTTCACATCACAGGAAGCGATCGAATCAACGAAGACCATAAAGAACATGGTCGGCCCAGCCGAGGATATTATAGAGCCACAGCGAGAGCGCTCCCCGCCAAACGAGGTAAATATTGATGACGTAGTGACCAAAGATGGCGCCTAACTCAGTAGATCTCTGCGGTATTGGAACAATGCGCGCGGGGAAGGAGTATGAGGTGATTAGTGAAGTTTGAGTGAAGACTCGGGGTGTATACATGTGAAATGAATTCGCGTTTTAAACGACCGAAAATTTGATGCAAATAGTAGAAACAATATCAAAATAGGTGAAAAAATTTATGAATTATAGAATTTTATAGTATTAAATTAATCAAGTGAGTTTTACGCTTCTCTCTATCAAAACAACTTGTGCAGAAATTATCGGGGCATCTTATGACGTCACAGGCTATATTCACCCCCTTAGCACACCTCCGCGGCGGAACCGTTACAGCGGAACCGCAGTAATTTCGTCTTGTCTTGTCCCGTGTAGGAGAAGCGGAACACTAGCGAAACTGCCTCTCTCTAACGCATAGATTTGACTATATTCCATCTCTTTCTCCGCGCGGTTTCGTCGATCTGCTCCGGCGCCAGCCACACTTCCGCGCTCCGTCCGCCATGTTGTTGCGGTACCGCGTTGTTTCCGCACGTGTTTGTGGAAATTGACAAAAATAAAAAGCGAAACTACATTGTTTTTCATAAAATGGACGTCGATTTTACAGAAAAATTTATTCAAGCGGTTAGAAATAGACCCATTCTTTATTTATTAAGTCATCCTGACTATAAAAATAATATGAATATGCCTGGGCGTGACTGACTCGCGCGAGGTTCAGATGCCCATTCCGCCCATGCAACTACACTTACGCGCAGCGGAATTCATCTAGCGGTTCCGCTGTAACAGTTCCGCTGCGGAGGTGTGCTACGGGCGTGAAAGTTCTTGTTTAACTAAAGTCAAATCGAGTTGTTTTTCATCATTGTAGGGGCGAACAAGATACATCAAAATCTATAGTGTAAGAGTCTTTAGCATCTAGCAAATTGAATAATTCCTTGCTATTAAATGTAGCTAAACAATTGATTGAATTCGCGCGCCCTTCCCGCTTCGCCGCCATACCGCAGAAACGTACTGAGTATAGCGCTATATAATTATAAATGCATCGTTCTTGAATGTTATAAAATTAAACCTACTAAGCAACCATATAGTGATAACAAAGAAGGCACCCGTGAAATAACCAGTATCTCTGTTGTGTATGTAACAGAAAGTTGATAACAAATATCAAATGTGTAGATTAATATTAACAGATATATTTATGGAGTTTTTATTAACAGATTTAATAGTTATTGTAGCGTGAATGAAAGTTACCTAGGGACTTCCCGGTGATATTAATTAATCGTCAATTTTATCGATATTTGTATTTACTTAGGAAAATGCGTTTATCGGTAAATTTAACAGTGTGATTTTTAAATTTCATAACGGGCACATGTCAACAATGATTTGGCTGTTAAATTGGGTATTTTTGTTGATATTCGAAAATCTGTTTTACCGAGCCAAAATAGTATGTGAATTGAATGCAGTGCAGATTTTTTCCTATGTGACCGTTTGCCCTGTTCTAAATTATTGCAGGATTTAAAACAAAAGTCACGAAATTACATTAAATACATTCAAAGGATGGTATCAAACTGTCTTACATACGCCCCAATTATAATCTGACGATGTCTATGTTCTCTAAGAATTTTATAAATATAAAAGCAGTTATCGATAAATTGATATCGACAGGAAGTCTCTAGTTAGTTGGAATTTTGTTCTACTGAAACTTCGACTTAACTGATTAACATTTCATAGGTACCTTCTTTCCTCCCTTCAGTTCATAGAATGTGTTGTCATAATCCAATAATAAAGAACTACATGTTGTTTGTTGTACCATTTAACATTGGAAAAGTTATTAACATACATTTTATTGGTGTTTTATACATTCCAAGAATGGATTTAGTCTATACCCCCTTGCATTGTCATGAGATTTTTATACCCTTATCATACTAATAGTGTGACAGAAATATATCTACCCTCACATGGTAGTACAAATACAAACTAATCTACCCAAGCGATTCTGCATTTTCGTTACATTTGGAGATGCCCATCAGGCAGGCCGTAACCTCGTTTGCCACGTAAGTGGTATTAAAAAAAATTACCCATGTTTGTGAGGCAGGGGGAGCTGTATCTTAAAACTTGTCATACTCACTAAATGAAATGAATGGATGCGATAATTTCGTTTTGTACAATTTTAGTTGCATTATCATGATTATCAGACTCTAGAATCTTACACGATGCTAGTGAGCAAATTAAAGCTATTACTTGAAGCGGATTCGTGGTTTTCAGGCACAAACCAGAATTCTTTTAAGATTTTCCTATGTCAAAGAAATACGCCTCCCGTAATCAGTGGATTCTCGTAGGCTTTCTTTTTCTCGTAGACAACCGACCAAGGTGGGCCGCCCGCGCATCCGAATTAATACAAAAACGATTTTTTTTGTACATTGTAAGGATGGGTATCGACTGCAACTGACGGTTGGTCGGCTCCAGTCAAATCGGAGCGTCTGTTTACTTCTGTTACTCCATCGTAAAGAGTGATGATTAATCAATGGACATTTCCCATTAAACGAAAATGCAGAATCGGGCTACAGTTATTGCTTTCCATCAAGCGTACTGTCTGCCTTTGGTTACCGTCGCTACTCACTAGGGCTGTATTCAATCGGACAGATTTGAATGTTGAGCTATCGTGGTAGTGAAAATTGGCGGCGTTATTAATTTGAAACTGTTATGATGGATTTATGTTTTACAAATATAAATTCAAAGGTAAAACGGTTTTTTATCTATAGCACCGCCATATAAAGGTTTTCGCGATTAGACCAATCCACCAGATGGTGGTACTGAGACGTGAGCTCTGCTGTCAAAATAAAGCCGTGCCATTGGCTAGAATGAATACGTCAACTTACAACTATTATGTTGGCCAATAGTGTGGCAGTATTGTGACAGCAGACCTTACGTCGCAGTAGCGTCTAGTGTATTGGTCTATTGGAAAAGCTTTCCTTACGATATATATGACGGCAGGTGGCTCAACATTCAACCCTCGCGAGTCTCCTAGTCATACTTACTAAGAATCGTGTCTAACTTGTATGTGTTAACGCTCAATGTGTCAATGTCGGGCGGTCCAGCTTCGGTGCCTACCGTATGGGGTTGTGTGTGTATGTGAATTGGCTTTACGATTTGTCCATTTAGCAATGGCCCCTGCCGCGTATCGCTTTGAGAACAAAGCCGGGTCAAATTCTGGCCATCAAGGAGAAAGAGAAGTTGCTAAACGAAAGGATCACACTACGCACAGAGGAGTACATGTGCCCGACCACCGGAGAGACGAAAGTGCGCACCGTCGAGTATATAGAGAAAGTGATAGAAAAAGAGGTAACGCGCGTTGCGTTGTACATTTGCGCGTTTGCAAGCTTAGGCTGACGCTGACGGACACCGCTGTACACAAATGCGAGTCGCTCCGGCGTAGGGGACTGTTGTACCGATGGGTTACGGATGGCGATTGAGACATTTTATCTGATTGCGACATTGAACAAATTTGGCAGTAAACATCTTGGTGCCTACAATGGTATTGAGAACACTGTTGACTGTTATCGAAGTTAATGAGGGCGCCACTGCCCTCTGAAAATAAATGCAACGACTTCAATGCATTAATATGCCATACGAATAAATAAATAAATGCATAGAATATATAAAGGAAAAATATGCAATAATTTGTAAATTAGTAATAATTTATAAACTTTTTGTCGTATAAGTAAATCGTTTGGGAACGTATTTCGAGTCTAGCATGGTACTAGAATCGAGTATCGATAAAATTATAATAAAAGTATCGATCAAATAATTCGTCAATTTTTAAAGTCAAACTTATCGGTATACAGTCTCTGGCCGGATCCTGTGTGGTTTTCTTTTTATTTTAATATAATATCATGTATTTATTTAACTGTTTTATTGTGAATATTTTATACGATTACCGCTTAGCTTTCTACGTGCAAACTTTCCGATTGCGACTTTGATGACTTTTGAAGTAGTAGGGAACGAACTGTGGATAGTAGACTGTGAAAGTGTTTACTAGATTTTGTAGATAGATGGAATCGACATGTAAGAATTTCATTATGAATTTTCAACATAGATATCCTCTCTCAAATGACTCTTAGCTACTGTAAGACCAGCGCTTATTGGTCAAACTATTGTCGGCTTTGGTAACGTTAAAATAACGACGAAAATAAAATAAACAATATCTAAAAAAATCCATCCAAAAATCCAAAATCCTCTGAGAAGTGACGTCAGTTGACTAAATACTGTTGCGCTATTGAAAATAAACAATGACACGTGCCTCTTTATTTTTGAGAGCACATCTTCCGTGTCAGTAACGCCTTAAATGAATTTTTATTATCGCAAAACCATCATTATTTCAACGCTTGCAAAGTCGATAATCCTTTAGCCTGTGTCAAATGTGCTGGTCTAACGCGACTGACTTGACAAAGACAAATTAAATACCTGTATAAACACTGATGTGTATAATATATCTGGGGCAAGAAACGCACAAAACGTCTTTCGCACATACGTGAAACACCACAATCTAGTACACAACGTAGCAACCACCGATGTAGATATAACTAACATTACAATAAATTGGTAACAACGCTTGCGTACATTTGGTTTTATCGCAGTAACTATGTGGGCTACGAAATTCCGATTATTTTCACTAGATGGCGCTATCCATGAGGTATATACATAAATATCGTCACGCCTTTTTTCGTTTTCCACTTGAAATCTTTTGTCAAAATATTTTCGTGTACCAATTGGGTAGAACCGGCTGCTCAAACCTGACAGATCTGTTCTACCCAATGATGTGAGCTTATTTTGACAGTACTGCCATCTAGCGGAATATCGACAATGCTGTGGTCCTCATTAGGTGTTGTCACGTATTTATTTAAGTATTACATCACCGATAAGTTTAGAGGTTACTCAAATAAACTTGAAATGTATTATGTACATTATATTATGTATTTGACCCCCCTATTTAGTGTACAAATCCTTGTCCCGTATAAAAAATATATTGATGTGATGTTAGACTACGCCACGCTATTAGTGTACATAATGGCAAAGGTTACCTGTTCTAACTTTTGTTTTTATCAGCTGAGCTGTATGTTCGTATGCACAGAAATCAAAATAAGCAAATAGAAATGCAAAGTGAGGCGTCAAACTGTGAGAACGGTTATCGTCACCTCGGTTCCTACTGCGCCTAACTTTACTACTATGCAATAACATCTGCATGGCGGCAAATTCACGCGCGCATAGGACTCCTTATTTATTTATCTTATTTTGATTTCTCCGTGCGTATGTCACTCAAGTTTTTCACATTATTGTTTTTGTAAGTTAACTAGTCTGTTCCGAGGATCCTTTCTCGGTTGTTACTAGTTTAGCATGGCGTAGTCTACCACCACCACTGCCTTGTCACGCCCGTGTGTCGCATGGTTCTCAGCATGGCATGCTAACGATAATGTTGTGTATCCGTCAGACGATCCCCGGATTCTAGACGAGGCCTCCGCCCAGAGGAATGGTTTGTTCAGATCCCTTGTTTTCAGTAAGCTTCTGGGTGTGCTTTCTTAGTGGCGATACCGTAACGCTTCATACTCTATACTTACTCTGTTGGTGTTAATATAGCTGTAAGTTTGGGTGTCTTAGACGCTGTTCCCTTGGTACCCCTTTCCAGTTCAGGGTCTACGGACGCTATGTCGTCGATGGTACCCCTGATCTTAAAACTATCGCGGGTATTCATATATTTTATAAGTATTTTCCGGGTTTCTCATCGCGTCACGTGGTCGAAATCAGAACTAAGGCCGCCATCTTGTAAAGCGTCAGTTTTGACCGTCTTTTGACAGACATTTGGAGTTGATGTTGGACAACTACACCCTTGATCAAATGCCAAAAGATCCTTGTAGGTCTGTACCTGTGTTTACGTGTAGCCACTTACCTTCAGGTGACCGTATGCCATAAAAAATCATCATATTTCGACGTAGTTAAATGCAACATTGTCATAGGATAATAGTCGTCCCGTGATAATACTCGGAAAATACATAAAATGTCCACCCGTAAGTTACCATAGGAATATTAAGTACCCCTAAAGATGCGCTAGGGGTTTACCACTACAATGTTATAGGATTCCCATTACGAGGTAATAGGATGTTCAAAGGGGTACCAGAGGGAAGTAGCGGTCTTAGGTCGGTGTTCTATTAAAATGTCCATTATCATTTAGTGCTAAAGTTATTACAGCATAATTATTTAATTGTTCATTTATTAGTCAAAACAACATAGCATTTTAATTTTTTTACTTAATCATACACCTACATATCATACGATTAACGTCCATTAGAATTAGAATTGTCATCTAACGGGGTAACGAGTTAAAACAAGTCAATACCTCAGCACAGAGACTAACAAAATTCTTACTTCAGGTGGAGACGACACAAGAGAAGATAATATCGTTGGAGTTGACAACTAGTCCTAGCAGCGAGACCGCACCAGATTTGGGGGACTTCGAGGCCTCGTTGGGGGACCAGAGGGACCATGAGGCCTCTATGGGGGATCATGAGACCCAACTAGGGGAGGGAGAGGCTGAAGGAGGCTCGCTTCAGCCGGATATAGTTCAAGTTGTGAACCCCCTTCTAGATGGGGGCGCGGGCCTTGTGACGGCTATCCCTGTGGGCCCAGCCCATCGTCTCACAGCCTACACAGAGCAAACGCAATAGACGTCCACTTCTGCCTATAGGGAGGACAGGAAAACTATTCGAGAAGTGTTTATTACTATCTCCGATTGGTCATTCGGTGCGTTAACAAATTGCGATCGATTTGACACCTCTATAGAAATGTATACGTCTTGTCTCGCTCTTTCTTGACTTCATCTAAACTCGAGTTTTATTTGGAAGAACTTCTTCCTTTAGTTTTCTCGTCCTGTCCAATCGGAACCCTCCAATATCTCCGCAATCACAGACCCATGACATACGTGTCAACTGAGACTGTAGATCGTTCATCGTATGTTGTCCCTTGCCAAGGACCAATAAGCCCTTGCAAATTCCTTTGGCAGGGTTTGAAATGTACTTTGTGGTAGGGGGCAACGCGTTGTGAACGATCTATAGAGTGAGCTCGACTGTGGATTCCTCGAACGCAACGAGAAGAAACACCGAGATCATACAATATTAGTATTGAAACTGTGATATAAGTTTAGATTTCCACCGATATCTTGTATTTGAGCAAAGCCGGCCTTCAAGGGATCCACCGGAGAGCGATGAGCGGACACATTTTATTTTTTGATTCAATGTTTGAACTGGAGATTTTTTTAGATTTTAATAGTTAAGCGTTGCTATCTATTTTGATAGAGGGAATATTATTGAGATACTTTACGTATATTTGATTTTAAATAACTTTCATTCCGTGCGATGTGACTGTGAGATGAGTTGAATGTTTTTGCTGTGGTATGACTCAGTATACTCAGTTATGGGTTGCGAGTGGGTACATAGCTGAGTAGGTACGGTTGGAGCGAGATTAAGTAAACCTAAGTGTAAATACCGCCGACAGGCAGTGTATGTACAAACACAATGAGCATTTGGCATCACAGTATCATTTCGACCAACATAGAAACGTGAATACAATTATTCTTTCATAATATTAGTTATTTAATATTATTTTGTGCATTGTTATGATTAATTCGCGCAGTATTTGTGTTTACTGGTGTACTATTTTAGTATTGTAATTTTAATTTTAATTAAATATTTTTATTATTATTATTTTTATATAATTATTTTATGTATGTGGTGCCTTAATCGTTACAATTGTATTCTTAATTTCAATTCTTAGTCTATTTAATTGATTTCAGTTTTTAATTTTTAAATACTTTGACTCTAGTGCTAGATATATTTTACCATAATGATGGAGTTGCATTTCGGTGAGGCGGTAAATAAAATAATATTGAAGATGTATTTGTATAATCCTGTTAAATGTCCAATATTAATCTCAACAAAATTGTATATTTTCGATGACTGCATCAGATGTAATAATAGTATTAATATTTAAACTGAGGATAGAAAGGTTAGTTCCAATGTGCTGAATGTAAGAATGGTTTTCTAAGTGTGCCCTTTATACCTTTTTAGGAATCATTAAATATATGTGAATTGTAAACTAATGAAAATACTGTATGTTTGTCCCAATTAAATGGTTTAATATATATTTTAATAAAATTATTTCATAGTTTCATTACCCGTTTCACAAACATCACGCTGTATATAACTTTATTTAATACTATTATTAATATAGGGAACACAATTTAAACCGTCAATGCAGACAACAAAAACATCTTAAAAATATTTAACGAATATTTGGACTATAATGATACTGTTTACTTCTTCGGCGCAATGATGCCTTCCAGCTGGGCCTGAAAGAAAAATAAATCGTCAAATAACTAACACCATCCATCGTCATCATTTATATAGTTTGTATAATAATAGGTTATGTATGTGGTTATGGGTTAGGACCCAACCGAAAATTTACGGAATAACCCAGACCAAGTATTAAATACTTTCTAAATTGCTAAACCGATTTTAATGAAACAAACCTAGGAACCATCTCGATTACTGGCTTTCGAATAAAGCAAACTGACTGAAATCGGTCTATCTGTTCAGGAGCTATGTTGGCATAGATAGATGCACGCATATGCAGAGTCACATATACAAATGTCACACTTATAACATCCGTATTTTTTTCATCGGGGGTTAAAAAGTAAGTTAACAAAATAAATAAATACGTTAATGTTTAAAACTATCGTGGTTTACATTTTAACGGTATGTTTCGGGTTTCCTACACCGTGCCAGTCTTGTATTACATTTCATAGACATCGGGCATTCTGACCGCGTCGGTCAACCAGAACAAACAACTTTAGCGCTCGAACGCGAACGCGGCTCGCTCGAACGCGTGACGGCTTTCTGTCTGATACATCCCCAAGTAAGATCCCAATACCTTGAGCTGAGCATTGGTCTTCTTCAACGCCAACAACTCTTCCTGGTGCCGTTTCTCCTCCGCGGCCCTCAGCTCGGCCGCGCGCCGCTCCAGCTGTTCGGTCTTCTGCTTTAGTTCACCGCAAAGCTTCTCCAGGCCCGCGCGCTCGGAATCCAGCTTGGCTACTTGGTCTAGGAGATCGGATTTGCCTTGCTCGGACTGCGGGAAGATAGATAGGTATACTCTTTATTGTACACAAAATCACAAAAAAGAAAATTTAAACAGGTCTGTTCAAACATTGTGGGCAAAGGCGGCCTTATCGCTACTAGCGATCTCTTCCAGGCAGCCCTTGTCTAGAAAGAGGAGTTTTTTATTTTTTTTATTTATAAAACTTTATTGAACATAAAATACAAATGGCGGACTTAAAGGATTAATCTTCCAGCCAACCAGTAGATCATGCAGAAAGTGAGTAGGTAGTAGGGTAGTTCGAGCGGATTCGAGGTTAGAGGGTAGGCAGGAAAGCGGCGAATGGTCTAAGTCCTGAACTCGTGAGATGTGACAAATGTATTCTCTAAGTCCCGTTCGCATAAGGTCGTTAATCTGGCGTTTGGGCCCTGTGTACTTGATGAAAATGTGTGACGAGTAAGAAATGGGACCATTTAGAACTAAACACGCCCAAAAATACCTACTCTACGTGAGATGTGAAGTCTGTTTTCAAAATAAATAAATAAAATAAATATATAATCGTGGACAAATTCACACAGCGCCTATATGGCGCCCCAAATTAAGCAAAGCTTATGCTATGGGTGCTAGATAACTGATATACTACATATATACTTTTTAAATACATACCTACTTATTATACATAGAACACCCTGACCCGTAACAGAAATTAAAATTAACATTTCAATTTCTGTGCGGCCGGGAATCGAAATCGGGACCTCTTGTGTGGCAGGCATGTTGACCACAGTTATGGGCGACAGATACCGCTTACCATTAGGTGGGTTGTCTGCACGTTTGTCTTAGTAAGTAAACACTGAGTATGTCATGGGGTGGAATGGTTGTTGTGACTGAAATCGGTATAACAAAAATAAAAAGTAGATACCACCCGCCGCGGGCTGGGTGCTTATCGCCACTACGTAGACCCTCTGCTGGTATTCACGCGAAGATTCGAAAGAACGTTTCTCGCTCGCACAATTCGGATGTGGAATTAGCTCTCAGCCACAGCGTTTTCTTTGGACTATGACATGGGATTGTTTAAGAGGTATATCAGAGGTCTCTTAAGAGGCGGATAACGCATTAGTTGTGCCTCTGGTGTTGCGGATGTCCATAGGCGGCGGTGACCACTTTCCATAAGGCGGTCCGCTTGCCGGTTTCTCTGTCGTATAACATTAAAAAAAGGGTAAGTAGGTATCTATGACACTGGGAGTCATCGACAATCACCTGATCTGCCAAATCCTGGACCAGGACACAGGGCCCGCGAGAGCACAACCGGGATATTGAGTTATTGAGAGGTTGGATATGCAAGTTGATGAGAGGCAATATCTCCAAGCATATTAATTATTATATCTAGAATAGTCCGACCTGCAAGGCTTTCCTCATCCCGAAGGCGATGGAGCTGCAGTACAGCGTCTGGTACGCCTCCATCGTGATGCGCGCCTCGTCGCGCACGCGCAGCAGCAGCAGCCCGCGTTCCGCGCAGTTTATCGTCACCTGCAAAAACACAACAGTACCTACAGCCGAGGAAATTGAATGTTTAACAAGTTGACGAGTTTTGCGGCATAGGGTTGTGCGTCTGTCGGTCTTCGACAGGTTGCATTTCGGAGTGTGCGAAGCAGCTGCACGATCTCATTCCGCCGGCCCCGCGCCGCCATCGGGAGACGCGATCCGGGCGAGCGCTTTATCCTTATGTCGTGGATCTTCCACCTATGCGCACGAAACGCTTTAATTCAACCTTTATAATACGTATGGCTAAGGAATGGAACACTTTGCCTGATGTTCCCTGATCAGTAGTGGTCGTTAGATTGTAGAATCTGGACGCCTTCAAGGCTAGACTGAATAGGCTGTTTCAAGACTCTTCATCTCGACCACATCATTACTCATCTCACCACCAGGTGAGATGGCGGTTAGATGCCTGGCTAGTCTAATTTAAACAATCTGAAATTGGTCGTGTTACTATTTTACGACGTAGGTATAGTTTGTCGTTGCGATGTTGCTCGTAATAATACGAACAATAAAACTGCTTATAGTCTAAGAGCCCATGAGGGCCAGACCTTCCTATTGTCCGTAAGTATGAAAGTTTTTCCATGTGTGTCCCCAACACAGGTAAGAATGATCCCCACCCATGAAACCTGGATCGTGGTTCCTTTGGCAGGTAACAGGTAACAAAGGTGTATAAAATCTTATCTCCAATTTCTTAAGTTACCAAGCTCAATTCTTTTGTATTTTATTCGTAACAGCATTAATACTCACGATGCTCATTGCCAGACACATAGTATAGTTACAACCCTCCGCCGGACACCCCTAAACTATAATTCTCTGTAATTATACTTACCTTATATTAGGAAAGCTGAATTTTATAAATGTTATTCAGAGAATTATTAAACTGAGTTTTCTCAGTAGCCAGACAGTTTTTTGGGTTCTATAATCGTGCCAGACGCATAAAAAGTGTCTCATATGCAACAACTGGTGCGAGTGAGACAGAGCGCTCAGTTCATTGCAATGTTATGCTAAACATATACTATCGTTTATTCCAAATTGTATAGTGATTTTTTTTTATAATTCATCAAGAAATTTAATAAAATAAAATTATTAGTCAGAATAATAAATTTTTTAATCTATAATCAGTAAAAATTTTTATAATATTCACATTTAATCAGTAAATTTTTTCTAATATTCACATTTTTAAACTCGTGATATCTCTCGAATGGAATGTCTGAATTGCATAATTCAAAAAGTTATATAAAGGTATTGAAGCAGTCGTGAATATGAAGTAATTGATTTTGATAAGGATTATTAGCAAGGTACCAATAAACAGCGTTTTTTAGCGGCGGCATTTCAATTAAATTTTGAAAATAAAAGCATTATAACTGAAGTTTACTGGACTATATGTACAATCTGAACAAAACTGACTAGTATCTCCAGAGAGATAGTAGGCACTGCGGACGCTGGTCGCTGACCTAACATAGCCGATGAGTTCCGATCGGCAGTCGCAATAGAACCCCCAATACGTAGACCCTCTGTTGGTCACCACGCGAAGGAACGAAAGAAGGTTTCTCGTTCGTATGATTCGGATGTGGAATGAGCTCCCAGCCACAGTGTTTTCTTTGGACTATGACTTGGGATCGTTCAAGAGGTATACTAGAGGTCTCTTCAGAGGCACCCCTGGTGTTGCTGATGTCCATAGGCGGCGGTGAAAGTGGTCACCGCCGCCTAACAGGTCCGCTTGTCTGTTTGTCTGCCGTAGGTATAACATAAAATAAGAATGACTACGAAGCGATAGGCATCTCTGCTAGACCCGTAGACGTCACCAACCTGTCTAATGAGCTCGTCGAAGCACTGCGTGTAGAGCTGCCGGCGCACCGGGCAGATGCCGGTCTCGCGCGCCTGCCGCTGCTGCAGCCGCGTGTCCAGCATCTCCTGCAGGTTTATCACGTCCAGCCGCGTCGCCGGCGTCGATGAGATCTGGAACCATACTACTACTACTGGAACATTCATTTTACTTATATCATTATCAACATCATTTTGGCGTCAGAACCGGTTGTCTGAGGGTCTGAGGTAAGCCTTCCTACTTTTCGTTATTCATGGCGCACGGTCTTTGTTATCTTTAGTTTAGTGGTGAGTTTATTTGGCACGCATGTCATCCTTAATAATGCTTATAATGAGGTTCCAAAACCCAATAGATGGCAATACCGAGACGTGAGGCCCGAATAGATCTGTCATTTTAAAGTAGTCATTTATGTCCAATAGAACGGCAGTATTTACCTGACTGCGATGGATATGTTTTTATCCGACTGCGTCAGGACGTTTTTTTTTTCTTTGGCACGAGCTACAGCCCTTACGGCACGATGGCTATTAACAATGAGTAGTTATCGTACTGTTGTGCTGTGAAAACCATTCACCTCCAAATTATTGGAGGGATTTAGGAATTCCAAAATTCCAAAACCTGCAATAACCAAAGAAACGTTACCTTCTGCGTCCATATCTGCCCCTCTTCCTCCCACTCCTTCGGCGGTAGTATGGCATTCAATATCTCCTCGGTCTCTCGTTTGGCTTCAGTCGGGATGCATGGTTGTATCGACGGGCCGGCGCGTGGTGACACCTGAGGCATAACTCTTTTTTTTTATGATATGTACATACAATTGAACAAACAGCCCACCCAGATGTTTAGGGGTAATTTATTTTATGTATGCTTTAGGTTATAGGTAAAAGCAGACCCGCAGGTGCGTTATCACTAAAGACTAAGCTGAAATGCCATGATGCCTGTTATTGCGCTGACTACCTTAACCTTCAAATCGGAACACAATAATGCAAGCATTGCCGCTTGGCGGCAGAAATAGATAGGGTGGCGGTAATCACCCCGGCGGACTTATCAGGATTGACGGAGTCCTGAAAAAGTCAAATAAGATGTATGCCTACAGGATAGATAGATCTTTAGATTAGCTTCACGGCTTCTAAGGAATACTTATTTGTATACCTATCCACGCCTACCTCTTAACTAAGTACTTCATGTTATACATAATAGTCCACAGACGTGGAGTCAGTATCTATTTCTTTATAGGTAGCTACTCATCATAAGTGTAAAGCTGGCTGATAGTAAGTAACTTAATAAACTGTACGTGACGTAGATGCTTATTGTACTACTTACCTATGGGTATTTTATTTGAGGAAGGAAACTATTCTCCTACATTGTATCTACAAAGATAACGGATCTCGGATCTCGAATCTATGTGGCCTCGCTTATTATTATATACGTAATGATTTCAAGTAATCCTTTACTCACTGGTTTCTCAGGTTGTTTAGTTACTAAAACAGGGTTATCATATCGAACTAAGGTCTCTTCGGCAGACACTGCGGCTCTCTCTCCCATTGCTTTTGCACTGGAAATAAAACTACTAGACTAAAAACTACCTAATGTATAAATAAAACGGGATTACTTTGGTGTATTGATCAAATTATCTCCATCAATTGCTATGAATACAATAATATTTGTATCTATGGTAACGGCATCGGCCTCAACCATGGAAACCGAGACGCAATATCTGACCCGGTGCCTAAAACTGGAACAAAAGTGTCGCCGTTGTGAAAAGCCGTTTTATTGTCGACAATAGCGACGCCGTCACTGGTTCAGATAAGTTTGTACACTCCCAGTGTTTCCTCTGTGACATCTCCAAAGAGTTTTAATGTACGATTAAAACTTTTCTTTGGTAAGGCTCCTCCACCAGAGACGAGTAGGATGTGTAGTGTGTACCTAATATCTACGAACTGCGTGGGATAGGTAGTTATTTTGTTTTCATAGCTTAGGTTAGAAACAGGAAGGAGCCACGGATGCGACTCATGGATGTGAGCTAGGGAAGTGAGTTAAAGATGCGCGAGTGGTGTAGGTAGGTATGCTGAGCAAAGTACACGACGTACTTACGCACCTACCTACTAAATCTAGTAAAGTAAGAAAAGTGTTAATGATAACATAATATTTAGGGGGTCTTGTTGCATCACGTCCGTAGGCTATACCCTAGTGACCCTACACGCGACCCCTGGGTGGTGCTAAGAGTGCAACCAAAATTGCTTGGTGGTAGGGTTCCAGTCCCGCTTATGGTTAGCGACCACCCACGGAGCTGGTTCTGGCGCTAACCAGTCCTTACACTGAATTCCATCAATGTGCGCCGTGAGTCATTACCCCTCGTCCGAATGCTCTAACATGAGCGTACAGTAGGTCCCTGTTGTATGTAGGATGTGGTATAGGGTTCAGGCGTGGATCCAGGATTTGGTTGAGGGGGGGGGGCAAAAGTCAAAATTACAGGTTTCTTCTAATTATAGGTATTTTTTACTCAATGAGCGAGCACGCTGAGTAAAAAAATTTTAGGTTTTAAAACCTGGACCCTTTTACGTTTAAGGTCTTAAAAGTTGGAGTGAATTGATTGAATGAGCGAGCGGAATGACCTTGTAATTTGTGATATTTTTGGTCTTATTAGCAATGAGTGATCCTCACAATAGTGATTTAAGGAAATCAATGAAGGAGTAACCACAACGAGCTTGATAAGAAAAGTATCTGAAACCTATGAATGAGCGAGTGAAGCGATCTCGAAATTTTTGACATTTTAGGTCGAAATTTTAAATATTTTGGGTTTTTTTTCAGCAATAATGATCCTTGTGATCCTTTCAAAACTAACTTAGGGAAATTAATGAATAAGCGACCGCAACGATATTGATGAAAGGTAAGTAACTGAAACCTATGAATTAGCGAGCGAAGCGAGCTCGATAAATATCAAAAATTTGATATTTTGGATCTTGAAAGTTGGAGTGAGCAATAAATGAATGAGCGAGCGGAGCGAGCTCGAAATTTTTGTCAAATTTTCGGCTTAGGTGCTGTGATTATGAGTAATAATGATCGTAATAAAAGACAATAAAATAATTTAAAATTATTGAATTTGCATTCGGAACGCGCACGAAACTTTTAATATTATGGTTCATAAAAGCTGGGGTGATTGTTAAAATTTGTGAATAATATGATAAAACTGAAGGCAATGAATGGGCGAGCGACGCGAGCTCGAAATGTTTGACATTTATGTTCTAAAAAGTTGGGAGTGATTAATAAACTCATTAAAAAAACTGAGCGAGCGCAGCGAGCTTCGAATTTTTAGCCTTTTGGCTCATAAACCCTTAGGGGATTGTAAGTCAGAGTCGGTCTGGATCCGCGCCTGATAGTGTGGGATAGCCCATCCTTCTCGCGATCAAAGTCCTCCTTAGAAACGAACTCTTTTTTCTTCTCTGAACGTTTCTCTACTGGCAAAGGTACAACTTCTTCCTCACTCATTGTAAGGTTACCATATCACTTTGTATACTCATCATCATCATATCAGCCAGAAGACGCCCACTGCTGGGCATAGGCCTCCCCCAGAGATCTCCACAAAGGCCGGTCCTGTGCTTTCCGCATCCAGCTGGTACCTGCGTTCCTTACCAGGTCGTCTGTCCACCTTGTGGGAGGCCTACCCACGCTGCGTCTTCCGGTGCTTGGTATACTAGTACTAACATACGCAAAACAATCCACAGAAGTAGGCAAAAACGGCCTTGAAGTGAGCGTATGCAGGTGCTTCTAAAACCACACCCGCCGCACTCCCTTGAGTGGCCCCAAGATAGTAGGTACGCGTGGGAGTGAGACAAATGCATGGCTCGAATTTTAGTGTTCGCTTTTTTACATTTTACTACATTTCGTTTAGTGAAACGACATATCACTAAAAATATATTAGCATTTTGCCATATCACTAAACATTTTTAGTAAGAAGACGTAAACAAGATTTCGTTAAACCCCTGGTATCCTCATTTCCCTGCGACATATAGATAGATTACAATGAGGAGTTTTCCAATAGGTATCTAAAGCATTCTTAACCACTCACTAGATGGCGGCCCGACTATTTTGGTAATTGATAATCGCTTGAAAAAGGTTCTTAGCAAAGGGGATATAAACACTAGGTA
This sequence comes from Blastobasis lacticolella, assembly GCA_905147135.1. Taxonomy (NCBI): domain Eukaryota; kingdom Metazoa; phylum Arthropoda; class Insecta; order Lepidoptera; family Blastobasidae; genus Blastobasis; species Blastobasis lacticolella. The sequence continues at coordinate 22,273,095 of LR990040.1, forward strand.
CGTTGTATTGGATAATATTGTATTTATCAATAGTTTTCAACCATTTAAGAGGTTGTAATAAAATGAACCATAATGCCTATTCATAAAAATATGTCTTCATACATTTCGTTCAACCTTTAAAAGTTATGTTTATATTAATAAACATTTTAGTTTTAGGTTTAGTATTAGATGGCTGCATGATATCACTGCCAAAATCATACAGATTTAAAAATAATTACCAGAATTGTAGGAGCGCCATCTATTGAAGCTTACTGAAACCAACTGACACTACCTACTGGAAAACTCCTCATTGTATTATTGTGCAATAAAGGTTTAAATAAATAAATAAAATGTCAAGCTATAATTGTCAAAATTACATAATGTCAAATTGTAGCGTGTGTCACTTATTATTAATCAAGAAAGAAATTACTCAATGTTTAACAGGATATAAAATTTTAAATTGTCAAGTAACATCATATCAAATAGAAAACCTATCAATATTGTGAAGTAGAATAATATAGGTACGTACCATTAATAATATTGGCCTTGTGGTGTCCGGCAGAGTAGAATAGCACCGACCCCTTAAACTGTAGGTGTTGTACAAGGCGACTAATGTTTTCAATACAAAAGATCTTGTCTCCGAAAGATCTTTGTCAGACTGGAAAATGGGGTGCAGCGTTTTCCATTGTCATATTTATAACCTGTCTGCCAAGCGTGGAGATTATGGCAATAACCTCGCCTTTCGTGGAGAGACCCTAAGTCCTGCAGTGGACAGTTATGGGCTGTGATGATAGGTACCAGTAGTTTTATTATTTAATTTAAATATTATTCTAAGGGCAATGAGGTTAATTATTTAAAACTATAAAATTGCTCCTCCAGAAGCTACTTTTGCAATTTTCTCCTAAACATATTTGTGGAATTTGCATTTCGAATGAGTCCAATTATCGGTTGTAAACTATCGTTTACAAAACGATGTAAGTACGTGTTTACACACAGAGTTTTTACATTTCAATTACTCGTGGGGTTCCACTCTAAGACGGTCTTTGCGCGCATTACTTCTTACGCAGCAGTTCGTATTTATACAGTGCCGTTTGAACAGGTGTAGCGTTTGATGTGCATATACTGCTATTTGCTGTAATTTCTCTTGAAAAATTCTTAAAATATGGAGGCACAGACGACCCGCTTCTGCATTGCGAAGGTGCGGTGGCAGTCGGCGGCGCAGGCGCACAGCTCGTGCCGTAGCACAGCAGCGAGTACAGCAGCGTGGCGAAGTAGCGCAGTGTTGCTACAACTAAGTTCATGAAAGCGTTCCTAGAAGCTTGTAACTTGTAAGTATCCATTTAACATCGATATTACCATAAAACATAATAATAGTACAGTAAAGGTTTAAAAAAGTTAGTTAAATTAGTTTATAAATCGCATTTTTGAAGTTAGATATGAGTATATTAAGAGACATTTGGCGTATGCTTTATAAAAATGTAATATCTCCTCCCTGAACCTACTGGAGAAGCCCAAACTTAATAAAAATATATCTTCAATTTTTAGAAAACAGGTGGCTCAAAGGTAATGGTGTAGTATATTTTTAAAACCGGCTTGTGAAGCCCTTTCAATTTATACCAAACACAAAAAAAAACTAAAAAATATTTTCATATCACATTTATGACGTCATCACTGCTCCATGGGAATATTTTTAAGAACTACCGCTCAAAATGATTGTTTTAACCTAAAGTTCCCTTGTACCAAACGGCTATCCTGTACATCTATTTGCGGTTTTCTGTCAATATTTGCTCTGCACTATAGAGGAAGGTGGCCTAAAACGATAAGTTTTGCGCGAAGATAAAAATAAATTAAATTTGGTAAGTATATATCTTAGCTTGATTTATTATATAAGATATGATTTTTATTAAACTTGAAAATAAAACACAATTTTAAAGCATTTTCTATAAAATCTATTTATATAAAAGAAAGTCGTGTTTGTTACAACACTTATAACTCGAGAACGGCTGGACCGATTGCCATGGTTTTTGATTTGTTGGATTTGTTTCCTTCCCGAATAGCAGAATACATCTTAAAAACAATGAAAACTCGATATGTGTAATGAATACTTAATTTGGTGGTTTTATGCGAGTGCACATTTTAATAACAATGCCGCGTCCTAGAAGATCTAATCTTTCCCAGCAAAGCCGTAATGCAATTAGGCAACGGAATATCGCGAGTCAATTAGTGTAGGGTAGGTGTAGGGTAGGGGTAGGTGAAGGGTAGGTGTAGGGTAGGTGTAGGGTAAGTGTAGGGTAGGTGTAGGGTAGGTGTAGGGTAGGTGTAGGGTAGGTGTAGGGTAGGTGTAGGGTAGGTTAGGTTAGGTTAGGTTAGGTTAGGTTAGGTTAGGTTAGGTTAGGTTAGGTTAGGTTAGGTTAGGTTAGGTTAGGTTAGGTTAGGTTAGGTTAGGTTAGGTTAGGTTAGGTTAGGTAGGTGTAGGGTAGGTGTAGGGTAGGTGTAGGGTAGGTTTAGGGTAGGTGTAGGGTAGGTGTAGGGTAGGTGTAGGGTAGGGGTAGGTGTAGGGTAGGTGTAGGGTAGGTGTAGGGTAGGGGTAGGTGTAGGGTAGGTGTAGGGTAGGTGTAGGGTAGGTGTAGGGAAGGTGTAGGGTAGGTGTAGGGTAGGTGTAGGGTAGGTGTAGGGTAGGTGTAGGGAAGTGTACTAAACGTTAGAAATTATGATCCTTGCTAAATTGCATTACAATTTATTTTTAAATAAATAAATAAATAAATATGCTTGGACAAATTTACACAGCGCCATCTAGCCCCAAAGTAAGCAAAGCTTGTGTTATGGGTGTTAGATAACTGATAAACTAGTTATATACTTTTTTCCCCAAATACATACTTATTATACATCAGCTTAATAGAAATTAAAATTCATTTCAAATTCTGCTCGGCTGGGCGGCGAACCCGGGACCTCTGCGTGGCGACCGGCATATTAACTAACTGGTCCATATAGGTAGCCAATTTGTGATATTTTATACAATTTCGGTCCTAAATAGTTTAACACTAATACAAAAATAATATATAACACATACCTATAAATATAAAATACAAAACTACACAACACAAATGTTTATTTTGGGCACTTTGCCTACAGGCAGCGGTTTGTTAGATTAGTTTCTTATTTTAATTTAAGTATTGGATAAATTTAGTTTTAGATTAACCTAGTTATAGTTAGTTAGTATTCGTGTGTTGTTGTTTTTTAAGGAATTATTTAATTAAACCGAATGTCAAATTCTTTTGAATAGAAAAACTTTTTATTATGAATTATCACATAACACGAGCAAGTGTACGAAGAGTTTAAATTCACTCCTGAAATTACCGAAGGACGATATTTTAGCTTGTCGAGAGTATTATTGCTTAGAAAGGTGGAGACCTTACCTACAGGTAGGTAGAATAATTTCGTTTCGAAAACCTAAATTCGAATAATTTTGAAGGACTTCAAAGATCTCTCTACAACAGAAATAATTTACACAATTGAAAATAACCGTCTCAACCAAATTTCTACTACTAACATAACTAAACAAATAAATAAATGTTCTTTGACGACCCACTATTTGATAGGCTTTAACAAACATATATTATTCCGTGAGATTGTGAGTAGGTACAACCATTTGTTGCATCTATCAACATAATAAAAATATGAAAATAGCACATTTTTTATGTTTTCCCTGGATAATTTTTTGTGATAGACATGATATTTGTAATTAGATTTGTAACGCCAATCGGCAGATATGTTTTAATTTATTTGTTTTTTCTCTGTAGGCAATTTTCACCTCAAGTCGAGCAGACGGCCGTATATACCCTTTTCTAGAAGCAACTTAACTGAGTGACTCATGGATCATCAAAAAGATAGACAACTTTCAGGTGACCTAGAAAGTTGAAATTTGGCATAGAGCTAGGTAATTGGGAGTTATAAAGGGAAAAGTCTGAAAATAGCAAATATCCACCCCTGAGGGGGTGAAATAGGGGTTGACAGTTTCTATGGAAGTCCGTCATTTTCAAAGTAAGAGACATGATGTTGTGTAGTATGGTTATACAGGCTATGGCTGTAATATGGCTGATACAGGCTTATGGTTACATATGAACATGTACCTGGGTGGATTGCATCTAATAAGCATAGACTTCGAGAGTATAAAAGCTCAAGGATCGGCATTAGTAGAAAACAATCGTCCAAGAAGTATTTACTGTCCAGACTTGTCTCGTAGAAAAACTAATAAAGGCCGGGAGTGGTATTTGCGTCAACCAATACCCATCGTACAATAATCAGAACTGCCAGAGAAAAAAAATAAAAATTCCTATCAAAAGATATGAAATCCCATCAAAAACATTGTTATGTAAAAATATGCTAAGTCTCGTGAAAGTAATTTTTTAAAATTTTACAGTCTGGCGTGAAAAAAGTGTATCCTTAAACAACTGTTTTCGAATATGAAATTGGAACATTACGCTATGAGTGTAGATAAAATTACTTTACGATACAGCATTTCCCATACTAAATTCATTACAGCTGTATCGTAAAATAACTTTTTAATCATTATGCAACACTTTTATTTTTTTAATTTTTGTCGTGTGCGAAAGGTAGGCTGAATACCAAAATGTCTTTGAAAAATTCAAAATTCAAATTTAAAATTTAAATTTTCCTGTTTATATTTGTGTGTCATTATTTTCCCGCTAAACAGAATATTTTTTATAATTGTTGTAATTTGTGTTTGTGAATGTTTTTTCTTGTTTCAAGCAAATAAATAGATAAATGTGAAAGTAGTGAAGTGAATTTCCCGCCGTTTGATATCCTCGACGCGTAGATACAACAGAACTGACTCGCAACTTACTTCCAGCAAAGATGAGAAAATTACAGGTACGAAATTTTGACATGAAAATATGAGTGTAGATAAAGTAGTGTATGCAACTGCATATAATTAGGTATTAAAACACTCGTGTCAAACTATTATCATATTTGGCTACGTCTCGTATGATAAACAGACACTCATGTTTTAATAGCCCCTTTTATATGACAGTTGCATAAACTACTATTGTTATGTTGATAGATGCAACAAATTGTTGTACTCACAACCGCGCGGAATAATAGATGTTTGTTAAGGCTTTTTACATAGTAGATGGTTAAAGAACATTTATTTGTTTGTTTACTTATATTAGTAGTAGAAATTTGGTAGAGACGGTTATTTGCGATTGTCTGTACCTGAGTTATTTGTGTAGGTTAGTTTTATCTATACTAATATTATAAAGAGGAAAGATTTGATTGTTTTTCGGTTTCTTTGTAACGGATAAACACCAAAACTAAACCGATTTTAAAAATTATTTCACCTATAGAAAGCTATCATATAGATTATATCGATTATCAGCTAGATAGAGCTATATATATTATCAGGGAGTTACGTAGGCTATATTTTATCTTCAAAAGAAGTAGAGATCAATAGGAAAATCGCAATAATATAATCCAAGCTATCCATTTTCTCTTATAATTTCAGAATGGCTGCACTAATTTAACTAATTCTCTTTTGTTTTGTTTGTAATTGTCTGGGCAAGGTTTGTATGTAAGAAAAAAGGGTAGGTTGTAGTCGGGTAGGGCAGAGTAGGTGTAGGGTAGGGTAGGGGTCGGGCCCACTAGTATTTTATGTTTATGTACGTATATCATACGTATAATTGTGTATGACAATGTGTTAAACACATTTTTATTCACTTATTTGTAGGTTTTTTTATACCACCAAGGTGGCAAACAAGCTTACGGCCTGCCTGATGGTAAGCAGTCACCGCAGCCTATAGAGATAAGTAGATTTCGTTGTAATGTAGGATGGATTAAATAATAATTATTGATTAAATACATAATTATAAAAAGTTGTTTTTTATGATCATTTTACTCTTTTATTTGAGTGGATTTTATTTCTTTGCAGTTTAAAATTGTTCATCAATTGCTGTTCTTCAGGTGTTTGTTTTAGTGCCTGCCATAGCTGGTACCCTTGCACAGTGTGTTAAGGACCCTCATTTTGTCTCACCTTAGTTTTATTGAGGAATACAATAGTTATTACCATTACACACATAACAGTAAAATTCCGAGAACGATATGGCTTATAGTTTTTGTGGAAAAAAAATTCAAAGTTGGCTTATAACCGGGTCCGGCAATCCACAAAAAAAAAATTAAAATATAACTCAACATGTTATTTCAATTTGGATTATCTCAATCAAATATACATATAAAACTACACCTTTAGACAAGTTTTTGTAGAGTTACTGTGATCCTATCAAGCAATAAAAAAACATTGAAAATTTTTTCCACAAAAACTACAAGCCATATCGTTTTCGGAGTTTTACTCTGATGTGTGTAATGGTAATAACTAATGTATTCCTCAATAAAACTTAGGTGAGACAAAATGAAGGTCTTTAACACACTGTGCCTTGTATCTATTTCGTTATTTAGGTCTTTATTTATCCATTCCTTATTCCTTCCAAAGAAAGCGTATTTTGGTGTTTAAAATTTTGTGTTTTTTGTAGCAGTTTCGATTCTAGTTCGTTATACACTAGAATCGAAATAATCGATTGACTTGTACTGTATTCGTTTTCTATTTAATGTAAGTTAGACTTCATGCGTTACCATTTATTTTTGAATATTTTATTAATTGTATTAAATTCTTTATACGTATTTTATAGATTATCATATTTTTTGTTGCTTAGGCGCAAAAAGATTGGAAAGTTAGCTACTTCACGGTTAATTCTTTTTAAATCTGTGGTTTTCTTCCTCAGTATGTTTGTAGCTGTATTCTGGGATGAATAACAGACCTTCATAGGGCGTGGTTTTTCTCCATATATTTCTAAACGTAATATTTATTCTGGATTTTGACACAGTATATGTATGATTTGCGTTATTTTGTTAACCTCATATAGATCAGCTGCTCTTTTTTCTTCAGGTCTCCATCTGATTGTGGTTCAGGAATGCCTGCAATAATTATATTCTTGCTTCGTTCCATTTGCTCTTGCGGTTCGGCCATCATATCCACATTTATGATTGAGTAGGGGTGTTCAGAGGATGATGTTGCGGGTAGGCTACTCTAGAGCACCTGCATGTTATTTTTAGACATTTCAGTTTTTCTTGGGTGCTGCTGATGTATCATTTGATCAGTTGCATTTCATTTCAATCAGTTGGTTGTTTATCGAAGACATGTTTTTTTAAATATTACTTATTACACTTTGGGAGATTCCCATTGAGCAACTTCCTAATTAAATTTTTTAATTTATTGAACTTGTACATACAGTCATTCTCTGGCATCTTCATCTTCCGAGTAGATATATTTTACCACACATATAATGCAAGAGGAGAGAGGTCGGGTTGCGAAGTGCTACTCGTATCGTAGCCTCCGATATCATTGACACTCGCTAGATTGACTTATCTACAGATAAAATATTAACACAAGGGTACCCGCTCCGCTTATCGCTCCGCCTGCCTAATATGTGCGTAGACCTTATAGTGCGCTTAGGCAGCGCAGTGGTTATTATACATATTTGTTTCATTTGCACACCCTGCTATGGTTTTATGGGACACTAGTCATTTTTAAGTACTTAAACAAAAAAAACACTGTATTCGGCACTATTCAAAGTTCAGACACTATTCAATAAAGTGATTTTTGTGAAGGTAGTGAATAAAAATGGTGCGACTATTTTAAACACGTCCGTGAAACACGCCAGTTGGCGGTATTGAGTGGGTTGGGTAGCCTTGTGTAAGGTCTAATTAATTAATGCTCAAAATAATGTATTATTATGATTAATTAATATTGTATCCAGCTTAATCAAGTAAATTGTACTGATTTGTTAACCTTTTTAAGAAGTCAAGTGATGGCTGTATGAGAATAATACCTTCGGTAGCGTTTGACATTTGAATAATTTATAAGAGTGAGTGTCATTATGTTTTCGGTGGCTTTGTATAGAAGATGATTGTAATACCAAAATAACTAATACTACGGAATAAATCATTGTTATTATTGATAAAACGGAGTTTTACTACATATCAGAAGTGGTAAGTGGCCCATGTTTTACATTTATGTTTCTGTATTTGTACAAGAGAAAATTCCTTTCGCTCTTCGAAACGTAACTTGGGGTTTCGCAACTGGTTACGACGGAATACTAACCCAATACAACCATCTATTCACCACGTGAAGGAAGCATTACAATTTCTCTTCCCTTGTTAATTTGTAAAATGATAAATTCTTTATTGACACTTTCATTGCTCGCATTGAATTTAATGGTTAGGGAATTAAAATTCACTGTGAAATACCTACACTCTCACGTAGTAGATAAACCAATTAAGCTATCCACTCGGACCGCTTTGGCTCGACGTTTTTATTCCTACATATTCTTTTGTAGTTGAGTAAAATTGTTAACGAATTTGTTTGTGTCCGAGATGCATGGAAAGCGATGACAGCTACCGGAGGCGCCTGAAGACGCCCGACCAGAGGTCGATCCGGTACGACAACGGTGGCGCCAGGCGCAGCCACAGCCGGGAGCGCTGCGGCCATAGCCTGCGCGGCGACAGTAGCTGAGTTAGCCGCTGAAGCCGCAGCCCTAGTCGTCGTTGCAGAAATTGCGGCCTCCAAATGTGGGAGTTGGAATTGGACCAGGAGTGACAGCACTTTCGGGCGCTAAAAGAAGAAGTCTGCAGGGAGCGTAGCCGAATGGGACAAAACACCAGTGGCATCCATCGCCACCGCTCAGCTGTGGAGCGCACAAACGCTCATACGCCGTGAGGGTGAAGGCCGTGAACGTGAAGGTTCTCCGATGTGAGTGACGATCATCATGCCATGCGGGCGAGGGAGAAGGTCAGCCAGTTCCAGTTCTATATTCAATAGTCCTAGTTATTCAACTCAAGATGTAATTAATATTTTAAAATCGAATCTAAATCAAAGAGAATTGATGTCACAGCCGTCATCACAGCTGATGGCAGTAGGTCCTAGTAATATTTTAAATCATAAAAAATGTAATAACTGATTTCCGTATTGGGCTTTAAAAGTTAACAATACATTTTGCTATAAAAGCTCCAAAGGTTGGCCAAGACATGGTATGATTGAGACCTTTCATATTGTAGGTATAGCGGGAAAGAATGACAAAATAAATTGACTTGGTCTCTACTTGATTTAAAATGACTTTCAACACTGTATGATATAGACACATCAGCAACAATGCTGCTCATTTAAAACCTAAATAAATAAATAAATAATGCATTTTAGGTCCAAGTTATAGCTAATCGCTGGAAGATATGTTAAGGGGAAGGAGTAGGTATGAATTACAAAAATTAGCCTTTTAGAACCAGTGCGACAGTAACAGTAAAAGAGTTGTTGATCGTTTATTACACAGACTGAGGGATAATATGTAGAAATCAAGCGCTCTGGTGCTGTGCTGCTCCCAATCTGATGACTTGTTACACTGAGACTGACTTGAGACTTAAATCACAAAAATATTGGTTAAATGTCGTATTAAGTGTATTTAAACCCATTATTACTTTAGAACTATTTTGTTTATTCCACGAAACTTGGTACAAGTGCAAGATAACTTTAGGGTACGTCTTTACTCTGCAAGAAGCACATAAGGATGAATGACTGCCTTACTGACTGACTCTCTGCCACTCACATGGCTGGCCGCCACACTAATGGTATGGTGAGTGTTGCCACTACAAAACTAAGTTACGTCTTGGTACAAAATAAAAGCATATGTTATTAAATACATGAAAAGTATCTACCTATATTGAAGCTATGGAAAAGAGATTGGTGCTGTATCGGTTACAGGCAGTTCTGTTACAAATATTACCATTCATAATCCTGTTTACATTGGAGGATATTCAGTGTGGGAAGTCTATTAGCACTGAGTGAACTCTTGACTATAATTTTGACAAGCAGAAGTGGTGTTTTAAGAAAATTGAATAGTTGACATATAATAGTTTCCAACATACATGTGCCTGTATGTTGATTGTGGCAGTCTGAGCTTTTCTCATAGCTATAATATGGTGAGCTTGGCGTCATTTCCTGTTCACTGTAGCATTGCAAGTTTGAGGATGTTTAACAAATTGAGTTAATCTGACACCATATTATTAGTTAGTTTTGTAATGAAGGGGTGAGTGAAATCTGAATCTGTCATGGTTACATATGGATGTTGTTTTGCATTGCATACACCCATTCATGTGAGTTTGTTTAGATGGACCATTAAGCATACAATGCAACATGATTGTTTGCATAATTTTAATGACAATGACGAACTTGTCTATAAAATATAAGAGATCTCATGGAGCTAATCATGGGATTCAAATATTAGGAGGGAATAGGTACTGTTACAACAACGAATAATTATATAATAACACATGAAGGGATGGATACCTTCTCAAATTAATCTATACAACAATTCATCATGTGTTCTGAATTAAAATGTATAAACATCATAATATACCTACGGTCATGAGGTGCCAATAGAAATTAGTTAGATACCATATATTTTAACTATTGATTTATGAACATTCCTTTTTAAATAATAATAAAATCATGAGATACGGTTTTAACGGTGACAGCCGTCGCCTAAAAAGCGTTGGGCAATACCTTTTGACTGGCAAAATGTCCTATTTAAGTTATTGCTATAAAAGTTTACTTAACCATTTCATAAAACCATTATAGTGAGTTACTATAACAGGCTTAAATAAAGTATGGAGTAATTTTATTGTAAAGCACTGGTAAATGTGGCTAGCATGCACCTAATTTACGTTATAAAGTTTCCTTGCAAACCACTGTTGTTTTTGTGTTTTAGCAGTGATGTTTCATCAATACAAAAATTTTAGGATACAGATGACGGAGGATGACTCTACGAATGAGAACTATAGTAGTTACATGGTACTAAGTGGTCATGAGGAGACTATAATAGAGCGGTTTTGCTATATAGTAGACTTTACGGAATATATTTATAGCGATCAAAAGTTATATAACAGTTTTTTTTTTAATCAATATTATAGTCTCTTTGCTGGACATGTCACAACAACTCTTTTATACGGTGAAGCGTTGTATAATAGTTCAAGTTCGTCCTCTAATACAAAACAGCGTTGTAACTGACTCTAGATGTCCCTCATAATATAAAAAAAAAATATATATATTCCATAAAAGTGGAAAACTGTTACTTTTAAAATTAAAATTTTGGCTTGTTTTCTATCTTTCTTTTGACAAAATACAAGAATGAAAATTTAATCAACATTACAACTAATTTCGTACAGATTAAACAAAACGACACTAATGACTTATGCACTAAAAGCACCTTGTCAAAATTGTGGGAATTCGTTGGTAGTGGTAGTAGCAGTGTAGAGGAGTATTAATCAACTTAAATTTTATCCACGATGGCGGCGAACACTTTGTTATGAGTGTCTCAAAGTTACTTACGCTGGAGTGGTGGCACCATGGCGATGCGTCTCATTTAATTCAGTTTATTTTATTAATAAAACTCATACATCGAGTGCGAATTGAAATACTTTATAAACGTAATACTGACATCAAAACCGCGGTTGCATATACTTTTGAATCAATGAGCAGTTTTCCAATAGGCATCTAAAGCATTCCTAACCACTCTCTAGATGGCGCCCCGACAATTTTGGTAATTGATAAATAATCGCTTGAAATAGGTTCTTAGCAAAGAGGATATAAATACTGGGTACGTTGTATTAGATAATATTGTATTTATCAATAGCTTTCAACCATTTTCGAGGTTGTAATAAATTGTTACAAACAAAACAAACATCAATTTGACCGAGTCAATTAGTTTCATGGACACTAGGATCAGGAATGGACGCAATACAAATATGAAAGGTTTGTAGTAAAATACATTTCGTTGAACCTTTTAGTAATAAAATTACCAGTTTTAAATCATGATAACAGACCACAAAACACTTGTTGGAGAAATGAGCTGAAATGATTATGAATTTACTGGACGTTATTTGACCTTTTATAGGACCATTTCGTATTTGAGACTGGATGGACTGCTATAGAACAAGAAATTGTCAGGTAATATCTGATGAGCATTAAGGATATTTCTCTAGACTCTGACATGTTTAATAACCTCAGGAAAATAGCCGGTGATCAAGGCGCTACCGATTCTAGAACTTACAAAGCTTGAAATAGTCTTCAAAATCTAGCATTGTACTGCTATATTTGTAAAGTACATGGTTGGTCATGAAGTAATAATGAATCATGATTGGTGAAAACCGGATAAATATTGTTTCAATATATCAAATAATGAAATAGCAGTGCCCTCACAGGGTCACACGAGATATTTTTAGCTACATTTAAGAATGCTGTGAATAACACTAAATTAGTACAAGACATCAAGGATACATAGTGTATTATGTAGATGAATAGAAACTTTGATTCGTTAATTGTATACATGGAATATAGTTATATACCTAGAGTAAATAAGATAGTAATTAATGATATTTTGGAAACTGAAATTATAATAGATGGTTTACTATACATATAACGACAAGGATACAGTGTACTGATGTAGATTAATAGAAACTTTGATTCGATTATTGTATACATGCAGTATAATTATATAGACAAGGACAATAAGATAGTAATTATTGATATTTTGAAAACTGAAATTATAATATTAAATGATTTACTACATGATATGGATGGGTTAGCACCGACTACCGATTCGACAAATGAATAAATTGACAGTTAATTCAGCTAGAATGGATGGGTTAGCTGATTAACTCTCAATTGTGCTTAGGATACCTGGAACGTAAGAATGGATGGGTTTACGTCCAAGGTTTATATACATCGAAAAGGTAAACTGCTAGAATGGATGGGTTAGCAGGATACCGATTCGTCAAAAGAATTAATTGAAGTTGTTTTGGCTAGAATGGATGGGTTAGCCAATTACAACACAAAGGCGTGAACATCGAAAAGGTAAACTGCTAGAATGGATGGGTTAGCAGGATGCCGATTCGACAAAAGAATTAATTGAAGTTGTTTTGGCTAGAATGGATGGGTTAGCCAATTACAACACAAAGGCGTGAACATTGAAAAGGTAAACTGCTAGAATGGATGGGTTAGCAGGATGCCGTTTCAACAAATGAATTAATTGAAGTTTTATTTGACTTTGGACACCTGAAACGTAAGCTGGGTTTAGTTATGGTTTTCACAGTATCAATGATGATTTGAAATAAACTGCAGATTTCTATAATTTATGATGTTTGTAAGTTTAATATTATTGTGTATTAGGTAGATAACTTACTACTGTGTTCATTCCAATTGTTATTTATATCATACCTAGTAATTATTGAAATCTAATTGGGTTTACATTGACGATTCCTCGATTGTATTAAAATTGTATAACATTTGGGACATAAATAAATTCAATATAATTGATAAGATTATGTTTACACATATAACTTTATTATTAGCTTTTAGTCGCCGAGTGTAAGGTTCCACCTGGGTTCGTGCACAGGGACGTGCACGAGGTCAGGATGGACGAGTGTAAGGTCTAATTAATTAATGCTCAAAATAATGTATTATTATGATTAATTAATATTGTATCCAGCTTAATCAAGTAAATTGTACTGATTTGTTAACCTTTTTAAGAAGTCAAGTGATGGCTGTATGAGAATAATACCTTCGGTAGCGTTTGACATTTGAATAATTTATAAGAGTGAGTGTCATTATGTTTTCGGTGGCTTTGTATAGAAGATGATTGTAATACCAAAATAACTAATACTACGGAATAAATCATTGTTATTATTGATAAAACGGAGTTTTACTACACTTGTTTATGCGCTTATTACACATTCCTAAATTCAGTGACTGAATTCAGAAACAAAAAGCGTAAGAGCAAATCAAAGTGGAATGTATTTTAATTTCTGTTACGGGTCTGGGTGTTCTATGTATAATAAGTATTTATTTAAAAGTATTTAAGTAGTTTATCAGTTATCTAGCAACCATAGCACACGCTTTGCTTAGTTTGGGGCTAGATGGCGCTGTGTGAATTTGTCCACGAATATTTATTTATTTATTTATTTACTGTTCATAGAATAAGGTCCATTTTTGTATCACTTATATTAAGTCACGTGTCGCTCCACTTTTCAATTTGTTTCTGAATTCAGTCACTGAATTTAGGAATGTGTAATAAGCTCATAAGGACTTGGATACGTTTATCAAGGAACAGTTTCGGCCGAAAGGTGTAGTTTATCGGCGATTTCGGGGACAACCTCGGGTTGCCGGGGCTACCGAGACGATACCCAGTCTGCGGGTGTCCTAAGTGTAGGTATAGACGTGTAAAAGTGTTAGATTTAAGTTTTGAAAATTATTATATTATCTATTAGTTTATTATTAATTTTATGAGTGATATTGTTATATTGGTTACTTTATTTTGTTTGGATATAGTGTATCGTTTAGGGTTATTATAATTTTGTATGTTATATGTTTTATATCTATGGGCTTATGTAGCCCGATACAACTAAATAAAAAAATAAAGCTTATTCCCACAAAAACATTTTTAAAATTTCGCGAAAAAAAGTCACGATGTCTCATGACCCTCCCATAATATACCTACTTACGAGATCTAAGGCGGAGCCAAGTCTGACAATAGGTACTTTTTTAAAATAAATATTCTGTAAATTGCACCGTAGTTCTCTTTTAAATATACTGAATTTATTTGCGGCAAGAACTTGACAGTGCGAGTCTGTCACGATTATGTCACGATTTTGCCGCAAATAAACGAACATTCTCACACGAGCGAGCGGTGACAACTGACGTGAACCGATGTTGAATCGAACATCAGAGGCTTACCATGAACTCTTATAGCAGGAAATAAACAGAATTGCTTTCGGTTTGAACGAGACAGGCTTATGTGACTCGTATAGCGCTGTCTCGTTCTAAGCAGGGCAGTTCTGTTTAGGTCCTGCTATAAGAGTTCATGGTAAGGCCTCAGGGTTGTAAGAGACAGCACCAATGTTGCCTTTTTAGCCACTTTTTGGCTAGATCTAGCGGATTTTCAATGGGTTTAGCTACAAAATAAATCGTTCTAGCCATTAAATAATATCTAGCCACTTCTGACTATCTGGCTACTTCTGGAATTTTCTTGTTCGCTAAGATATAATGCAACATTTTGTAATCCAAATTGATCGACTATGTATATTAATCTGTGTGGTTTCAGTAGTGGTAGGCAGGCAACCACGCCGAGTGTGTTGGGGAATTTCCCGATAAAGTTACCCAACTCGAATACACCGAATAAAAAAGCTCTTTATTGATACTGTTATAGAAATGGCTTTGGCGGATACTACACACACGATATATATCGTGATACGTATCGTGATCCATATCGAGTAATATTTTGGATCGCAAGTCGACCCTACACACATGATAAGAATCGTCGATATTTTCATTAGTCTATGCATTCTTTCATTCATTTTGATGGCTGAATAGACTAAGTTGCCAATGCCTAGCCTAAAAAAAAGCATTTTTGACGCGTCGCTGGTGTATATTTACGATTTTTACGTATTTTTACCAAAATGACTGATAAAGCTTGCGTTGCTATAGTATTAGCATTAGGATTAAAAAGATGCGAGAAGAGAAAAAAATGTGTAAAATTATGAGGATGAGAATCTTGTTGACTTTTTATACTTTTATAGTAACTGTCCAGGTCCATAGTGGCCACAGCAGCTTGAAAATAAACACAAACAATGAAAATAAATTTGAAATTACGTTATTTATCTGTCAGTTTGACAGGAATGTCGTGATAAATATCGACTAGATACTAGACGCTCGATATATATCGCACGATAGTTGATACGGATCGTAGATTTCTGGATTTTCGGAAATCCTGTGATCCGTATCACGATTCGTGATACTCTAGGCTACACACTCGATAAATATCGTGATCCTGCGTGAATCACGATATATATCGTGTGTGTAGTATCCGCTTTTGTAGTAGAAACTACCACGTATTATGATGAAGAAAGTAAAAAAATTCATTCAATTCGTACGGGTTGTGTTGACATTTGATTGGTAATTAAAAGCATTAAAACAATTTATCCATATTTAATTTTAATTTTATTCAAGTCTCAATTGAAATAATTTTTAGCCACTTCTAGCGGAATTTCGAAATGGATTTTCCTTAAAATCTAGCAACATTTCCCTCTGGCTTAGCCACGAACTTTATTGGCCCGGCGGCAACACTGGACAGCACTAAAGCGATACGCGCTCTAGTACCTTCGCGCTGTCTTTCTATCATAACTCATGCAATTTGGGGCTAGAAATTTTAGTAGCAAATCGAGTGCGATGCGGCGGATTTTACTACATTATTATTTCAAAATGATATATTGGGCGGATATCACGTTCAAGTCGCAAATGGGCAATTTGATCTCATTTATAATAGTAGTTTATGTAACTCGCATATAAAAGGGGGTATTAAAACATGAGTGTCTGTTTATCATACGAGGCGTAGAACTATTTTCACGCCAGTCTGTAAAATTAAAAAATAGTAGTTTATGCTGCTCCCATATCAAAGGGGCATCATACCTAATCATGCTTTAATACCTAATTATATGCAGTTGCATACACCATTTTATCTACTCATATTTTAATGTTAAAATTTCGTAAGTAAGTACCTATAATTTTCTCAACTTTTCTGGAAGTAAGCGAGTCATTTGTGTTGCACCTACGCTTGATGATAATAAGCGGCGGTAAATTCACTTTACTGCTTTTACAATAAAATTATCTTCTTATTTATTTTCTCCAAACAAGAAAAAACATTCACAAACACAAATTACAACTAGAAATATAGTATAGCGGTGCACACTATACTTTTTAAATTTTTGTCGGCCGCTCGGGCGCCGTGTAATGTCGGCTGAATACCTAAAAATGTCATTATCAAATTCAAACTTTTCTGTTTATGTTTGTGATTGTGTACCTATGTATTGAATTTGAAACGTGAAGGGGGGGCTTGCTTCATCTTCGGCCGCATCATCACTTACCAAAATAGGTGAGTTATTATGGCGGTCAAATGCCTTGTCTTATAAATAAAAAATGTTGTGATTGCCAAGTCAGAAAAATATATCTTTATAAATGAGATCAAATAAAGTTCTAACCAACAAACATGTAATCATAAAATATTTGATCATAAGTTTAAATATTATTATGTTATGTAAGTACCTATGTTTATGTTATGTACCTAACTACGGTGCAAATTGCATAATCTGTGGCACCGTAGCTCCCGAACGGATGGACCGATTTCGATGCGGTTTTTTTAATTGAAAGATAATTTAATCGAGATGGTTTTTAGCTTTGTTTCATTAAAATCGGTTTAGTGGTTTAGAAAATGTTTCGAGTATAAAATATCAAAATTTATTTATTGTGTAGAACATAACTCTTTCAATTGTCTAAAAGGAAATAGGAAGGAACCGCCTGCACTATCCGCAAGAGCCGTTTTGGTTAAACCTTCACAATGCGTACGGCTAAGGAATGGAACACGTTGCCTGTGAGTGTTTCGTGATCATTACAATCTGGACGCCTTCAAGGCTAGTGATGCTGTTCCTAAACAGGCATGCTCCATTTTCGCCGCATCGTCACTTACCACAGATGAGATGGCCGTCAAATGTCTAGCTACTTTGTATATAAAAATAAAGTCCTTGTTTTGGCTGCGGGAGTGCCGTGCTGCGGGGCCTGTGGGTTGCTGTGCTGCGGACTGCAACGCTTGCCGACGATGTGCCTGCTACGTTGCACACTTGGCCATCATCAGACCGTACGGCAAGGCAGTCTTTACAGAACAAGGAGTAATGTACACAAGGCAGCACAACAACCTACCCACCACGAGTATAAAATAACCTAACCTACAGGAAAACGTCGGAAAAGGTTTACATATTATAAGCTTTCGCGCGCGATAAGCGAGAAAAGGCGCGACAAGATACTGCTATCGCTTTTATCTTAGTATTTAAAGAAGGAGACATGGCTCTCCCGCGGCGCGAGACATGTCGCGGGCACACTTGTGCTAGCCGTGCTCGGGCGGCCAACCTGTCACTGTGTGTTTCCTACTTTCCTTTTTGACGATTAAAAGGTATACGTCCCACTCAATAAAGAAATTTTGATGATTTACACTTACAATATTTTCTGAACTACAAAACCGATTTTAATGAAACAAAGCTAAGATCATCTCGATTAAATTGCCTTTCAAATAAAGGAAACCGCATCGAAATTGGCCTCTCACCGAATTCAGGCGCTACAGTGCCACAGACAGACAGACACACACCACCAGAACCACAGATACACACATCAAACTTATATCACCCCACTTTTTTCATCAGGGGTTAATGGGCTTGCATCAATATTAATGCGCGTACAAATCGGAGACAGCCCGACTGACAGGGTAGATTGAGGTGCTGCCTTGTGTAGTAATTCAGTCTTACAAGTACTATTTTGGTGGCCGTTGCAAACAGTTTAATCTGTGACGTACAAGCAATAAAAATAAAACTATTATATTTCAAGTAAGTACTTAATTTTAATATCTCTTATGACTAAACATAACCACTAATACAGTCTATTATTTACAAAACAAACATTTCATTCTCATCTCACAACATAGGGTGGAACACAACTGCTGTATGTATTTAAATATATGTAGTACTCTGATTGGAAACAAACAATCCTAATACTTTAGTCTTTACATATTGTATAGGTATCTCAAGTGCCAAAAAAATTAAGTGTACATGCAAGTGTAAATAAATCATAAATTGATTGAGATCATGGACAATATTTCAGTTTCACTATACATAGGTGCGTAACCACTGCAGTACAGTAACAGCGACAACTAACAGTCTACACAGTTTAATATTCGAGTAAAGTGGAAATTATAATTTTTCTTTGAGTATGTTTTTGCACCTTTTGGGAACAAGGAATCACTAACATACATACATTCAGAAATTCAGCTGACAGAACAGTTGTGTTTTTATAATTATCCACTAAGTCCTGAGTCATGAGATAACACTCTGTTGCAATATTCATTGAGAGTCACTGCTTGAACTGGAGCTGGAATCCGTTGACATGACTTCGACGTCCTCCTGGGTTGGTGCATCCTTGCTCCGTCCATCTATAGCCACAGAGTTTCCGCCACCAACGGACATGTGGAGCTCCCCAGATGGGTGCCAAGTGAATTGATTTGTCGCTGATGCTGGCACTGGGAACGAGACAGGGCACACGTTTTATAAAAAACAATAACAAAGAGATAATACTATGACGATCTCTATTGTTTTTCTTGTAGTTACCGCTTTGCAGCCCACCTGTGGCTGTCTGCTCGTTTGTCACTGAGTAGTATAGAAAAAAGTACTTTAAAATCAAGTCAAATTAAAATCTGTTATAAATGCCAATTGGAAAAAAATACTGGTCTTTATAAAATAAACAATAATGGAAACAGGTCTAATAGTAATCAGGTATTGTCTATTACAACTCAACAGCTATTGACTTATTGATTCACCTGTGAAAAATGAATCACAGGAAATCCCAACCTAATTGTTCCTCAATCATGCCTATTCCTAGAATATTTCTAATGGCTGATTACTCATATTAGAGGTCATGTTATGCTCAATGAACTATAATTTGTAGGAATAAGGAAGCTTGGGTTATCACCAGAATAAATAGTTTACGTAAACAACCTAGGGAAAAACACAGATACTTGAAATATAGTCTGAGTGAGGATATCATTAAATTTTAGTATTAGTGAAACATTACCTCCGCCAGTGGTGATTCTGTGCAGCTCGTTGAGAGTAGACGGAGTGTGTCCATTGAGAGGGAGATCACAAAGTCGTCCGAGCATACCGAGCCTCATTTCCAAGTCCGTGGGGTACGGACGGCGAGGATCTCCAGGCTGCCAGGAGAGTGGTGCACTTACTGCGTTTGAGGCACTTATTCTGCATACATAAAATTAAGGTTGGTCAGATACATACAATGCTATTTAGCCTGTAAGTATTTATATATTTGCTTTGAAAGGTAGGATATTCACCTGTGCGCAAATTTTATCAATTCTTCAGATGGTACTGGTCTTTTTCTAGACTTCACAATAGACGCAAGTTTCTGTCTCGCTTGGTATAATGATGTTGCCAATATCTGCTCGGCGTCTTTGAGCTGTCTTTGTAAATGATAAATGTCTTGGTCCTGACAAAATAAAAATAATGTTAATGCGAAATGACAAAAATTAAACCAAATCAACTTATTAAATTTAATTAAGTTAGATAATATAATTTTGTGATAGGTCAAGCTTATTAAAACAACAACTTTTTCACCTACATTCAATAAGTATTAGAGATTGGCTTACTTATAGCCATAGGTACATATTGTAAAGTACAGAGATATGATTAAATAGTAAGTTAACCCTGCTCTTTTTAAGTTTTTAATGTTGCAGCACCTGTCATGGTACATATTTGTAAAACTATCTCAAAAGGTATGAGCATTTAAGAGGCAATAAATATTTGCATATTGAGTATTGTGCATTAATTGATAGATAATCGATTTGGATTACTTTATTATCCACTTCAGCCTTCAATTCGTTCATTTTCTGTTGAATCTTCGCCTGATCTTCGGCGAGTTCTAACGTTTTCTTCAATTCAGAGTCTTTTGATAGCAGCAACTCCGTAAGCTGTGCGTGGTCTGCTGCCGACAGTTTTTGTGGTTTCGGAGCTATCGATACCTCAATAATCTCTCTGTAATAAGTGTAAGTAATACAAAATTTTAACACGGTTTTAAGAGTGTTAAAGACGCCGCAAATTCAGAAACTCACTTGGCAATCAGTTCTATGTCATCTATCAGGGATAATAGCCGGTCTTTAGTACTTAGATGAGATGCCATTTTAGTAAACAGTTATATTTTGTTTATTGCTGAAACAAAATTACCCAAACAATATTGAATTCATTGAATTGATTGACTCACAGATTACTATAGATCAGATGGGAAGCGTCCATAGAGACATGGACGTCGTAGAGAAAACCGCCAGCATCGGTTTTGACGTATAGTTTGACATAACAATTTTGACAAGTGCTAGTGCTGCGGTCATATCGACATAACAATCTATCGATTGCGATTTGGCTAGGGATGCTACATCGATTACATTTTCTCGATTTTCATATTGTACTTTATTGTTACTGATTTCTAATTCTTATATTAAAGAAAACACAAATGGCACATAATTAACATACATATAATTTGTCTAGAAATTAATTACAAAGTAATAGTAAAGCGCCTCTCAATTTAAAATAATCACCGCTGGATCTCAGAATGTTCTCAAGTTGTGTTCGACACCATTTACCTGAAAGTAAAAGTCAATAATGAAGCTTTATGTCATCGTAGTACCAATGTACCAGTGCAAACCTGTGTACACCTGTAGATGTACATTATGAAGAGGATGTGTACTATCAAAAGCAAAAATAAATTGATGACTCGTTTAGCCTTTGCATAAGCAAAGGCTAAACGAGTCATCAATTTAAATATAAATTTACCTAATAGAAATTCATGTTTTGGTGCAGGTATAATATGTAGGTAGGTACTTATATCCAAATAAGTATTGCTTATTACAAGGGCCAATTAATTTTTCTGAGATAAATAATTGAAATGTCAATAAATATACAAAATATTGGATGTGTTCTATCAAATGCAAAAATAAATTGATGACTCGAACAAATAATAGTGCACTTCAAATATAAGTTTAGCCATATAAAAGTTTTGTTTAGCTTTTGCTTATATTTACCTAATAAAAATTCATGTTTTGGTACAGGTATAAATGTAGGTAGGTACTTATATCCAAATAAGTCTCGCTTATTACAAGGGCCAATTAATTTTTCTGTAAGAAATACTTTAAATGTCAACACGGTCAATAAATTTACAAAATTTTTAAGAAGTGTTTACACATGAAATAAATGCACTTAATACCAGTTAAGCTTGTTAGCCCAATATGAACAACCAATTGTGAATGCATAAAGCAAAATGCAATTTCATGCTTCACACATATAACCAAAGTTTACAATAATATAGTATACTTTTCAATTAAAAGAATTACCATAGTAGGCCTCTGGGTATTCGTGGTCATAATCTTGATTGATCATTCCTCAAAACACCTGGAAAATGGAAACAGGAATGTTAAGTATTCATAGTTAAAGGGAGTGGCAAGGAAAGGTTTTGTCTAATAATTATATTCTATGAATGCTTACAATGAAACATTTGGTATAATTTTAAGGTTATGTTCCGGGTTACCTATCGCATACCTTTGTTGACGAGTAGCCCGATATTTCGACACAGTTGCATGCATCATGGTCACGGGACGCGGTAGGAAACCCGGAACGGAACATAACCTAAAAATGTGTAATCATAACCGCGATAGTTTAAAACATTATATTAGGCATAATTTATGAAAAACGGCAATTCGCTGATATTCTTACTTTTGAACCACCAATGAAAAAATAGGGATGATGTAGAAGTCCTCCACTAATGTAGAAGTCCTATTGCTAATCCATGAAAAGTAAAGGTGAAAGGAAAAGGACAACATGGCACAAATATGAACATTATACCCTTGTTAAAAACTTAAATTGTAATATACTACTTACTTTTATAAATAACAGAGTTTTCTTTGGCAGTGAAAACACTATGTTGGACTATGAGGTTTGAGTAATTTTAACTATATTTCGGAAGTTCTGGAGTTGGCCAATTTCACAATGTTTCTCTCAATGGGCATCCTCTCACGACACAGCGATATTGAAACATTGCTCAAAAATTCAAATAGAAGCCGATAGGAATCTATTATATTACAATAACAAATTAGAATTCACGAAAATACAAAAAAAAACCATTTCTGTCAAAAAGTAGTTTCTTTTTCTAGAAGTTCGGTTTGGCTTTGGATACAAGGTATCAGTAGTGAATGTTTATAAAAAAAGAACTTTCGCGTATTATTTATATAGGTATATTAATTTTATTCTTAAAATGTATAAACATAATTTAAAGATATTATAATATTTTCTATTATCTGCACATATTGGTGATATTTTTGTATCCAACCGGGATGTCTAGTATGTAAAATTATATTTAAAAAGGTATTTGACAGCCACTCGATGCTGGCGGTCGCTTTTACTAAGTTTATGACTCTGGATACTGCGTTTCCACCCCGTGGATTGACTTGCTTTGCTCGAGTTGACAACTGACGTTGGCTTCAGTGTTGCTGCAACTAAGTTCCCAAAACGTACATATCCAGCACTGAAAAGGTACTTTTAGGGGTAAAAAAGTACATCCGTTTGTTTACTAAAATCATTTATTACAGCTTCTCTTGCATATCGTTTTTTTCTATTTTAGGCGTGAGAAAAGAAGAATTTCTCGAAATTGTAATGCACTGCTCCAATGCTCTTGGACTGTACTGTTCAGCTAAAGTACAAAGTTTTTAAAAAGTACTTTCCATCCGAACCCTTTAGAAAATGTTATGTTCAAAAGGTATATAAATGGACCCCGTTACACATGATACATGGGAGGCCAAAAAGGTACGTCAAATGTGTAAAATGTACGCTAACGGCAACACTAGTTGGCTTGGCTGTAGAAATGACATTGACATTTGATGACGTACTTCATGCCGCCATCTTTATTTTTTCGGATACACGCAGCCAAATTAGATATATTGTTGAGTAACTATTAGTTGTACGGAGTATTCGTTGTTAGAAATTAAAATAGGTACACATTAAAATAATTATGAAAATAATAAAGTTCCTACGTATGCCTGGCTGAAGTAACTTTATGATTAATATCTAGTTAGGGTTCTTAATGACATATTCGGATTTAAAGAGAAATATTGTTATTGCTTCTAAAGATAGAGATAGAGAAGCAAAGCAACAGTAAACCCTGAAAACAGTCAAAATCCATACAAATAAATAAATTATAAACCTATGCCGTTAAAGATTGTCTTTTAATCCGTGAATAAGTCTTTGAGTAAGTCTGTACGTAGGTATTGCGATTTTCTGTAGGTACCAAACCAACTTGAACCGAAGTTTCAAACATGTCACGTTACTGTAAACAATCGATACCTTACAAGAAACGAATGTCTGTAAATAACGAACAAAACATTGTACACGCACAGCTATAGTCATTAACATAACCGCGTGTGTACACAACATTATCATGGCAAGGTGTCCGAGCCGTAGAGCAACCGGCTTTTTGTTCACGCGGTGTCGGCGTGATCAGCTGTCCGAGAGGGCACGCAAGGGGGGACGGGGGAAGTGCGGGAGGAGGAGACGTCCATGCAGCGAGCATGCGCTTACCACGTGCTCAACCGCCTTTATTACGGTGCCCCAACCTTCTCGAATGTTGCGGAAATCGATGGGGTGACCTTGGGATTGGATGTGAGGAGGCTTTTGATATATTGAAATGAGGTCATAATTAGATTTATTTTGCAATTAAAGTACCTCATTAATAATTAATATCCAGTTGAGCGTCATTTGACGTGGTCGTTCTTCTTTTGTAGGCAGTCTAGGTTTAGTTGGAAGGAGATGATTAAGTACATAAACTTTATTGAATCTTTTATCTGAGATTTAATCCTATTACTACTATAGCTTCATTATACTTAATAGTTCAAGTTAACTGAACGCTAGCACGGTAATAAAGGCCCTTAACGTTAATGTTAGCCACAGACTAGCCGAATCAGTGTACAATTCATATTTATAATTCGAAATTTTGCGTCTATATCCTTAAATTCGGTTTGAGTGAGTTAATTTCGGGTGTTAAAGATCATTCTCAAAGCGACCCCTGTGCTCCTATCCTGTCTTAAGTCTAATTTACTGCCGCTGACATCACTGTCGAAGTGGTGACACCGCGTATTATGTCATGTTATCGTGTAATCTGTGGCTTTGTATAGGGGGCGGGGCCCCAAGCGCGGTCGCGAACACCGAGCGCAGAACAAACGCTCCAGTTTAGCTTTGGCAGTACCGGTGCTGGCTCCTCTGCCAATCTAATGGAACATCGTTCCAATCAACCAGTGCTTAACATACCAATCATTCGCCACAAACGCGACAATTGTCGTAAACAACAAATCCTGTTGCTGCTATTATGTTGTTTAAACGGATCATTGAAGGAAAGTCGGTGTTGAACGCTGACACCAAGAAGGCCCCGGAGAAATGTTTCAGGAGGAATTCGGAATGTGACGGCTGTTGGGAACATTCCACGTAAGTTGATCTGTTATGGTTCCTATTGGATATAGTCTGTAGTAAGTTATAAGTCCCGTACCTAGGTGTTATTACAGAACTAAACTCAGGCGAGTCTCTGTTCTACAACACCGATGTAACCACAGATAAACAAAAAAGAAAAAAATTCTCAGCCATGAAGGTAGCTAACTTTCCAATCCTTTTGATACCTACTAACCAGAAAACTTTCGAACTAGGATTCGGAATCTACTTACATAAGTGACCTTCTATGAACTACCGAGATCCACAAATGAGTTTGGTTTTGTAATAGGCACCTACTTGCGGTTCTAAGTCAAACAGCGTTCCTTTTACAAACTTTCTTTCGCTTAATGTTTGTTATGCTCACACAGCTGGTTTGGCAAAGGTATCGAGGTCAAACTGCCAGTAAAATGTTTGTGTTCAGTTAATATTACCTACTGTATAGTGGTGTTCGTTGAGTTTACCTACTATACCCACTTGTTTACCTTTAGTACCTACACAGCATACAAGGTTAATACGGGTAAATATATCTAAATAATTTTCCTCATGGGAAAAGGAGCAGGCAACCCAACCCAAACCGAAAGAACTGTCAATTTATACACAATTCAAGTTTCGAACAGGCTTTAGTGGGAGTTAACATCCGTATACAAGGACTAGCCCCCCAATGAACTTCTGTTGAATATTATCAACACTGCGGTCTCCAACCCGCACAGCTATCATGGAGATTATGACATTACCCTCCACCAATGTGGAGGTGGTCCATTTCAAGTTCAGCAGTGGACTGTTCTGACAAGAGCTGTTGATGTGAAATAATAAAAAGAAACGAATGGTCTTATTCATAAAAGTTATTTCACGTGTATTAGACCTCATCTTGGCATTATGTCCTGGTTGTGGTCTCGCGCACAAGGCCCGGGGTCCGCCTTGACCATGATCCAGGATTTGGCAGGTCAGGTAATTACAGTGGAGCGACTGCCATCTGACCTCCATGACCCTGCTACCAGGGGAACCCGACCAGATTGGATCATGGTTACACATTCAGTCGTCTGAATGTGCAGGTGTATTAGACCAATTTTAGTTAAAATATATTTGTCACATTGAAGAGTCAGTGACCGAGTGGTTAAGGTATCCGACTTGTAAGTGAGAGGTACCGGGTTCGAATCCCACTGTGGCCATGTATCAAATACCCTTTTCTGAGTACATTCGTTGAATACTAACCGATGCTCTTACGGCGAGGGAAAATATTTTGATGGAACCTGCACATTAAGGCGACTGAATGTATAACATTCAACAATGTATAACCATGATTCAATCTGGTCAGGTCGCTGCACTGTAATTATCTGATTTGCTAAAAATCCCGGATCATGGTCAAGGCAGACCCCAGGCCCACGTGCGCGATAGTATAACCTGGATATTAACGTCATTATATTATGTTTTGTTACTTTCTTTCCAATTAAATAATTTCAAAAATAAATACAAAGCATTTTAGCTAAAGTATATTCAATAAACATCAATTAACTGTTATGAATAAGACGGTAAGCATATTCATTCTGTTTAGAAGCAATTACAAGTTCTGTTATTTTTAGATTCATATTACACGTGATGTTAGAACGTCACAAATAGACTTTTAAAAATAACATTCAACTTGAAACTAGTTTTAAACAAAGAATGACGCTTGTGTCGGTAAGGTAAGTATTCTAAAATGCGACAAGGATCCTATTGAACGCGAAGGATGGCGCTAGGCGATTTTCCAATACGTTAGTGTTCTGTTTTCACAATGGCGGCGTATTAGTTCCTGTTTTCGCCACGTTATTGCAGTCAAGGAGGGCCGTTGTTTGCTTTGTGCTCAAACAAGGTCAAGCCAAGTTAGTTAGGTTAAGCATGTAATGTGGAAACGAATAAAGTGCTGTCTAAGTCTATGTCTATCTTAGTCTAGAAAGCGAAAAAAAAAGGATAGTTATCTATAGGTACATAGTATGAAACAAAGTCACTTCTCGCCGTCCGTCCCTATGTATCTATGTACGTTTACATCTTTTAAACTACGCTACGGATTTTAATGCAGTTTTAGACAGCAATAGACAGGGTAGGTAGGGGTAAAGTAAGTGTACGCGAACGAAGTCGTGTCGGGTCCACTAGTTTCACCATAAATAACTAGTGGAGATGGTAACTATTTACTATAAAATGGAAAAGAGAGCATTTAAAGCTAGAGAATAGGTACAGTTACAAAACTATAATGAAATAAAAAATCACCGTAGAAAAAAACATTTACTCAGGCACTTCACTTCATCAAATGTTATGTGTAAGCGTTGAGAGAATTCCCAACGAAAGGCTCGGAACCAAAACATCTAATAACCGACTATACGAGACGGTTATGATATCGCGGTCTAAACATCCATTAGTAGGAGTGCCATTTTATATTTATTAATTTTTAACTGAGAAATTACTACCCCCGATAGTTTTTACTGGCGCGCCGTTAGGATCTGTGTCAATAAATGTTCAACTATTTCGCGGGATCATATTATTTTTTTGGGATATACGTATGAAATGGCCAAGGCATACTTTTTGACCAAAATCTAGAGTTGTATACTTAGGGCTTGGCTCTTCATGAGATCTAATAAGTTTTGAGACTTGCGATGCTTGGCAAACCAATTTTACGTTTTTGCGGGTTAATCTACACATAGTATACAACAAAGTCGCTTCCCGCCGTCTGTCCGTAACGTTTAGATCTTATAAACTATCAACAGATTCAAATGCGGTTTTCAAATTTAATCTCTTTATTTCGCTTCCATGTGTTACATATAGATGTTATAATAATGATAAGAATCAACATGAACCCAACAACAAGATTGATTCAAGAGGAACGTTAATAAGCAATAAAAAGAGGGTAGATAGGAGTAAAGTAGGTATATGTAGGGGTAGGACGCCACGCAAACAAATTAATTTTTATTTATTTATGTTATACGGTAGGCAAACAGGCAAGCGGGCCACCTGATGGAAAGTGGTCACCAGTTCCTATGGATAATAGCAACACCGAAAGTATCGCCAATGCGTTGCACACCTCTATAACACGTTACTCTGGCAGCAAAAAGGTAAATGTCCCTCCACTGCCAAGCCACGGTTCCCCAAAGTCCTAACCCATGGAGCACTGGAAACCTTACTCACCGGCAGGAACACAATACTATTTAAAAGAGTATTGTTTAGTTGCGGTATTCTGTACTTAGCCGTGTGGTGACCGGTAGAGTAGAATAGCACCAACCCCTTACACTCGTGGGTGTCGTACAAGGCGAGTAACGTTTAGAGGCAAAATATCTAGTCTCCATAAACTGGAAAATGGGCAGCAGCGTTTTTCATTGTTATGTTTGCAACACTGCGATCTCCAACCCGCCTGCCAAGCGTGGAGATTATGGCAATAACCTCCCCTTTTGCGGGAGAGGCCCAAAGTCCTGTAGTGGACTGTTATGGGCTGTGATGATGATTCTGTACTTCCTCAGTCGGGCGGCTCCAATTCGAAAGGCATACCCCGCTGTGCCCTACCTCTCTTAAATTTGCGCCGGGTCCACTAGTATTAAATAATATTAATACCAAGATATCTCTTATTATGGGGTCCTCAACCAGGTTTTCGATATTTCAAACGTAAATTGCTTCACAAATTTTACCGGTGGTGGTCTCTGGTACTGCAACCGCTTATCTGTCTATCTTAAACAATGCTTGCCTTATTGTGTTCCGGTTTCGATGATAAGGTAGCCTGAGTACTTCGAATTGTTGCTGCAATTACCTACCTTACTACTCTGTGAGTTGTAAAATCAGGACTTCCTTCAGTGTTAGATTTCAGGATTTTTCTGGATTTTCTGAAGATAAAACTAAAATAACCTATAAAATGTTACAAATACAATGAAAGATTTGCTAGTAGAACATTGATACTATCTAAAACATTGAAGAGGAATGCATTTATCTAGCAGATTTATGAAAGTTAGGTTAGGTTAGTTGATACTGTACCTAGCACATCACTTTATTGTAATATAAAAAAGGGATTTAAAAAAATGTTCTATTAGATAGATTGATATAGACTGATAGACCTTTGATCAGTTCTTAAAAATAATGTTACTCTATGCCCCATATTCGATAGTCACCTAGGTCTTGGGTAGTGCAGTGCGTACATACTGTTTTATCATGTGGGCTGTTTGTTTTTGGTATACAAAATTATCAAAACTTAGCTAAGAACCATCTCGACTAAACTGCCTATCAAACAAAGGAAACCGCATCGAAATCTTTACATCCATTCGGGAACTACGATGCCACATACAAACAAATCCATACACAGAGCCACAGATAAACACGTCGAACTTGTATCACCCCTCTTTTTCATCACGGGTTAAAGAAAGTCAAGCGTGTCGTATATTTTGTTGCCGCCTGACGCGTGGACGATGGGAGTTCGTCCACGTCAACTTTCTGCATCACGTTTTGCAAACGTGCGACTTTGAGCTCGTTAATGATCCGCTCGCTTCACGTCGAACGGTTGATTTTTGGCAAGAAAAATTTAATATTTTGATGCATGACGCCGGTTTTGCCTATCGGTGTTAGGCGTTTCAAAAAAAATTGATATATTTCTTGCATGGTGCCCTATTAATGACGCAGCTCCATGCAGCTACTTATCTCTTTCACACTCGTGGTAAGTTGCTAGGGATAGAAAAGACAAGGCTCGCGGGCGTAGGCCTCTGATTGTGCAGACAATTTGCTGCATCGATGCAGACTAGCGATATGGAATGGACGCATAAGCGAGGATACAAGGGTAATAAACGAACGAAAAGAGACTGCGGCGATTCAGTTGCGCGACTCGTTCGATAAGTCGTTGCGTGGCGTCTTAATTAGTTGTAGGGATATGGTAGTAACCTGTGGTAACCTGGTGGTAATCAATCTACCTATGTAGATAGGTTGGCCACCGGTCAGATATCGGGAAATCCCCGACAAAATTTATCTACATAATATTTACCAAAACTAAAGAAACAAATTTAATGAAACAAACATAAGAACCGTTCCTTATAAATATAAAACCTCATCAAAATCGCTACATCCGTTCGAGAGCAACGATGTTTCAAAAGACAGATTGATTCACAGTTCAGTTTCTATCACATCATAGTTCAGTGCTCCATGGGGTGGGGATTTGGGGAACCGTGGCTTTGGCAGTGGAGTGGCTTTTGCCTTTTTGCTGCCAGAGCAACGTGTTATAGAGGTGGGCAACGCATTGGCGATACTCTTGGTGTTGCTAATGTCTATTAGCAGTGGTGACTACTTCCCATCAGGTGGCCCGCTTGCCTGTTTGCCTATCGTATGTCATAAAAAAAAATCACAAATATACACGTTAAATTCCCCTCACACACCCGTCCTTCCCGTCGGAGATTAAAAACAACAACAAACAACATCCCCATTAAAAGTACCTAAATGCATGTAAATACCTCACCCGTGTTAGTTTCAGTTAGCGAAATTAAGGTTGACAAACTCATAACTTAAGCAGTCGTCTCTTTAGCATTTTATGGGTATTTTGCTATCGACATGCTAATTAAGATGTGGCTTGAAATACGTATAAATACGAATGCTTGTTTTTGAAATACCATTCAGCAGTCGTGTTTCTCGATTGAGTGAGTCAAGCCATGATTAGCAATCAGCTATGCGAGATAAATTGAATGTTACGTACGCGAAAGCAACTTGTATCGAGTCGTGGCCGCAGGTTGTGTTGTGAGAATATCCAAGATCTCATTGTTATGTTAGGATTTTAAACTAATTCGTGAGTAATTCTAAACAATAACTTATTATATCATAGCTTGCTTACGACACGGTTTACTGTTTTTGGCGACATAATACGAAAGGCTAACTGCATTTAAGGGACTTAGCTGTAAGTCACTTAATTTTCCTTTAATAGCGTGTTTAAGCTATTGTTGTTTCTCTAAATCAGGGCTGTCCAAGCCGGGCCATTTTTAAACGGACTGGGGACTTCTCCCTTACGTGCTGACAGACCCAGGATTGCTTGGGTATCCGATGGAAAACTACAGCGTAAACTGTCTATGAGGTCCTTTGGTGCTCCGATAAAAAGGGGTTTTAGTGGATAGGGTTCATTTTTGGGCAATCTTACATTAAAACAATTTAATAGAAATGGCCGCACACTAACAAAAAGTAGAAATACCTGGGTTAGATTAGTTCATATGTTTCTGGATTTTATCAAAATCAAAGAGTGTGCTTAGTGAGCTCGTAATTTTTGGCATTATGCCTCTAAAACCGATGTGGAAAATGCATAGGTATATTTGAATTCCTGGAGTGGGGCCATATCAAGCTAGGGGAGCCTGTCCATTCTTTGGTACTATAATACCTACTGATTATAGAATTAGGTCACTGCAATGTATTAATACTGTAGAACATGCAGACTCTAATGCTCTACCAAAAATATAATCTATTGTTAGATGTACTTTATAGTGTCATTGGTATTTGCTACCTAGGCTATTTATACATCATGTCACCGGTGAATTACGGCCACGATTAGACTTCCCCATTACGAGCAGGTATAGGAGGCTCAACTTGTTCGGCGAACTTCGAACGCTTACCGACTACCAATGCAATAGGCACCTATGCATTGCGAAGATTGCGGAGTTTATACCCGCATGCAGGCTGTAGCATAAATAATTCCATTGTTTGGTGGATCTGCCATGTATCCGATAGCAGCTCTCGTGAAAGAACAGCGAGACACGAGATTCTCAAACAACGAGCAGTGTTTAAACAATAAAAGGTACAGCTGTTTTTCATATTTCTCAGCTTACAATAACCACTGGGATGAGAGCTACCCTTGTTATTGATAGGGATTTGAAGTAGATAGCATTGAGATCATGCGATTTGTTGATTTTTTTACCATTGTCATCATCATCATTGGGCAGGTTATTTCTCTTCTTCAGTCGTTCACTCTCGAGTGGTCGTGGTTTCATAACGATGCGTCTTCCCTGGGTGAACGAAGCGTTACGGGAACATTGGACTATAGTACTTTGTATACCATGAATGTTATTACCGTCCATACTTATTCCAAAAAGTTGATTGATTATTGATGTGGTTCCAATCGATTTTTGGAAGATCACAATGCGTTTTGATCAACATATTGGACTGGGGCGTTTCGGTTGATTATGATTCGACCCAGCGAAAATTTTAGCACATCTCCAGTTGAATGGCAAGCTAGTTCTGGAGCCGCTCGTGGCCAGCTTGTACAGTCGTACACGATATCTCCACGATTTGTCCGAAATGTTTGGTTTCTGTACTAATGACAAAAAGCTTACTTTGTTATTTGTAAACAAACGCGCAGCGCTAGCATAGTCACCACTCACCATACAGCAATCGTGTCAAAATTAAACAAATCGTGTTTATGCAATTTTAGTTCCTGTACTAATGACAGAAAGCTTATTTTATTATTTGTAATCAAACGCGCAGTGACCGCATAGTCACCACACCGGAATCGTGTCGCACCGACGCAGTCGTCGTGACGCAGCCGCCGCGTAGTCAATGCGTCATGTGCGTGTAGATGATAGGCAGACCGCACGTTTTGTGTTCGGTTGCTACGCGGTGACTATGCGGGCACGACGCGTACGCGTTATCTGTCCGGTTTGCAAGCGGTGATGTATAAAGAGGCCCTAATGGATAGAGGCGGTGCATTCGATTGAAGAGAAAATTTATCGCATCTACAGTTAGCTAGATCTTCTGGCTCCTTTTCTAATGACTAGATAGTATCTCAAGTCAAGAATTGATGTTCTTTGCTTGCCTAGAGGAAGGATAAAGAAGGTCAATAACCCACTCAAAACAAGACTTAACAAATATCCTTGTTAGCAACGCGCCTTAAAAGGCTTTTGTATGTCACCACTAGGCTATTGCATTTTCCCGAAGACCAAAAGTGGTCACTGTGTGAAAACGTGAATCAACAAACCGAAATCAACCACTTTTGATATTCGACTACCTATGGGACTGGGTTTACCCCGTCATATTAATTATAATAATGAAGTATACCTACCAGACTAGGCATTTTCGTTTGTTATTGAACTCTGTCTGCTAATGTCTCATTAACCATATTATGTCACTTATTAAGAATGTGTGACGCCTGTAAATTGATTATTAGCTCCAAAATTAATATTGACGCCATTATATTACGCGGCGAGAAGTATCCACTTATCAAATTAGAGTACCCTTATTAAAGTGTCGTTAGAGATGTTTACATCACCGTCTTGGGTGGGCGAGGGGCTTGGCTATACGCAGCACCTATCTTTAGGGTAACGTGTTATTTACTGGTGACGATAACTGCCTCACTTATCGGCTAGGTCATTCTGTTAAAGGTCCAAACGATACCCTTTGTTCCAACTGCTTCCATAAAAGCAACGGCTTGAAGTAAAACGGTTAGTTCTCATCCGATGTTCGACCACGAGTTATGTCCATACCCAATCTTTGTTTGCGGTTAGTCATTGAATATGTTCTGAATATTGATTGAGTTTACGCAATGGTTTGTTGTTTTTGTGCGCGTTTTACGATAGTTGGTGCTCTTTGTTGCAGCATTTTGGAGGAAATGACGAAGATGGTGTTTCTCGGTGTGGTGTTGTGGGCAGGAGTCACGCTGGGGTCTCAGTTGACCCCATATCCTCTGAACCTCATCATCACCACAGGCAAGTGTTATCTTAAATACATTTTTCTTTTCTATACCGTGTGAGGTATCACCTATTGTTTCGGAGTTTCGATGCCAAGTGCTTTTAAAGTTGACTAAAGTTACTAGAAACATTCTCTTACAAGATCTTCCACTTTATAGATATAATTCATCCGCCACCAATGTACGACTTCCCGTTTCCAAGTCCGGAGAACTTGAAAAGGCTACCTCCAGTTACTGTGGCGCATACGAATACCTCGATCAATTTCAGCAAGTTCACTGTTAACATGATGGAGAGGTTCGAAGAGAATCTGAAGGCTTCGGGGATCACTGCGAAGCAGGGTTCAGTGGCTCAAGGCGTAGCGATACAAGGAAAGCCTTCGGAAGATGCGAGGCACTACGATAAATCCTCGCTAATAATCACCAAGGCTTCACAGAACCTCGTATGGAAGAAATGCGCGATGTAAGTTGATTAACCTGCATACTTTGCGTTCAACTCGTATAAGTAGGGTTTTGCGTAACATTCGTAACAAGTACAATCACAACCAGGGAAATTAAAATTGCACTTAGAGCATGTTTATGAGGAAACGTAATTTGTTTGAAAATATTGCTGTGGATTTTGGTTGAGATGGCGAGTTAAAGTAGCATTGAGCTTGTGTTCTTTGAATTCTTTAAATAATATTTTCTTCTTGATCTTCATATGTCGTTTTAGCCAATAGTTATGTAAGACTTAATAAATCACGACAAAAGTGACGCAACGCAAGTGCAATTCAAGATATTATGCACATATTTATCAGCATCATAGTTACGATATCTATCGGTATTGTATATCTTACATGTACCATACAATGTCGCTCCTAGTTTCAAACGCATTATTTTGAATTGCTTCATATGTTCTTGCCCTATTCTTTACTTGTGCCAATATCATAAGAGGGTCTTGTCTTTTTCTACATTCGAAATACTACAATAGATATTTTATTCCAAAGCAACAAAAAAGAAGTAACCTCGCCAATAAATCCAGCACAGTTCTAACGCTATTATCCCATTCCAGATTCGGTTTGGAGAAAGATGAATGCGCGAGTTTCATAAGCACTTTGAATCTACGCGAGAGTGAATTTGGAGGGGAGTGTGCTAGCCTGGAAAGGTTCACTTGTCGTACAAACAAGATGTCTTCCAAGTACCGCACCTTCGATGGAAGTTGTAACAACCCAGTGCGTTCGTCCTGGGGCCAAGCCCTTACTGGATACAAGCGCATCCTGCATCCGAGGTACTTCGATGGAATCGAAGAGGTTTGTGCAAGGATTTCTACCCATGTTTATGATATCCGATATTCCCACAACAATGGTCATTTACAGCTATATTGGCAGTTTGTCTGTTGCGTTTTGAATGACAATAACATTACAACAAGAAACAATAACATTACAGACACATTTACTGATTTGTAAATTATTGATTGAAAACATAACATATACACGATTAGTTATCTGAGCAATTTTTATAACAAGGTAATGGAAATATCGGTTGTAAACATTATACCAAATAAAATAAAATGAAATTTAAAAATACCTCTAAAATGATGATTCACTCCGCTTTGACTCTTTATACAACGGATTCTGATACAAAACTATGTTAACTTGTAATAGAGTTTTAATACTATGTTACTATATGGTTTCTAATTACTTATACTTGTCCATTTAATAACTGTTATTGAGTATTCGTTCATAAATTACTTGTCACGAAGGCAGTTTGTTGTTGATCTCTTTCATATTCACAATTGTTGTTCTTTGCAGCCTCGTCGTGCTGCAAGCAACCACGCCCTACCTTCGGGCCGCTTAATAAGCACCTCTCTGGCCAACAATCTGGACAAACCCAGTGAGCAGAAGACCATGGCCCTGGCCATTTGGGGGCAGTTCGTGCAACACGATTTGATGCACACCCCAGTTCGGAAGACCGGTGAGTGTTCTCTGAACCTTAGCTTAGCTATTCGGATGGCTCTCCGGATATATTTGAGTATAGTTATATAAATTTAGTCTGTTGTTTTCCGACATCTGCCGGTTTTCGGTTACGTTTTAATTCCACAACATCGAGCAAGAGGGCCAAATGACAAAACCCACCATTATCCTCAACTAATAGAATAGTGAACTGTTGATATTTTATACGGGAAATACATACAATTATGAATAAAGTTTTATGCATTCGGCATCGCAATAGGAGACATCTCCTATCGGAAACCGGTTGACCATTGAACGGGTTCATTGCATCTTACACTCTCTTCCTCATGACGCATTTGCTGACGGAATTTATGTTTATCGTTTTTGACAACAACATCATTAAGTACCATCCTATTTTGTGGAATTTTCGGCCTTCGGGATTCCTGCTACTAGGAACCAACAAAATACATATAAAATCATTGTCCTTTTACTTCAATCTCACTTCGAAATTGTGAGTTATGTGATGACGCGGTCAAACATAAATACTGGTGTTATTATGTTCCGGTACCCAGTGTAGTCAGAGACAAGTATGTACGGCAGACATTATGGGTGACTGTTAGGTACCCCATCCAATGAGCTACCATCTCGTTGGACTCTAGAGTCAGATACACCTTTGCTGTCTTCCTTCTAAGCTCATTTCTTTATCGACACTTTTCTTCTTGGCACAGTCTTCACGGACCAGGCGATCCGGTGTTGCGCCAACAACGGCATGGATCTGGCTCCGCGGTACATCCACACAAGCTGCTTGCCAATATCCGTGCCCGACAATGACCCTTATTACAAGGACAAATACGTATCCTGCATGGAGTATACGAGATCAGTGACCACGTACCGAGGAGACTGCACCTTCGGGGCTGCAGAGCAGGTGAGCGATTTATTTAAAATATTTTTTACTGTATTATACAGGAATGTTTCAACTATTGACAGGACTGTTAAGTGACGATGCGGTGCAAGATGTAGCAAGTGTAGAAATAACTCTGGTCTTGAAGATATCTTACCGTTGTCATGAGGAGGGATTCCACAGAGTGTTAAATACCGATATATCACACATAATTAGTAAACTGAAGTGAGTGGTGACCAATACCTTATCATTATATACCTAGCATTATATTAATAGTAGATAAATGTTTATTTACGGACTTTATGAGGTGATGCATGCATGTAATTGCGTAGTCCATGTCGAGTAAATATAGAATGGACATAACAATATGCGAGAAACGTGTAAGCAATTGTTGCTGTGCAATTTAAATGTGCCTACAAATTCTATATTAATTACAAAGATACAAGCTACTGCGGTGCAGTAGATGAGTAACAAGTTGAAATGAAATATATGTTTTCATAGTGAGCTTTTATCGTGTGTTCTGTTTGATCAGTCAGAGTATTTGTCAAGACTAATCAAACGAGCCCAAAGTCGATGGGTTTACCATGCGTTGTTTAAGAGGTCCTATGCCCACCTTCCGTCTTCATCATCATATGAGTAGTATCATAACATTGTATTGTCACCGAGCTTAGATGAGTGTGCAATTGGTCAATCAAAAACCGAGAAAATAGTCAAATTTAACTTCCAAGATTTTACAGACATGGGGACATGTGAGACTGTATAAGAGCTTGTGATAAACAACAATGAATCATCTTGAGCTAAAGGTAGATCTAGAACTTTCCAATACATAGGTTGCTGCCTGATTATCACGAGAAACGACTATGGCATTAGGAGATTAGTAACTCATTACGTCGTTACGAAAAATGGGTTAATGTTGTAAAATGTTAATGAAGCGTTAACCTGTTCAAGAATTACTCTTTCGACGTTATCAATGTTTAAAGCGACGAGGAAACCGGCACAATGTTTTCAACCTTGTACATTACAGTATAGTAACTTTATCTGTTGGACCCAGAAGTACTCGGATCAATTCTATATTGTTTAACCTTCGGTGACCTCCAACGAGTGCGTAAATAAGCTGGCAAGTCTAAAGTACGTTGAATAGGTATTGTCGCTAATAAAAGTCATAGTAAACAGAACAATTAGAATCATCGTTTTGCTTTTCTAGTGCGTAGTAATAGCAAGATATGCTCGATTAATCAACTCAAATAATTTTAAACCTCGAAGCCAAAAGTAGTCATTAAAATTTTAATTTTTGCTTAGTTTGGGATTGTGTAATGAACATGTTTTGCTTCACAGCATTACAATGTTATGTAGGTACATTGACGCGATAAGTTAAAATTAGAACAAGTCTTGCGTAAAATCGAAGAATAATCGCATTGAAGTTCTATGGACGCTTTCGAGAAATAGTTTAATGTTGTTGTTAAATTCTCCTTCGAGGGGTAAGGTGTAGTTATATTTTTATTTCAAGGCCGTCGCCATGTCTATAGTGGCACCCTCTTCCCCACATCAGGAACACAAATCTGCCGTAAAAAGAATCTGTCGTAAGAAGAATCTGCCATAACAAGAATCTGTCCTTGGCGATTAATTGGCGAATTCTTCAGACATTGACATAGACAGCACTATATTAGCATTTTTTTTTACTTAATTCTTTGAGTTTTACATTTTCAACTAGACATAGATATAGGCAGACACAAATGACGGGACTTACCTAGTTACGGATCTACATATAATTAGGGAGGTATTTAATTAATTTTTTTGCCAAATTTTTTCTAAACCACGTGACGGATAATTAAAGTAAAATAATAATAATAATACATAAGTATTAAAGTATTAATCAAAGCGCGGTCAGTTCGTTGACCTTGTTTTTCGGCCTTCAATTATATCTACTCATATATTACTACACCTATAGTATTTGCAAACATTTCCGTCTAGCTATTGACGTATTTAGATTTTAGAGGAGCGAATGGCCGTTTTTAGATTAAAATTTGAAAGGCTGTTGCTGAGGAGCTATCTTTATCCCAACTCCAATCTCCTCACTGTGTAGAGTTGACACAACTCACTTCTTCACTCGTCGTCACGGTACCTATCCATTCCTTTGATACGCGCAGGCTGCCTGCCTAGGTCCATAACATCATCATATCAGCCCACTGCTGGGCATAGGCCTCCCCCAAAGATCTCCACGGCGGCCGGTCCTGTGCCTTCCGCATCCGGCTGGTACCTGCGATCTTTACTAGGTCGTCGGTCCACCTTGTGGGAGGCCTGCCCACGCTGCGTGCTCTGGTACGTGGTCGCCACTCGAGAACTTTACTGCCCCATAGGTCCATATACTTAGTGTATTTATATTTTCTGTGATTTTGGTCTGATTTAGTTCGCTATCTAATAAATCCTTCGAAGACCAAGGACAGACGATTGTTCTAGACATAGATAACAGTAGTTTATGCAACTCGCATATATAGGGTGGTATTAAAACAAGAGTTAGTTTGACAAGAGTGTTTTAATACCTAATTATAAGCAGTTACATACACTATTTAACCTACTTTCAAATTTTAATAAAAAAAAAATCGTACCTATGTTTTTCTCAACTTTGCTGGAAGTAAACTGCGGTCGTTGTGGATATTAAAATTCGGCTTGAAATTCACTTCACTACCTTCACATTTATCTATTTACTAGTAGACCCAGCGCGACTTCGTTCGCGCAAACCTACTTTACCCCTAGCTACCCTTTCTTTCTTGTTTATAAACCTTCTCCTTAAAACACTCGCATGTATTATTGAAATCCGTATTAAAATCTGTTGCGTAGCTTATAAAATCTAAGTATACATCGATACATAGGGACAGACGGCGGGAAGCGACTTCGTTTTATACTATGTATAAATGTGCTTCAAACAAGAAAATACACTCCCTCCATCCACAGATAACGATATACTTTGGTATTCAGCCAATAAACGGGCCCTGAAAAAAGTTCATCCAAATTTCAAAGAAATTTTTATAGACTGGCATAAAAAAACCTCATCATCCTTAGACTAATGTTTTCGAGTCTTTAAGCTATGTGTGTATTCTAGATAAACTATCTTATCTAACATGTGTTCTGGAATATTTATGACACAATAATGTATTGTAATACCTAATCTCTCAACTAGCACAATCTAGCAACTTTATTATTGTCTTAATAAGGGTCTTTGATAATTGATACATACGCGCAACACGTGAAAAGTAAGCTTTATCTATTAACACTAGCATAACTATGCGTACCTAGACACTTTGATTATTTTTCGCGACTATTTCCTTCGTCATCACCCGTCTCTTCAGCCATAGGACGTCCATTGCTGAACATAGACCTCCCCAACGCCATTCTCACCGATCGACTCGGATGCCTCCTGCATCCTTCGGCTCCTTTAAATATATACGAGGTTACGTTCAGGGCGTAACAGAACCACAGGTATCCCAAATGGATTACCAAATTTGGTCACGTTTCTTTACAATTATACTAGCCAGGCATTTGACTGCCATCTCACCTGGTGGTAAATGACTGTTTAGGAACAGCCTTCACTCTACCTCTGAAGGCGTCCAGATTATAATAATCAGGGAACAGACTCGCAGGCAACGTGTTCCATTCCTCAGCCGCACCCATTATAAATGTTGAATCAAAGCGATTCGTGCGGATAACTGGAAGGCCCACGACATAAGGACTCACGGCACGGCGTTCGCCCTGAGTGCTTCTATTTTGAAAGTTAATAAATCTGGCAATGCAGTTTGTTTTATCAGTCCACTGTGGGATTTGAGCATTCTCCACATCAGTGGGGGGGTTTTGGCATAAACTCCATGCTGGGCGCCTGCCTGGGTTAGATATTGCAGTGTTAGAAACATATACTTACCAACTTAAACGAAAAAACTTTGCACATTTTGTGGTCTACGGGATCCTAGCCGGTCTGCCTATAAGATATGAACTAGTAGCATTGTTCAGTTAACTGCATATTGATCTACCCAAAGCCAGTATAAGATGAACTAGCGTCTCTATAGACATGCATTTCAATGTTAGCTCCTTTTATATACTGATTTTTGTAGGTTGAAATACCCGAGAATGGAATACTTGGTGCAGTCTTGTACTCTGCCGGGTATCACACCGCATAAGACAAGTTCTTTAATTTTACAGTTTACTTTTATTTAGATTTGATTAATAAATACATCGAATGAGTTATGTCAATGAGACAGGTTAAAAGTGTAGCGCCAGTGTTCGCTAAAATTAAATTTATAGTATAAAATATACACAGAGCAAAAAAAAATGCCAGTCTAACGACCATGAAGGTAGCTAATTTTCCAATCTTTTTGGTATAGAACAAAGTCCCTTCTCGCTGTCTGTCTCTATCTATGTACGCTTAGATCTTTTAAGCTATGCAACGGCTTTAAATCGGTTTTCAACAAGAGATAGAATGATTCAAGAGGAAGGTTTCTAAGCAATAAAAAAGGGTAGGTAGGTGTAAAGTAGGTGTACGCGAACGAAATCGCGCCGAGTCCACTAGTAAATTACAAAATAGAATTTTCCCAAGCATTAACTCGGTTCGATTTCCTTCACTCAGTAGCTACGTGACAAACCGACGAGCTTAGTGGCAACTTCCATCAAAATACATGACCGCGATAAAAAATGATTAGGTATTTACAATCAATAGCTTTGTGAGCATGTCCCAGTTATTTTCCACACAATTTGGTTATCAGCTATACATACCACTATCGCCTATCTACTCAGGTAACTATTTGTACTATCGTTGCAAAATATGTCTAGGCTTGAATAGCAATAGTTTCCTATGGCGGTTACTTTTCCGTGACTTATATGCTACCCTATGAGAGCGTCGGTGGTCACTGGCTAGCTTGTACAGCTCGTAAGGGAGAGGTACTGAGTTCACCCCAACAGGACTCTTTGGAATGGGCTTAAAGAGTACTATACCCCTAGATGATATTCAAGGTCTGATGATGATGACGGAAGGTGGCCTTAGGAACTACTGAATGCTACAAGATATCCCATCGTATTTGGGCTCTTTGGACGGCCTTGATTAGCACCTACTATAGGTACCGTGCAATAAAAGCTTGTTATGAAACAAAATTTTTCATTTCAGATCTTATTCTGATTTATGCACATTTGTTGAACAGTTAGGTACCGTTGCTCTCACGGTTAGGAAAAACCTGCTAATTTCAGTCAGGTTCCCCTGTTAAGAGAGGTCACATGGCAGTCGCTCTACTGAAGTAGGCTATTAGGTAACTTAATTTACCAATCCTGGGTCTTGGTCAAGGCGGACTCCTCGCGAGCAATAGCACAGCCGGCACCAATATTATTATTTCTTTTATTTATTTATATTACAATTCTTTGCAGATGAACCAAGCCACGCACTTCTTAGACGGCTCCCACATATACGGTGCGAACGGCCGTGACGCGGCTGCCTTGCGGGAGACCAGCGGCGGTTTGCTGAAGACATCCACCGTGGAGGGAGAAGTCCGCCTGTCTAAGGTGGCCAAGCCCATGGAGACTTGCTTGGTCGGCAGTGATGAGGATGCCTGCTTTTTGGCTGGTGAGTTATTGGTTTTTCTTCATACAAATTTTTTGAGGACGAAATGTTTGTTGATTTTTTTATATGGTCGGGGTAATCTCCAAAACAACTGAACCGATTTCGAAAATTCTTTCACTAATAGGAAGCTACACTATTGCCGGGTGACAAAGGGTACTTTCGATCCCGAAAAAATAATAGGATCCGGCGCGATACCTTATTGTTATTACCTGTTATGTAGGACTCCAGCATTGGGTCAGAAATACCAGCATACTATAAACGGGTTAAAAATACCAAATCAAGCGAAACTTGAATGTTACAGAGATCCGAACTAGCAAGAAAATCGCGGGGAACGGCTATTAATACTTACGTATACTTAAATATGTATAATTGTTATCGTTAATTGTTTATAACTTTGCACAATTTATGCGGTGT
This sequence comes from Blastobasis lacticolella, assembly GCA_905147135.1. NCBI lineage: Eukaryota > Metazoa > Arthropoda > Insecta > Lepidoptera > Blastobasidae > Blastobasis > Blastobasis lacticolella. The sequence goes on from LR990040.1 coordinate 22,315,799, forward strand.
TAAATCAGTTTGTTTCTGATATTTAATTACACGTATTCGACCCGGCATTAAAATGGAAGTTTGGGGCAGGCAGAGCTTTGTTTTGATAGAATGATGTTCTAGGTGTGTGATAAAAACATGCGATAACGTCTGAATGTGTGATGAATCTACCGTAGGAAGTTTTGGTGGTAACTGATAAGATAAGATAGTATGTTTTACGACCTACCTATACTTTTTGTTTTTGGTATGAGGTAACGTACCTACCTACTAGGTATAATTTTGCATGTTAACTCATCTATCTCAATACTTACGTAAATGAAGGTGTTAAACTCTTAGCTGAGCTTAATCGATATAATGGCTAACTTCAGTGCGTAGCCGAGTATAAAGAAGCTGGAAGTAGTAACGTTCAATGTTATTACATAACATAATTCTCTTTTTAAACAAAAAATGTATTCACACTTTTATAAAACAAATCTTTTGACATATGCTCAGTCATTAGTTAGATTGCATATTATTATCTGTTATGTAGGAGTAGGTGCTAGGAGCGTCGTTGGCCGAATGGATTAGTTATCCGACTCGTAAGCGAGAAATATCGGGTTCGAATCCCACTGCGGCCATGTACCAATGACTTTTTTCTGAGTTACGTACATAATGTTGAATACTAACCGATGCACTTACCGTGAGGGAAAACATCGTGATCAAATCTGCACATTCAGGCACCTGAATGTGTAACCATGATCTAATCTGGTCTGGTTCCCCTGGTAGCAGAGTTACATAGGTCAGATGGCATCAGATAGCTCCTCAGTAAATTTCTGATCTGCCCAATCATAGTCGAGCGCGGACCCCGGGTCCTCGTACGCGAGAGCACAACCGGGTTATTAACGCCAAGATGATTTATGTAAGAATAGGTGAACTAGATGACCAAGGGCAGCCAGCATCGGGCCAGAAATACCAGCATCCTTTAAACGGGGCAAAAATACCTACGGTAAACAATCTTGATCCATCGACTTGATTCTTTTGCCATCTGCCCCTTACCTAATACCGGGGCCGGGTCTACTTCGGTTGATGAAACTATTTTCGCATCTGGGACTTGGGGATGCGGGAAGGGATCTCACGCGTCTGACACTCGGGATTTTCCTCTGGGGTGGGATGTAGATGTGGATCACTTTTTAAGCCCCGACGAAAAAAGAGGTGTGTTCTAACTTTGACGAGTGTATCTGTGGCTTTGTATTTGTCTGTGACATCGTAACTCCCGAACGGATGCGGAACTTGAATGCAGTTTTCTCTATTTAAAAGCCAGTTTAAGCAAAAATCGATTCAGTAGTTATGAAATATTTGAGTATATGTAAACTTGGTCAGGGGTTACCTGACTTTTTCTGTTGTATAGATTATTCAAGAACTAATGCTCAAATTCTCTTTGTCCGCAGGTGATGCTCGTGCGAATGCCAACCCATGGCTGGCAGGCGTTCACACCCTCTTCGCTATGGAACATAACCGCATAGCGAGGTCACTGGCCGTGCTCAACCCGAGCTGGAGCTCTGATAAGCTGTACCACGAAGCCAGGCGGATCGTGGTGGCCACACTCCAGCATATCACGTACAAGCAGTGGTTGCCCGCTTTGACTGGTTGGTGTTCTTCTATTTATACATTCTAAATTTCTATAAATATTAAGTATTAGAGTCCACTTATATGAAAATGAGGCCCGACTGCTTTCAATTTTAAATTAAACTAACATTTGCATTATATAGGTACACCCATTTAGATCCATTATTAACTTTTTTAATAGCAGTCGGAGTCTTCTGAACTACTTTTTTTACATATGGCTTCCCATCTGCAGTGGTAAGTACCGCCAATCTCTACTTTGATGCAATTGAGTTAAAACCGATACAGCTCTGGCTCTGGCGTGCTGCGATTGGTCCACACTCAATTGCATCAAAATGGCGGCGTGCTATTGGAGATTAGCGGTAGGTACGGCTGCTGACAACCTCGTCAAGGAAAAGCCAATCCGTCAAACCACCAGAGCTCAGTTCTCCATACAATTTCATTCGTAGATTTTAACTGACTATTGTGTGTATTCTACAACATTTAATTGCACCGCTTCCAGGCAAATCCTTCGACGAGTTATACGACAGTTACGACACTGGCTACAACTCCGACGTCGACCCCTCAGTTACGAACGCGTTCGCAACCGCCGCCTTCCACTTTACCCACAGTATGTTAGATCAGGATGTGGCCCTGACGGATGACCAGCTCGCAACCACTTTCCTGAGACTGAATGATTCCTTCTTCAACCCCAACCTCCTTATGGAGAAGCAGGGGCTGGTGAAACTCCTGAGAGGCATGGTCATCCAGAAGGCCCAGGATCTGGACTTGAATTATGATGATGATGTAAGTATTGTACTTATCTACATGATAGACATATCTACATTCCATGTACTTATTGTTAGATAACAATAAATCCATGCCTACATTCACACACAGGCCCGGAAGTTCAGAAACAATGTCGAAATGTCAGAAACGGTGATATTTTGACATTGCAGTTTCAGATATTTTGACATTGTTTCTTAATTTTTTTGATTAACCTCTATAGTTTAAGCATTAGGTAGGTTAAGATTTTTTTTAATCATGAAGGGAATAGACATTGAAATATTACATTAAAGATTTTTAACGCTAAAATATTATTAATAGTACCTACTTTACTTAAACAAGCATTGTCTGGTGGTAGTTTCCATCCGGAAATGCGATATTAATTGGATTCTGCATAGAGTTCTTTCGCGAAAGTTCGAAATAATATCCATTTGAACAATTACGTCTTTTTTATCGCAATACTTAATTGGTATTTACCCACTCACTCGCTTCATACAACGCAACGTCAGCTGTTGCGTTACAAGAACACATGTAAATCGAGTCTCGTATAGAAATAGAACGGTCCAATACCTACAAGAGAGGCTCTTTTGTAATTAAATTGTTATTCAATAACAAGATAATGATGACAATTAATGAGAACAGTCGACTATTGAGCCTTCTCAATCTGTACGATACATCATGAGTGAACGCGTTAAGATATTTGTCTGTCGGATCGGATATCTAATACAAAATTAAACATCTTGGTGTAAATGTCCCGGTTGTGTTCATGCGCACGAGGGCCCGGTGTCTGCCTTGACCATGATCTAAGATTTAGCAGATCAGGTAATTACAGTGAAGCGACTACCATCTGACCTCCGTGACCCTGTTGAGAAGGGAACCCAAATCAGATTGGATCATGGATACTCAACTCTAAGAGATTCTCTTACGGTGAGGGAAAACATCGTGATGAAACCTGCACATTCAGGCGACTGAATGTGTTACCATGATCCAATCTGGTCATGTTCCCCTGGTAGTAGGGTCACGGAGGTCAGATGGCAGTCGCTCCACTATAAATACATTTATGGTAAACGCGGGAGCACAGCCGGGGCATTAACGCCAAAACGAAAGTGGAAGTAATCTATTTTTAAAATGTTTTAATGGAATGCTTTTACGTACTTGTTTACGTGAACACTCGCTCGCCAGTCGCTAACATTTTTATTCAAACATGGCATTCTAAATTGATATTCATTACTCACCTGTTATTTGCACAGTCCTCGCAGAACAATAGTCAATTGAATGAATGTCACTTTGAAAGTTTATTGTTTTCAAATATATTTTAAACATTAGTAGTGGCAAATGGATAATAATAGGTTATTTTTGCCGAAGCCTTAATGAACTGAATAATCGAGGTCAAGGTGACAATGTCAGTTTGATTAAAGAGTGATAATAAATAAAAAAAGTACAACAAAAATAAAAAGAAACAATCAGATTGTTGTGAGTAGATAGGTAATTAAGACTTTAAAGCAATCGAAAACTGGTGATTGGTTGATTTGTGTATGCAGTGGTAGAGCTTTTACTCGTTTTCTTCTCTTGGTCGGGCGAGGTCCGACGACTATAGTCGCACGACCTTTGCCAAAAAGGACAACGCTTTAGTGTGCGTGGGAGAAAATTCCTTTACAAACTCACAGTTCGCGACCAATTTGGTCCAGCTCTTGTCTTGAGGCTGAGGCTTTCAAAGTACCTGACGATCCCCTATCTCTCTACAGGTACGTCATCGCTGGCTCGGTGGCTTGGATGCGCTAGCGTTCGACATCCAGCGAGGTCGCGACCACGGGCTGCCTCCATATACGCACTACCGTACTTTGTGCGGGCTTCAGGCGGCTAGCTCCTTCCAGCAGCTAGCTGATGATATACCGCAAGAGGTGAGTGGAGTTGACGGAGTGTAGGCCTGTGCTTTGTAACAAATTTCTAACGCAAAATTAAATTTAAGAGACCGTTTTTTAATTACCGACGAGGGTATTATAAATTTGTCGTGTGTACTGTGTACCTGTGGATCTGTCTGACTCTGTAGCCCCCAACCGGATTCGGACCGATTATGTATGTAACTCGGATGAACTCGGATCGGTGCAGCGTGAACTTTATCACTTCAAATTAACTTTTCTCCGTACAACGGCGTCTGCCTGAGCCAGGATAAGGCAGATAACCTGATCAGATTCGGTCGTGGTTACACATTCAGTCGCCTGAATGTGCAGGTTTCATCATCGTAAGAGCATCGGTTAGTGTTCAACTCAGTTGTGCTGTATATAACTCAGAAAAATTCATTGGTACATAGAGGAACTGAGGTCCAAACCTTCTGCTTACGAGCCGGACTCCTCAACCATTAGGCCACCGACGCATCTGATAAATACCAGTGATATATAAAATAATTAAAAAAGGCCACTTATTCTACTACTTTTAAATATATTGTCAACCTAATACTATCATTGTGATAATGACTAATTATTATAATACTAAATCGAATATTAAAGTATTAGGTTGATCAGTAATATACCAAAACATCTAACAATACCTAATACCAACCCTCTTTCCAACCCTCAGCTAGTTGACAAGCTGTCAAAGATCTACGAGAGCGCAGCCGATGTGGACCTCGTGGTAGGACTGATGGCCGAGACTCCGCTGCCGGGCTCCTTGCTGGGTCCTACCGCAACTTGCTTGTTCAGTGAGTATTTTTTAATTGTAACTACAGTTTTTTTTGCTGTGTGATGACTTTGCTTGTAGATTTTATCTAAAACTAGTAAATTTCTAGTCAATTTTAGCAATGCAGTTGGTAATGATGTTAGATTTCACATGTGTGGCTAGATTCAGGATTAGAGCCAGATCCAGGTCCAGGGTCAGGTTCCGACTCTGGTCCAGGTTCTAGTTCTGGTTCAAGTCCAAAGCCAGATTCACATCCAGGTTATTGTATCTTACGTACATTCCAGAATAACAGAGGTTATAGGGAACACGGCGTAACCGAATTCCGCGGCAATCAACAGACAAACAGGTGAGTGAGCCACCAGATGGAAAGTGGTCATCGCTGCCTATATACATTAGTAACACCAGGGGTATCGCCGATGCGTTGCCCTCCTCTGAAACTCCGACACACGTTGCGCTGGGACCAATAAAATAAATACGAATTTGAATGAATATTTTGTATGAAAGGGCATTACGTTCGTTGCCTACGAATGTGTTAGTGAGTACGCTGTTCCTAGACAGGCATGCTCCATCATCACTTACCACTAACCGAGATGGCGGTCAAACGCCTGGCTAGACTCATCATCATCGTCCTAGCGCTCATCCCGGCCTCTGCCAGGGTCCGCTTTCCTACCCATTCTTCTCCACTTTGCCCGGTCTTCGGCATCCTCGCGTCGTAAGCTGTTGGCTCTTGCATCTGACTCAGCGATGTCAATCCATCGCTTGTTAGACATTCTTTAGATGCCTGGCTAGACTAATTACAAAAAAAAAGTCTCTAACTCCCCTTTCCCCCCAACAGAGGAGCAAATGTGGCGCACCCGCGTCGGCGACCGGTACTTCTACGAGCACAGCTCCGAGGCGGGCGGCGCCCCGCGGCGGCAGACAGCGGAACTGCGGAAGGCTTCCCTGGCAGCGCTGCTCTGCCATAACACGGATATTGGGAGCGTGCAACGGGACGTGTTTAGGGTGCCGTCTGAGAGGTGAGGTTTCTCGGTCTTTCTTTTTTGGTCCTTCGACGAGCCGGGTCTGTAGTAGATGCTATAATGGGACGTGTTCAGGGCGCCTTCTGAGAGGTGAGCGGGGTTTGCTTTGCTGCCGGGTGTATGGTTAATGGTATTTGGATAGGCAATAGCGGTTAATGATCCCAGCCTTCCAGTAGAGCCGGGTAGAAGATGCCATATGGATGGGCGATAGCGGGCATTGACCCCAGGCCTCCCAATACTTCAAAGGACTATTGAGGTATATTTTATATCGGTACAATGTAATTGAGTTGCCCATCTCTAGAGAGATCCTCAGGATTCTCTAGAGATATTAGAAGTGTGCCGCGGGACCTATTCAGGAGCTTTTCTGGTATGTGAGCGTTTGGAAATGGAAGGCTTTCGCAATAATGAGAATCAAGTAATACTTATAGAAAGACAGAAAGAAAAGACATTTATTGCACGTAGCACACCACGACACTACAACAGTAACAGTTACAACCAAAGGAAATTACCCATTAATCATTAGGTTTCTGTCGTCCCCATACACATGTTAATTTTCAAGAACTGATAGTTGAATAGTCGCGAACTGTACAATCTTTATTTCCTTTCATCGGTTTAGTCATATGGCGTAAATCTTAATTACTTAGTTACTAATAAACTCAATTTCTCCCAACAGCAATCCAATCGTGTCCTGTGACAAGATAAAGAGAATCAACCTAGAAGCGTGGCAGGACTCTCAGAGCCCCGACATCTTGACGCGAACCACGAAATGGCTTCGCGGCAACCGCGCTGGCAACACTGAGAACGTCACAAAGTGAAATGTATGGACCAAGGCCAGATGAAACTTCGTTATATTGCTGGGTGTATATGTTTTATCTTTATGGATATTTGGTATTAGCAGGATAGTTGTACTCCGCGATTTTTCAGAAATTTTGGTAACAAGTAAGTTTGTTACTCTGTACCCGACAGCGTTAGAAAATTCTAAAAAAAAAAATAGGTCTGTGATTATCTATATAAATAAAAAAAAAAATATATAAGTTTTTAGTCGGTTTATATTGTCAGAGATTTACGTGTTTCAAACCAGCTATTTCAAGATAAGTAGATGATTTGTTTCGGAAAATGCGGCCAAATAAATTCACATCCAATAGGTCTGTTGTATCTGTTTTACCATTTTGTAAATTTGTCGTTCTAATCGTCTACATCAAACATTTCTCTGTCGATATTCACTGTGATTGACGAAGTTCTAAACTGGATGTGTTCTATATACATTTGTCCTGTAAGTGACTATTGTAAATTGTAAGGCATAACTTAGACTTGTACTTATGATAATTTAAAATTATGATTAGGCATAGTTTACGCGTGTTACTATGGGTCTTGATCGACATTTTAAAATTTTCCACCACCATAGTAACTTTTAGTTGAGTGATTCAGTATTTTAAATGAATGTAGATAGCATGTTTTACTATTAAATTTGGTTGGTTGTTAATTAAATATAAGTAGTATCACTGTTGAATATCACTGTGATTTTAAGGCAGAAAAACATTGAATTATTTACGCCAGTAGAATATTCAAGAAAATAAGGATTACTGTTTAGTATTTCTTACTTACTTAGGTGATAGTGTCGCTGTCTAATTAACTTCTTATTAGTCTTTATTTTCTTGGATATTTAGGGTTAGATCACATAGAACTGAAGCACTGATCAAACTCAGGTTTTCAATGACCAAAACAGATACTTATGCTTAGCAGAGCGTAACTTGATGCCTGGTATTGCAAACGTCCATAGTGTAATAAAAAATCGTTTTTGATGTCAAAAACAATCTCCTGATCTCCTGTTTGAGCTGTATTTTTTTCAAAATGTCAGGTCTCAGACTGAAACTGCAACCGACCGTGTAATCAATGTACTTATACAGTTGCATCAATGGACACTTGTACACTGGACAGTTGTACATTGGAGAGTTGGATAAGTTCCTAACTTTCACATGTCAAACTCAATTTATAGCTTTTTCAGTTTGTGGTCTAACCAATACTGGTTTGTTGTGCAGAGGCTGTGATAGCTGCGTTTAGACAAATAGTCTATATCAAAGCAAACAGTCCAATAAGACCACAGAAATCAAAATCTAGATTTCTGTGAATAGGACAAGTCTCTCAGATCCATATGTTACAAGATCTGAAGACGAAACTTGGAATTATAATAATTATCTGTTCCCATTATGATCTTTTGTTGATGATTAACGAATTTGTTTATAATTTTTGGTTTGTGAACGCCATATTTTACAACTTATTTTAAAGTTTGATGTTCTAATTGTAATACTGAATGATGCCTTAACAATCAAAGTCAATTGGATTTTCTTGCTATCGTTATATCAATGTTATAGTTGCATTATGAAACTTTAAGCCTTTAAGGACACTATATTAATTTCAAATAAAAAAAAGACACATCATATTTTTCATTAAGTATAAAGCATTTATGTCATTGAGAGATTTTGTTTAGTATTCCACTTAAGCCAATCAAATATTATTTTTAAGAATATTACTTTAAGTTTATTTATCGTTTTGTATCTCGAAATAAATTAAGCATACCTATGACAGATAAATTACTTTTTCATACTTTCACCTGTTTGCGGTAAATATTGCACATTGGCTACACTCATCTCTGTCAACAGCATACCAAAAACTAGTATAAGTTGAGCTAGCGTGTCTTTAGATGTGCATAGCAATATAAGCTCCTTTTATACTGGTCTTTCTGTACTAGCTGATGTGCAAATTTACCACTAGAAATAGTAATGGCAAAAATATATATCTAGGTACTTGCCCAATTATTTATAGAAGCCATATAGCAATCTTAGTCCAGCGGGGCTATTGGCTATCTCAATGAACAACTGAATTTGACATATAATAATCTTACAGAGGATGGCGTAGTGTAGAATTATCTAATGTCAAATGCAGTTGCCAACTGAGTTGGACAATAGCAGCTGTAGTATAAATAAAGTGGTAATACCTAGGCCATTAATACCAAAGACTGGAATGCAATTGCAAGCGGCTAATAAAATGTTTGTTAATTTTTAGTTATAAGTTTTTATTCTAATTATATCCTACCTTTCGAATATAGAATCAACACCAATAAAGAATAAAGAATACCATTGGAATGGTTTTCATTTTACTTCAGATATTTTAATTTGTATTGTGAAAAATATTGAATTTATAAGATTTCAAGAAACTCCAATTACCTACTAATTACAGGAACAAAATAAAACTTGATGACTAGAAATAATCGGATTGTTTTCTTTTTATATTTTTTCAACAAATAAACTATGCTTTCGATGCTTTCTGGTTTAATTTTAGAATATTTCCCAACTAGTGGACCCAGCACGACTTCGTTCGCGTACACCCACTTTACCCCAACCTACCCATTTGTTCTTGCTTATAATCCTTCCTCTTGATTCACTCTATCTATTGTTGACAATCGCATTATAATCCGTTGAGTAGTTAAAAGGATCTAAGCGTACATACGAGTAGATACATAAGGTCCGACCTTGTTTTATACTACGTGTAGATACAGACACAGTCTATAAGGGAAAATATCATGAGGAAATATGAAACGACTGAGACTTTGTGAGGATACGAGGAATGTTTAACCTTGATCCAATCTGGTCAGGCTCCCCTGTTTCCTCCTGGCCCTGTTAATAACAGGGTCACGAAGGTCAGACGGCACTCGCTTTCAACTCAATTAGTTGATCTGCCAAATCCTAAATCATATAGGTTTCGTTAGACTTTCGTGGTTTTTCACTACACTTTCACTACACATATTATCGGGTTTGTCACCACGGTTAGTATTATTTTTACCTCGATATTTCGACGCAGTTGTTCGGTGACAATGCAATGTTATGATACCAGCTGATATGATGATGGTGACGGAAGGTGGCCGTAGGAACTCTTGAACTACTCATGTTACCATCGAGTTTAGTCTCGTTTGATTAGTATTGACAAATACTCTGACTGATCTGAAAACTTGCTATGAAAAAAAAATATTTTTTTGTTGAACTTGTTTTTTGTTAAAATGATGTCCATTATTTCAGAACAGATTTCAAAGAGGACAGTAGCTTGTACCACTCGATAGCCTCTGCCTACACTGTGGGATATGGTCGTGACTGTGAGTTTGTATGTAAGTACGTGTGTTATTGCAGAATGTTAGTAGTTAGCGTGCCTTAATGCATGAATCGTAGATGTTATGGGCGACAGTTACAGCTTACCATCAGGTGGGCTGTCTGCTCGTTAGAATAAATAAAACATCGTGATGTAAGGTGACCGACGACTTGATCGATCGATTTGATCACCTGAGTGGTTCAGTGGTCAACATGCCAGTCAGCCACGCAAGAGGTCTCGGGTTTGATTCCCGGCTGGGCAGAAATTTAAATGATGAATTTTAATTTATGTTACGGCTCTGAGTGTTCTATGTATAATAAGTATGTATTTAAAAATGTATATGTAGTATATCAGTTATCTAGCACCCATAGTACAAGCTTTGCTTAGTTTGGGGCTAGACAGCGCTGTGTGAATTTGTCCACGATTATTTACTATTTGATTATAATTTATTTAATCTGGTCAAAGTCTCCTGTCACGGATGTCAGATGGCAGTCGCCCCACTGTAATTACCTGATCAGCCAAATCCTAAAGCATGGTAATGGCGGACTTCGGGCGCTCGCGCACGAGAGCACAACCGGGATCCTCCTTCTTGTGTCGTTTATCCACAATGACGGTAAACGGTAACTGTCGCCCATAACATCTACAATGAGGAGTTTTCCAATAGGTATCTAAAGCATTCTTAACCACTCACTAGATGGCGCCCCGATAATTTTGGTAATTGATAATCGCTTGAAATAGGTTCTTAGCAAACACGATATAAATACTGGGTACGTTGTATTGGATAATATTGTATTTGTCAACAGTTTTCAACCATTTTAGAGGTTGTAATAATAATGGAACATAGTGCCAACTTCTATAAATATTTCTTTTTACCTATCGTTCAACTTTGAACAGTTATGTTTATATTAATAAATATTTTATTTTTAAGTTACGTATTAATCGGCTGCATGAAATCACTGCCACCATCATAAAGATTAAAAAAAGATTACCAAAATTGTAGGAGCGCCATCTATTGATGCTTTTTGAAACCAACTATCAATACCTACTGGAAAACTCCTCATTCCTTCATTAAGGTTGCAGGTAACAAAAACACAGAACCGCAGGTGCGTTGTCACTGTGAGGACTAAGGTGAAATGCCTCATGACTGTAATTACGCTTGTAAAAGAGCCACCGGAGGCGCTGTATTGTGCCAATTACCCTAATCTAAACAGGGCCATTTTTTGCTGTATCTAAAACCTATCTACGCATTTTAATTAAAGGTTCTACGCCATATAATCCATAGGTGTCTGTGGTGTCAAAACAATCTGGCCAATTACTCACTACTTATAGCAGGGCAGTTTGATGCAGTTAGCGTAAATTACGCCATTGTCTAATGTAGGGTTGCTAACTTTTTTAAGACGAAAAATAGTATTTTCGCATTCAGTTGCCATAAAAATATTGTAGACATGGAATTCATTATAAAATTATATAGTATTTTTAATAAAATATATTTAGTATAAAATAATCTTCAGTAAGTAGTTTGCTGGTCCAGAATGGTGTTTAATTGAGTTATTTCTTAATTCCTAACATTAAAATACAAGAGACATTCCGTTTTACGGTAAGTGATACTGATAAGCGACTTTTCTGATAAAATATAGGACTTTCGCTAACTATATAAATAAATAAATAATCGTGGACAAATTCACACAGCGCCATATAGTCCCAAAGTACGTAAGTATATAGTAGTACTATACTATATAGCTTTACAAGTACTATTACTACTGTACTACTAGTACTACAGCAGTAGTACTAGTACTACTACTGTACTATGCCATATAATAATTTTAAAATTTTGAATACAGTAGGAGACTATATTATATAGTAGTGTTGGCAACCCTAGTCCCATGCAGGATCCACGCTTGGAGCTATTGCCACACTATTATCACAATATTGTGCTATTATTGTGTTTGTCATCGTATACGAAATCGGAGTGGGCTGTGTCCGCTGTTGATGGTATCGACGAACATACTGGAACGAAATATGTACTTATAGATGAGCGATTGTCTAGTTGTTGAGGTTCTGAAGTGTAACAATCCTCTGCACTATAACGCGGGGTTCTTCATGTCATATTCTTCTCAGGTACCTCAAAGGCCGGTATAGCTCGTCTAGTCTAAGATGACGAGCCCCACTACTTAGTTAGTTGATTTCGATGTGTGAGTGCAAATATTAATAACGACACTTCATCTGTGTGAGAGCCAATGAACGACGCGTGCTCCGACGTTTGAATCTTACCGGCAACTGAATGACCAATTACAACGGCATTTGTATATGTATTGCGTCCATATTTTAAACTTGCTTGTGTGCGTTAATGCGATAGTGGGGTGCGTCATTTTAAATTAGACGAGCTCTACCCCATTCGCAAATTGTAGATGGAAATCTTAGACTCCACCACCAAAGATGCCGAAAACCGAGCGGAGTGGGCCAAGAAGAGTAGGAAGGCGGCCAGGGGCCCTGGCGTACCGCGTAGGAGCGCAACCGGGACATAGTGTCAAGATGATGATGATGATGATGATCTTGGACTACGGTGGTGGTTATACAGGAGTATCTTTTTATATGTATCATGGGCTAGTTGGGCTTCGTATAGCGTCGTCTCTGTCGCACGCGTGTGAGTAAATTAGAGTAAATAGTAAGTAGTAGAGTAAGTAGTTGTTTATGGCGGATAACTGTAAGATTACTTATATGGAGTCTCCGCTGAGACCTTGCTTCACATCAGGGCCATAACAATCCACTGCAGGACTTAGGGTCTCTCCTACGAAAGGGGAGCTTATTGCCATAATCTCCACGCTCGGCAGGCGAGTTGGAGATCGTAGTGATAAGGCTACTTTAGCTTTAAGTCCGCCAGTGTACTGTAAGTGCATAACATTTTAAGAAATTAATAAATATAAGTATAACAATGGAAAACGCTGCTGCCCATTTTCCAGTCTACGGACAATCTACTAGATCGTTTGCCTCGAAAACATTAGTCGCCTTGTACGACACCCACGAGTGTAAGGGCTTGGTGCTATTCTACTCTGCCGGACACCATACGCCCATTTGGTAGCCGGCAATAGGCCGGCTTTGATAGCGTAATATTGAAAATATGATTAAACTACTTTTGTATAGAGCGCGCTGCATTCATGTGAAATATTCTTTGGCGGACTCGGTATCATAACATTTAAAAGTGTGGTTCAGTGGCCTAGCGGTTAGGGTATCCGATTCGTAAGCGAGAGGTACCGGGTTCGAATCCCGCAGCGGCCGTGTACCAATGACTCTTTTCTGAGTTATGTATTAAGTCACTTTTTGTACACTAGTTCCACTTTATTATACAATTTTATTAAATTGCAACCGGTTTCGAATTACTCATCTTCAGGCAATTATTTTATATTTTGTTTACAAGCTATATGTAGGTAGGGACAAATTTATTTGTCCCTTCTACTCTGACCATGTTCAGTTGGTCATGCAGATGAAGTGGCGGGTAACAGATAGTGTGAAATATAACTCAAAATCAGTTTGGCCTGGGTCAAACTACGTCTACAAACTATTTAGGGCAAACTCGTTTATTTTAATGCGCTTCGAATAAACAGGTTTAGTGTAGAATAAACTAGTTTATATGACAATCCATTCAACAGCTTCAAAGTGCCAATCATAGCGGACATCAGCACCGTACAAGGAAAACATCAGGCGTGACTAGGGTTTTCTGTTGACATACGTTACTCTGTTTACACATGAGTATTTTCCGTACAAAATTTCCTCACGGAAACTAATTAATTACACACGTATTCTGTTGAGAATGGCGAATCATCATCATCACTGGACCATCATAGGTGGCGCAAAATAAGCGCCAAAACATGCAGTTACCAGCATTAGTTATCGAATATAGGTACATAAATAAAATCGTCTTGCCCTCGCGAGCTCTATAATATTAAAAAATTAGTACGTAGATAATGTGTGTAAGGTCTTGCCGTCTATATCCAGTTTGTGCTCCCGCTCGAGGGCCCGAGTATATCCATCCATTATTATACTGCCTTGGTATATGGCAGTATAAATGGAGATGTATATTACAACATCCCCTCAATCTGGCTGAGAATGCGATCATTTATTTTATATACCTTGTCTCAGATTATGTTTGTAAAAGTGTGTATCTTATCGTGGCGTTAACGTCCCGGTTGTGCTCTCGCGCCCGAGGCCCCGGTTTCCGCTTTGTCTATGATCCAGGATTTGACAGATCAGTTAGTTACAGTGGACAGGCTGCCATCTGACCGTGAGCCAGTTGACAGGGGAACCTGACTTGATTGGATTATGGTTACACCTTCAGTCGTCTTAATGTGCAGGTTTCATTACGATGTTTTCCCTCACCATAAGGCTCTGTCCTCATTGGCAACGGTCGTTCGACCATGTCGTGCGACGTTTGATTTTGAGGTTTTCTATTGGTCATGGTCATGGTCGTAAGACCGTTGCCAATTAGGACAACGCCTAAGAACATCAATTAGTGTTCAATTACACTAATTTACATAACTCAGAAAAGAGTCATTAAATAAATAAATATATTCGTGGACAAATTCACACAGCGCCATCTAGCCCCAAACTAAGCAAAGCTTGTACTATGGGTGCTAGATAACTGATACTACTTAAATACTTTTTAAATACATACTTATTATACATTGGTACATGGCGGCACTGGGATTCGAACCTGGTACCTTTTGATTACGAGTCGGTCCCCTTAACCATTAGGCCACCAACGCTCTCATTGTCGCATACTCTAAATAAGTGGTTGTAGCTATGTACACCTAACCCAGATTGTGGTTCCCTTGGGAAAAAGGCGCGACCGATTTATACGATTACGATGTCAGACGTGTGGTGTCCGGCAGACTAGAATAGCACCAACCCCGACATGGGTGTCGTACAAGGCGACTAATGTTTTCGACACAAACAATCTAAGAGTCTCCGTAGGGTGGAAAATGGACAGTTGCGTTATCCATTGTTAAACTCCAACCCGCCGTGGAGATTATGGCAATGAACTCCCCTTCTGTGGAAGAGGCCCTAAGTCCTGCAGTGGACTGTTATGGTCTGTGATGATGATTTCGGGGACAAGGCTAGGAAATTATTATTCAAGGTGCTGGTTTCGTCGTCACGCGAGAGTTTTTTTGAGTGCAAAAATAAACATTTTCACATTTTGATTTCGCAACTCGATAGCATTGAAACGACCATTATCATTATTGAAGGGATACACATCCGACTTGCCATTTACCCTGAAAACACGTCTTATTTCCTATGTATGTATGTAAACTCTTTATTGCAATTAAAAAGAAATACAGTAGGTAGAATAATATCATTTTACAAAGCAAAGGCGGGCTTATCCCACAATGGGATTTCTTCCAGCCAACCTTAGACCCTCTGAAAGGAGATCTAAAGAGCGGTGGAGGCAATTTTGAGCACTTATAACTGAATAACTTTTATTTTACAGGTATTAATTAACTTAAACAATAGGCATTCATTTATGTATAATTTTGAACATAGCAAATATATATATATAGATATTAATATAAAATATACTATATAGATAAATAAATAAATATAATACTATACATATATATTGTTACTGATTTGAATGGTTACTGTAATTTGTATTTGGAAAGTTGCTAACTTATTCGCGAAGGGCCTTGGAGTTCTATGGTCACATAGCCACACTGTAACTGCACCCTAAGGCGCTGTCCTAATTGGCAACGGTCGTGCGACCATGGTTGTACCACGAACGTCTACGAATATTATTAAATCTATCATACGTAATCGCAAAAGCTACAATTTCAATCATTGAAATCAGATAATTGTTGGCAAGAGAGTTAGGTAGTTAACCTAGTGGACGCACCCTAAGGCGATGTCCTAATTCGCAACGGTCGTGTGACCATGGTCGTACGATGGACGTAGCTCGACCAATAGGAGACCTCAACGCCACCCGTCGGACCGTGGTCGTCTGACCGTTGCCAATTAGGAAAGGGGCCTATCATCTTTGAATGTGAGGGCGCAGGTTATCCTACGTCAACGAGTGCAAGAAAAATTTCACTTTGTAGCGATAGTAGGTAGACGCTTTTTAGCCACATTATAGCCACCAAAACATAAAAATCTTTAATATGGCTGGAAAGCGAAACTGCCAAGAGGATGTGAGACCGACCGGTTATTTTTACTTAGAGAATCCACATATGAGGATATGTAAGTACCTATGTCACTTGATCTACGATTAATTGCAAAAACGCAGCGTCTCACAAATAAATAAAACTGTTTGAAACCACAGGTGCGTTGGCACTATGAGGCCTAAGGTGATAAGTATGCCTCTTGAGTGTAAGGGCATTGTCACCGCGTCGCCACCGGACAGAAAACGTGCAGTCTACCCTATTAGCGCGCACACAACGCGGTGACTGTGCGGGTAAAATCAAACAAAGAAACCAAAATTGCATAAACATTTGGGACAAATGGACCAGAAATCGTGTATGGGTTCTGAAAAGTATGGACCACCAGGAGCTGAATGTAGGAAACCCCAAGAAAATACGTCCTTTCCAAAGTCCTTCCTTGCAATCTGGTTTATTGAGAGACAACGGAACTTGACAATGTCACGCACCAAAAAGGTGCCGCTCTAACAAAAAAACCGTATACATATCACACCCTCACCCTTAATAAGAAGTACCGATAACAATATATAAGGAACAACGATAACAATATAAAAGAAACAATAACTATTCTAGCTTAAAACAGTACCTATCAATAGGCTTAAGATGCTGCCGTGGCCTGAGTACCCGTCGCGAAACACTCGGCGGCCGGCCGGGGAGGGCGCGACCGGCCCGGCCGCCGCCGCGCCGTCGTCTTAAGCCAGCGGCTCCTGACCTGGTCTACGTGCCTCTTGACTGGTGGACCATTCCCCCCCCCCCCCAACTAAGTAGTTCCGCAAACCGACCCTTCCTTGCACGCTGCCCGCCACCCATTTTTTTCCTTCCGAAAATCCTCTAAACCATACATCTTCTCCCTCCAAATTCCCTAGGGGCTCCACCTGCATATGACACCTGGCTTTCTTGCCTCAGTCTCACTCGATCTTCGATATGCCGGTCCTCCCTTAACAAGCTTAATCTGTTACGAAAGTGCAAAAAGACTGCGGGCGATACTCCTGTGGTGCTGTGAGCAGCGTTTCATTACGCTAACAGGTATGACTGTAACGCCGCGTCCGTATCGCATCCCACTCGCAACGCTTTCCTCAAAGCCCGTTTGCACAACATGACCGCTCCTTACGCTGCTCCATTGGAAGATGAGTGATAAGGTGCAGTCAAGGCGCATTTTCATTGGTCGTTAGCGCCCGTGTGCGGGGTACGGGAGATTATCCCGAATGCGGTAGGCCCCCGAACGCATTGAATCGACCGACTTATCGACCGATGAATTTCATTAGTCATTAGCCAGCATGCGGGAAGTCCCCGAATTCGGGCTAACGACCGATTTATCGACCAATGAAAATGCGCCTTCAAGGTGAGCCGGATACCATTATTGACTAAGAATTCTGTAAATTCCTTGCTGGTAAACGGAGGACCGTTATCAGACGCCATTTCTTTAGGCAGACCGAAACGCGCAAACGTCTCCCGCAGAATACGAATAACGGCGCCAGCGGTCGTACTCCTCATCTCGAAGACTTCCAGCCACTTTGTGGTGGAGTCAATAAGAACAAAAAACGTTTTGCCGTTTAAAAGGCCCAAAAAGTCCATATGGAGGCGCGTCCACGGATCGGCAACGTACGGCCAGGGCTTTGAGACGCGCGCGGCGGCGCTACAGCCTCCGCGGCGCACGCGTCTCAGTGCGCGCAAACGGCCTCTATATCCGCGTCAATACCGGGCCACCACATAAAGCTACGCGCTACACTCTTCATCTTTACAATGCCCAAATGACCAACATGCAACTCCTTTAATAAACTAGACCTTAGCACATTGGGAATCACTAATCGATAGCCCCAAACTATCAACCCATATCGATGTATAACTCATTCCGTCTAATGAAATATTGTTTATCTACACTCGTATCGTAATGTTCAAATTACATATTCGAAAACAGTCGTTTAACGAGACACTTTTTTCACGCCAGTCCATAAAATTTTAAAAAATTACTTTTCGATACAGCATTTCCCATACTAATTTCATTACAGCTGTATCGTAAAATAACTTTTTAATCATTATGCAACACTTATATTTTTTAAATTCTTGTCAGGCGCCCGGACACGGTCAAATGTAGGCTGAATACTTAGATGTCTTTAACAAATTCAAATTCAAAATTTAAATTTTCTTGTTTATATTCTGTGTAATCATTTTCCCGCTAAACAGAATATTTTTTGTAATTGTTGTAATTTGTGTTTGTGAATGTTTTTCCTTATTTTAAGTAAATAAATAGATAAATGTGAAAATAGTTAAGTGAATTTCCCGCCGCTTGATATCCTTGAAGCGTAGATACAACAGAACTGACTCGCAGCTTACTTCTAGCAAAGTTGAGAAATTTATAGGTACGAAATTTTAACATAAAAATATGAGTGTAGATAAAGTAGTGTATGCAACTGCATATAATTAGGTATTAAAACACTCGTGTCAAACTATTATCATACTCGGCTACGCCTCGTATGATAAACAGACACTCATGTTTTAATACCCCCTTTTATATGACAGTTGCATAAACTACTATTAAGCTCGTCTCTTACACTACCCGGCCCTTCCGTAATGATATAATTCATAACATTTTTCAATGTTTCGTCTTAATGCAATTCATTATGCACCGTCTGTCTATCAACGGGGAGAAAATTCTGAATAAAATTAATGTAAGTAATTTCGTTCGCCATCTCTTTTGCCTTACCAACTGGCAACCGGGACAGTGCGTCTGCAGCGTTATTCTTACTTTGAACGTATTCAATATTGTAGTTATAGCCTGCCAGAATAACTACCCAACGCTGCATCCTACTGGCGGCCATGACCGGAATGCCCGCTTTGTCACCAAAAATACTAACTAACGGTTTGTGATTGGTTCGAAGTGTGAAACTCCTTCCGTATAAATATTGATGAAATTTTTTGACCCCATAGATAATGGCAAGCGCTTCCCGTTCGACATGCGAATAATTTTTTTTGGCCGCGTTTAGCAAGCGCGACGCGTATGCAACCGGTCACTCCTCGCCCGGTGTGAGGTGCGAAATCACAGCGCCCAGATCCACACTGCTGGCATTTGTCGTCAGCACCAGCGGTAGATCGGCCGTGTAGTGAGCTAGCACCTCGCTCGATACTAATAAACGCTTTACTTTGCTAAACGCTTTGTCACACGATTTTGATCATAAAAACTTTATATCTTTTCTTAGCAAAGTATAAAGAGGCGCCAGACATGTGCTAATATTAGGCACAAACTTCGCGTAACACATCACCAAACCTAAAAACGCACGCAATTCCGGCGTGTTGCAAGGTACTGGTGCCTTTTTAATTGCATAAATCTTGCCCGGACACGTATGAACTCCATTTTTACTGGTAACATACCCCAAATATGTCACGGAGTCTTGGAAAAACTAACATTTCTCTTTCTTAACCCGTAATTCATATAAATTTAATCTATCAAACACTTCGTGAAGTGTCTCAAGTGACTTTTTATCCGCACCAGTAATAATTAAGGCATTAAGGAACACACCCACTCGTGGCATATCCGCAAAGAGTTGTTCAAGCTTCCTTTGAAATATCCCAGGGCTGGACGCCAGACCGAAAATTAATCGATTGTACACGACCCCCATGCGTATTTATCACTGTAAATTTTTTAACTCGTCCAACTCAAACTGATTGTAAGTTTGAGACAAATCCAGCTTACTAAATTTATCTCCGCCATGTAATTTAGTCAGCAGATCTTCTACTCTAGGTAAGGGAAAACGGTCCACCTCGAGGCATCTATTCAAAGTTTGTTTGTAGTCTCCACAAATTCTTATGGTGCCATCATTTTTCATGACGGGTACAATAGGCATAGCCCAGACCGAGCAGCTTACCGGAGTGACACGCTATCGCGTACCATCTGGTCCAGCGCGCGCTCCACCAGCGCGCGCAGCGCGAAACCCGACTTAACCGCCGGTAAATCGTCCCAGACCGTTCGCAAATACCTCAGCATATCTGGAACTGAACGCAACTAAATCAAATCTATTTTCCGAAACGGAAACCTTGCTACAAAACGGTTTAGATAAATCAATATTTAATTCTGACAACCACTGCCTGCCGAGTAAGTTAGTGTTTCCACTAACTATAATGTATAAGTCCAATTTCTGTTTTTTATCTCCGTACTGTACCAAAGGAATTATTTTACCCGCCGGCCGTATAATAACGTAAACTGATGTCGCTAGCAATAACTTGCAACTAGAAAACATCTTTAGACAGCTTTTTAAGTTCAGCTGCGTATCCAGTAATGCTTTCGCTTTTTTTCTGTATTCTTTAACGAAATTTAAACCGTTCTGCCAGTAAGCTAGGTTTTGGTTGTAGGTGAATTTTCATAATACGCACCAGATCGTCATACGCCTTTGATGAAGGTTTATCCGGAGAACATAACGTCACCATGAGCTCATATGCTTATCTGCCCATTAAGGTAATCAGCGTGGCCACTTTCATTGATTGCGCTGATTTCACCTCATTCATGATGAAATACTGCTCCAACCGGTCCACATACAGGTCCCAAGAGTCCTTTGAAACGTAAAATTGTAAAATTTTGCCTACGGCCATCGTAATTCATCAAAACTCAAACTTCACCCAGAAACCAAATTACGCGTAGGCGATGACGCCTAGGAAATTTTTAATCCTCGTCGTCAGTAAAAAGTATGGACCCCCCAGGAGCTGAATGTAGGAAACTCTAAGAAAATACGTCATGTCATTCCTTGCAATCTGCTGTATTGAGAGACAACGGAACTTGACAATGTAACGCACCAAAAAGGTGCCGCTCTAACAAAGAAACCGTATACATATATCACAGGTTCTAACTGTGCTGGCTACCTTATCCATCAAACCGAATCATAACAATGCCAGCATTGTTGCTTCGCGGGAGATATAGCTAAGTCAGTGGCACCCATTTAGGCGGACTCCTCAGGCAATCCACCGGAATTATTTCTATCTAGCAGTCGCCTGAATGTGCAGGTTTCCTCACGATGTTTTCCCTCACCGTGAGGGCATCGATTAGTGTACAACTTAGGTATTTATCAGACTCAGAAAAAGTCATAGGTGGTTGGATCGAACTCGATATCTCTCGCTTCCGAGATCGACTCGCTAGCTTCGCCACCGACGCCCTCTATAGTCCTTAGATTTAGATGGGGGCAATTTGTTTGAAGCTAGGGTTCTATACTTATTTGTACAAAGAAAAGCCCAAGGAAAGCCCAGGTGCGTATTACTACGTATAGAGACAAGAAGGAAAATCGTAAACTGTACCTTGGTGTCCCCGGGGAAATTTATTTTCGTAAAGTACACGCATTTAGATAGTCGTCCGTTCATCCCCAGGATCGTCATTAACGGTTCCACCAGCGGTAGGGTTTTATCCCACTGGAATGGACGCGAAGTCTCTGGGTCTGAAAAGTTGGAATGTTGCATGGAACCTCTATTTACCTGACTCATTCCTCTCGCGCGGGAGCACAACGGCTCCAGGCCGTTCCACAAATTTACTTGACTTGATCGAAATGTAATCGAATGGTATCGAAAATACTTATTGTTGTAAATGTAATTGTATTGGATCGCAATAACAGCACAACGGCAGTTTTAATTGTAATAGAATACCAATAGCGCGTAAAACTGTCATTGAGATGAGACACTGAGACTCACTGAGAGTCACTGAGACATTAGTAACGGTAGCAGAATACCAAAAACGTGTCAAATTACCATTGAGCTGCAATTGCGTTCCAATTATCGGACTTGAGGGGCTGACGACAAGACGATTATGGTAAGTGATAAGTAGGTATGCAAGAGTAACAGTCCGTACACGATTTGTTCCTAAAGTTTATGCAATTTTGGTTTCTATGCTAATGACAGAAAGCTTATTCTTATGTAAACAAAGGCGCGGCACCCGCATAGTAATCGTGTCGCATCCGCACAGTCACCGCATCGTGTGCGCACATAGGGTAGACTGCACATTTTCTGTCACGTGTTTGTCATCGAGACTAATGATTGACTGATGACTGATGATTGAGAGATGTAACTAATGATTAAGTAATGGAAATTGATTTATTTACTAATTTATTTTATTTGACATCTGAATTTAATGGGACATTATTATTTATTACTTATACCATCCAATGATTTTATTTACAGTTTTGACATCTGAAATTACAATTTTGACATTTTGAATTTTTTATTTATAAGACATTGTTACTTAATGTTTTAAATGATGAAGATAAATATGTATCTTGACATTAGATTGGAATGTTGACATGTACATTAAATTTTATATAATTCTAAAAGTATTGTATGTCCGTAATGGACAATCTGTTGGAACTACTTATGTAATAACATCTGCATACCTGTATACTTACACAGTTTAACAATAAAGACAATTCTAATTCTAATTCTAATCGTGTAAATGACAAACCATAGAGAATTTCTTTTATCTCTGTGTGACATACGCGGTGCAGGTATGACGCGTACGCTTTTACTGTCCGGTTTGTAAGCGCGAATCATGCAACTTTTTTGTATTGGAATAACGAATTCAAGGCAAAAGAACAACACTAGATTATAGAAATTTTATGAATTTACATGTATAGGTACAGCTGCGTTTCTTGGTTTAATTATTAATATTTTATGCAAATTTATTAAATTACGTATGTAATGGATATATTTATATTTAAAATTTGATAAGCGCGAAGTCTCACATAAGGAATGATTCATTGATTTTTTTTATTCTATGCAATAACAAAACCAAGCCTACCCGATGGTTGATGGTGACCCATGACATCTACGATAAGGTTGCAGGCACCAAAAAACCACAGGTGAGGACTAAGATAAAATGGAACGTGGCCAAGCCATGCTCTGTGAACACGATGTATGGTCCGTAGAGTTAGTCATCTCTGGTATAATCATCATCACAGCCCATAACAGTCCACTGCAGGCCTCTGCAGGCCTCTCCCACGAAATAAGTTATTCCCATAATCTCCACACTTGTCAGTCGGGTTGGAGATCGCAGTGTTATAAATATAACAATGAAAAACGCTGCTGCCAATTTTCCAGACTACGGAGACTCTTGATCTTATGCCTCGAAAGCATTAGTCGCCTTGTACGACACCCATGAGCGGAAGGTGTTGGTGCTATTCTACTCTGCCGGACACCACACGGCCAATTACTTTAAACATGTTGTATTTAACTAATAAGGTCCGTTTTCCCCCAACACAACCCAATCTTGTCCAGTAGCTTCCAATTAGTAGCTTTAAATTACAGGCGTAAAGCATTTCACCTTTGACAATGACATTGACAACGCACCTGCGGCTCTGTATTTTTGTTACCTGCAACCTAAATGTAGGAATGAGGAGTTTTCCAATAGGTATCTAAAGCATTCCTAACCACTCACTAGATGGCGCCCCGACAATTTTGGTAATTGATAATCGCATGAAATAGGTTCTTAGCAAACAGAATATAAACACTGAGTACGTTGTATTGGATAATATTGTATTTGTCAAAAGTTTTCAACCATTTTAGAGGTTGTAATAATAATGCAACATAGTGCCAACTTCTATAAATATTTCATTTTACATTTCTTTCAACCTTTAACAGTTATGTTTATATTATTAACATTTTATTTTTAAGTTTAGTATTAGTTTATTGCATGAAATCACTGCCACCATCATACAGATTAAAAAAATATTACCAAAATTGTAGGAGCGCCATCTATTGATGCTTTTTGAAACCAACTATCAATACCTACTGGAAAACTTCTCATTGTATATGTTATGGGCGACAGTTACCACTACAGTTACATACGTGTTATAAACAATGTTATAAAATAAAAATATAACAATGGAAAACGCTGCTGCACATTTTCCAGCCTACGGGGACTAGATCTTTTGCCTTGTAAAGATGTTCGTCACCCACGAGTGTAAGGGGTGGGTGCTATTCTATTCTGCCGGACACCACAACACACGGCTCTGGTATTGTTAGTCCTAATAGGGTTGCAGGCTTGGCTCTTCATAATATCGAATGTGAGGGCGCGAAATTCCACTTTGTGGCTATAATTCCAATTTGTAGAGAAATTGCACTTTGTAGACGTTTAGGCGACCCACACAACGTAGATCAACCCGTGCACAGTCTGGCACGAAACATTTTTTTTATTGTGACACAAATTTCGACTTGTCATAGCATTAATACTTACATATCCTGTTGTGTGAGTTCTATAAGTAAAAGAAACCGGTGTGCGTCATATTCTCTTTTCAGCCACATTATAGTTTTAAAAGAGAAAAGTGACTTTAAAAGTGACATAGACATGATTTATTTTGACATTACAAAAATCCATAAGCGTTCACATTTTAAGGTAAAAAAAAGGTAGAACACTTCAATACTAAACTAGTACAAAGTGGGTACAAACACACAAATACAATAAATTATGGAATAATGCAACTCAAAAAAAATACCTCAGCTCAGCAGTAGCTACAGTGCTAAGTGTAATCGCCTAGTAAACGTCTACTATCACTACAAAGTAGAATTTTTCTTGTTTTTTTCTTACAGTATATAACTTTTTACAGTAAAACCGTATGACATAGACATAGACATTATGATGTTGCGAGGCTCGGCGAGACATATTAACACGAAATGTTGTTGGTTAGATGCTATAAATAAATAATTTATTCAAGAAACTTAAGCCTAAAATTACACCGTACTGTAGTTAGACGTACCTACTTATAAACTATGAATAGAACAATTCCAAGTCATTTACGACCAAAGTTAATAAAGCTGAGTAAATTAAGTATAAACTGTCCAAACTGACTTGTCTTATTTGGTTAAGGAAATTATGTATTTAAATGGATAATGTGCAGCTGTATTCGTTGAAATTCACATTCTATGTGTTTCTTGTGTAATTCTCGACATCTATACACAATATACGTAGCGTGGTTGATACGTCAAGTCATGATTTTGGGCATTGTTTGTTGACTAAATAAGACAAGTCAGTTTAAACAGATCATAGATACATAATTAAGTAGAAGGTACAAGGCCAATTCAATGTTGGTTACTGCTTAAGATTGTACGTATAATTAAACAACAAAAAGTATTGGTTACTATATATTTACCATCATCATCATCATCGTCCTAGCGCTAATCCCGGCCTCTGCCAGGGTCCGTTTTCCTACTCAATCTTCTCCACTTCGCCCAGCCTTCGGCATCCTCTCGTCGTAAGCCGTTGGCTCTCGCATTCGACTCTGCGATGTCAATCTATCGCTTCTTGGGTCGCCCACGGGGCCTCTTTCCTGATACCGGCAGATTCAGGCACCTATTTCCCACGTATCCCTGAGGCTTACGCAACACGTGACCAAACCAGCGCAGACGAGCCTCGATCTTATTTGCGATATCCCTTACGCCAAGGCTGCCACGGTTGTGCTCGTTACGTACTCGATCGAGTCGCGTAACTCGGCATATCCACCGCAGCATTTAAATTTCGTTTTTCCTATGTACGTGTGGTTACTATATATTTATCAATAGACAACGTTAGTCATCCAGCGAAGGTTCTTCCGTTATTCATCCAGACGACTGAAAGACACTGCGATGGTCCGTAGGCTAAACGCGCAGGCAGCGAACAGCTTTAGAGTTATGCAGCGCGATATTCAACGGAATGGAAAACGTTGGACGCAAGGCGGTGGCTACGCGGGCACAACGCGTTCGCTGAATAAAAGAAAGTCGCTTCCCGCTGTCTGTCCATATGTATCTATGTACACTTAGATCTTTTAAACAACGTAACGGATTTTAATGCAGTTATCTACAATAGATAGAGTGTTTCTTCTTCTTCTTATGGAGTCGATGAACTTAACTCCCCCTTACACTTTGTTCGCCCTGTTGTCGGCGACGCCTACAGCATTTGGACTGGCCTCGATCAAGTTCTCCATTGTGCAAGTTTTAGGACACGCCGAGCATGAGACGAGGTGGTCCATGGTTTGCGGAGTGATTCAAAAGAAAGGTTTATAAGAAAAAAGGGTAGGGTTTTTTTTATAACACCAAGGTGGCAAACAAGCTTACGGCCCGCCTGATGGTAAGCAGTCACCGCAGCCTATGGACGTTTAGGTGTATGGGTGGCAAGGTAAAGTAGGTGTACGTGAACTAAGTCGCGCCGGGTCCACTATTAGATTATAAAATAAGCCTTCTGTCTTTAGTATAGAACCGAAATTTGCAGGCGAGTGTTACTCGAGCGCGCTCCGAACAAACGTAGTTCGATCATATTTTCAATATTACGCTATCAAAGTAAATGAAATTTTGTAGACTGATCAAGAGACCAATTTGATAGCGTAATATTGAAAATATGCTCAAATATGCTACGTTTGTTTGGAGCGCGCTCGTACGCACGCCTCTGACGGATTTGGAAGAATCATCATAAAAAGGAAATTTGAAGATTCTGGTTACCTATCTAGATACAGCTGAACCCTATTACTTTTAAGTTAGTAAAAAGTTAAAACCTCACATTAAAAACAAGTTTTCAATTGAAAAATATTTTTTCATTGCAAACTTTTATCGAGCGTTCTCTATGGTCAGTCAGAGTACTTCTCAAGATACCGCTTATTATATTCGACTAAATTCCGAAGCAAAAAGGGTGAAAGCAAATAAAACTGTGATGAATGACTCATCAAATAAGGTCCATTTTTGTATAACGCTTTTGGAACATAATATAAGTGATATAAAAATGGACCTTATGCTACCTATGAGCAATACAAATACACTGTGATTTTCTGTCAAGGTTTTTGCTTCTGAATTTAGTCAACTAAATTCAGCCAGGTGTAATAAGCGCATAATCAGATGAGCCCAAACACGATGCGTGGTTTAGGAGTTCCTATGACTTTCCGTCTCCATCATCAGATCAGCTCGATGGTATCATAATACTATATCGCCAACGAATTTACATGAGTAAGCAATATTTCATATCTATCGGAAACTTGCAACATTTTACTAAGAACAAACAAAGGGACATGTGAAAATAAATAATAGTAGTTTATGCGACTCGCATATAAAAGGGGGTATAAAACACGAGTGTCTGTTTATCACACGAGGCACAGCCGAGTATGATAATTGTTTGACACAAGTTATACCTAATACCTAATTAAATGCAGTTGCATATATGTACTATTTTCATGATAAAATTTCGACTCGCCGCTTACTGCAAAAGTTGAGAAAATTTCATTGTCATAAAATAATATATGGTTGAGAGGTAAAACTAACAAAACAGATATTTTCAATTATTATTTTTAACTAGCAGTCTCCCGCTGTTTTTATTCCCTGTGGTTCCTCGCAGTTCGGATTTCTATAACTAAACATTCAACTATCACGCAGCATACTATTTTTAACGGGATTAATGATAAAGTATCCTATGTAACTCCTTCCTATTACTTAAAGAATTTTCAAATTTGGTTCAGTAGTTTCGGAGATTACTTCTAACATACAGACCTTTTCACTATATCAAGACCTACTACTTGTAGTTAGTTGAACGCAGAACATGCACTTCGAGTACTGTTAGGACTGATAGTAAACTTCATATAGCAAAAAAAATACCAGCATGAAGGTATCTTTTTAGTAAACTTAGACAAGTATTGTTCGTGAAGACGTGTAAAGAAAGTTATTTTGTCAGTTTTAATTTACCAAATTAACACATTCTCTCCGAAACGTAACTTAACCTAACTCTACTTCCCACACTAAATGATATAACACTTCCGAGGCAGCACACTGCGATTCAAATCCAGTTTATTTAAGCATCAATTTTCTAATCACAACCAACCACGATCAAATCTGGTCAGGTTCCCCTGGTAGCAGGGTCATGGAGGTCAGATGGCAGTCGCTCCACTGTAATTACCTGAGCTGCCAAATCTTGGATCATGGTCAAGGTGGACCCCGGGCCCTCGTGCGCGAGAGCACAACCGGGACTTTAACGCAAAGATTATTATTTTTTATTACACAAGTATTACTTAATAATGTAATACAAAATAATATTGATCATGTTGGCGTCAATACGAGTATACCGGTTGTGCTCTAGCGTGCGAGGGCCCGGTGTTCGCCCTGAATACCATCTAGGATTTGGCAGATCAGGTAATTACAGTACAGCTATGTGACTTTCGTGACCGTTGACAAGAGAATCCGACCAGATTGAATCATGGTTAGACATTCAGTTGTCTACTGTTACATACACATTTTACTATTACAATATAAAAGAGCTGTTGGCCGAGTGGTTAAGGTATCAGATTCGTAAGCGAGAGGTATCGGCTTCGAATCCCAGTGCGGCTATGTACCAATGATTTTTTTTTGAGTTAACATAACTATTTTTATTACGTTTACATACAATTAGTTTAATGCTAACCGATACTCTTACGCTAAGAAAAAGCTTCGTGATGAAACCTGCACATTCAGGCGACTGAATGTGTAACCTTGATTCAATCAGTTCAGATGGAAATCGCTCCACTATAATTATCTGATCTGCCAAATCCTGGATCATGATCAAGGCAGATTCTCGTGCGCAAGAGCACAACTGGGACATTAACGCCAAGATGATTTTTATTTTATTACACACAATAAACATTCACCCACCACGTGATAAACTCGTCAAGGTAAATGAAAGAAAGTGACCCAGTTAACAGGGAATCATGGTTAGGTACACATTCAGTAGGCTGAATATACTGGTTTACTCCTGATGAAATATGTAGGTGTGTATCATAACATAATGGAGTACGTACTTAGTATAGGGCACGTCATCATACATAGTATAAAACAAGGTCGCTTCCCGCCGTCTGTCCCTATGTATCTATGTACGCTTACATCTTTTAAACTACGCAACGGATTGAATGCGGTTTCCAACAGTAGAATGATTCAAGAGGAAGGTTTAAAAGCAAGAAAAAAAGGGTAGATACGTAGAGGTAAAGTACACGAACGAAGTCGCGCCGGGTCCTCTAGTTTATAATAATAATATGTAAAAAGTTAGATTTTATGCTGTACTGTATTAGCTCAGAGAATATTATTTAGTTATACATAGTTGATGCGCTCGGTGAGGTGACAGTGTCACCGTGTCAGGTGGCCGGTGGCGGCTCTGGAGTTTCGGTTTTTTTTTCTGTGGCCGTGCCGCGCCGTGACAAAACAGCCAGCCAGTGTTTTGACTGGTTCGTCTGTCTCAGCACGGCAAATGATATGCATTCAATGAATCCGTGGCGCCTCAAATTTTAAAATAATTATATATTTTTATTTAATTTAATGTTAGGTTAGGTTAGGGTTTTGACTTGAAGCGAGAGGTACCGGGTTCGAATCCTGCTGCGGCCGTATACCAATGACTGTTTTCTTAATTTATTTACATTACGTACGTATTACAGAATTTACGTACATTAGTTGAATACTAACAGTTGCCCTTATGGTGAGGGAAAACATCGTGATAAAACGTGCACATTCAGGCGACTGAATGTGTAACCATGATATAATCTGGTCAGGCTCCCCTGATTCCAGGGTCACGGAGGTCAGATGGCAGTCGCTCCACTGTAATTGCCTGATCGGCCAAATCCTGGATCATGGTCAAGGCGAACCCCGGGCCCTTGTGCGCGAGAGCTAATCCGGGACAGTAACGCAAAGTTTTTTTTTATACCACTAAGGTGGCAAACAAGCTTGCGGCCTGCCTAATGGTAAGCAGTTACCGCAGCCTATGGACGTTTGCAATACCAGGGGCATCACTCACACGGTGCCGAGACCGTAATAGTAGATTAAACACCATGGAGAGAAAGCAGTGTCTTGCATCAAGGGCGGCTTATTGGATCCTGCGTGTAGAGAAGAATCTAGAGTAAACTTATGAGGGTTGATTACGAGTATGTAGAGTGAGATAGAGTGAAGTGAAGACCCGCCCATGACAGCTTTATCCCAGAGGTGAAAACTCTACTTTTCACCAATCTAACGATACCTTAACTCATAACTGTCGAAATCTATCCAGCTTTTTCATCTAGAACACACGTGCTAAAATTTTATTTTATAAACTTTCAAACAAAATACCTACATACGCGCGAAAAGCATAACCCTTCCTTGGCGGTCGGATAAAAACTAAACACGAAAACTAAAAAAAAATGATAACATTTCTATGCCCTTAGTAAAGTTGTTCTAATCTACTCATCAGATTTTCACACGGTTCACCTTTCCTCCTTTGACGTAATATCTCTCGTGACGGTTTTTAACCGATTTCAAAAATAAAAGAAAGAAGGAGGTTCTATGTTCGAATTAGTTTTATGTAGTAGTATGATCACCGATTTCTCCGCCAATTGTGGACCGACTTTGACATTTCTTTTTCTGTTTGAAAGGGTATACTCCTGAAGTGGTCCTCTTTTCATGAGGTCAGGATCTGATGATAGGAACCCCGTGAAATCGAGGGCAATCAAGCAATAGCAATCAACAGGCAAGCGGGCCACCTGATGGAAAGTGGCCACCACAGCCTATAGACATTAGCAACACCAAGAGTA
Source organism: Blastobasis lacticolella (assembly GCA_905147135.1). NCBI lineage: Eukaryota > Metazoa > Arthropoda > Insecta > Lepidoptera > Blastobasidae > Blastobasis > Blastobasis lacticolella. Next base: position 22,346,660 of record LR990040.1, read on the forward strand.
TCGCCAATGCGTTGCCCACCTCTATAATACGTTGCTCTGGCAGCAAAAAGGCAAATGACACTCCACTGCCAAAGCCACAGTTCCTCAAATCCCCACCCCATGGAGCACTGGAGACCTTACTCACCGGCAGAAACACAATACTATTTAAAAGAGTATTGTTTACCTGTGGTATGCTGTAAGGTGGAGGTACTGCCCCAGTAGGGCGGCCCTATCTCTCTTAAAATCGTACTTTCTCCATTGCCAAAACTCTCCTCAAAACAGGTATTCAACTGATAACAACATAATTAGGCAGATATGATACATAAGCTCACGCAATGTCAAAAAGTAAATCATTTCTTACCTCTTAGCTATCCCCTCTGTTTTGTTATAAAGCGAGCGAAGGGCGCAGAACTGCTAGTCGCGTGTTCGAACGGTGGAACGACTGCCGCGTGCGCATACGATACGGTTCGAAAATCGAACGTGTTACCTCATTGGTGCTCTGTGAGAAAGTGATTGACAGTTGGAGTCGGAGTGCGCGGTAAGTTTGAATTTGGATTTGTTTTGTTTCCTTTTTGCGTAAGGTTTTGATTTAGGTGTAGAGAAGTTTATATAGTTTTAATTAACCTTTTTATTTTTAACACGACAAAAATTTGTACAGACAATGCGATGTCGAACAAATCTACATATAGGTGATACCATATTTTACGTACGGGTATGGTAGTTTGTATATTTAGGGTTAATAAATAAATATAATATGAAAATAAATTTAAAAAATTTCTGACTTAATTGTAATTAATAGTGGTGATTGGTAATTGTATTAGTTAAAGTACAGTTATTGCCACGAGAGGATTAAATATTTGTGTTTAATGTCAGTTACATAAAACTTTATACAAACTTGGGTAATTATATTTAGTTTTTACTAAAATTGCATAAATTGCGACGTATTACGGTTTTTGTTTTAAATAAAGAAAAAAAATTAATTGATCTATTTGCTCTATTTTTTTTTAAAAGGCAGACAACATAAGAAAAATCTTTATAGTTATGGTAATTAGGAAAAAAAATAATAACACTGGCAGGTAAATATAAAAAAAAAGATTAATAAAATGAAAGCGAAAAGTCGAAGTTACATAGGTAGTGCATTACTTTTTTTATACAATTTTATAAATAATAATTAAGTACCTAACTATTAAACAAATGAAATTCCCAAAATTTAATTAAACTTTATTACTATTATATTATTACTTACCGCCAAATACGAGTAGATATCTTTAAAATATATCAAACCAAAAACATGAATTCATTCCACAATCCAAAAACACAGAATAAGGATTACTCAGCAAAACCACGGTCACTATACATTCACACCTAACAGTGCTCTCACTTATAAATCCATTTCGATACTAATTACTATAAATTCAGAAAAAGAAGAAATAACTTGTTTTAATAGAAGTAATTAAATTTGAAACACATATTTCCGTAAATTATTGGTAAAAAATATCGCAAAGAAACCCAACTATAACTAATCGATTTTGTAATTTCAAAACACTTTATATAATTATTAGCATAAAATCATTCATACTCGTATGGCACAGTAGTTTATTTCTGAATTCTGTATGATTCTAAATTCGATCTGTCGTATTAATAGTAAATTGGCTATAAACCAAGGGGATAAAGCAGTGTCTTCTGTAGCGCGGGAGTTATAAACTCCAGAGCGAAGCTACAGTTATGTAGAGTCTTGGATGAAGCGAGAGGTTCAAGTCGCCTAAGACTAAGACTAAGACTTAATTCTAAAGGTGAATACACTACTTTTCACACGACAGTATTTGCATTCGCGCCTCTCTTCAGATGACAAAATAATTCATTGTGACAAAAAAAAAGATCAGTTTTCTAATAAACTCTTGGGAATTTCGTACATTATCTCCCTGCATGTAATGATGCCATAGTTTACGTTGACATTACGTAACTAGTACAGTCGCCTGCAGTGATCACGTTAGCCCCGCCCGCGTCTCGAGTCGGAGTACTTTGAAACGAATCTGTTTGAGAAAACAACCATTTAGGATTTTATAGTGCGTTAATGTCGTACTGTTTTTTTAGACCTTTGTTAATATGTCAAGGAAATTATAAAATAAAGTACAACCTTGCCCTGTTAAAATTAAATGTGTAATGGAGTCTGTCGTCCTAAGAATCTGACCTATATCGCCAAGTGTAATGGTACTCTATTAAGTTCTTACGAGTCATAAAAGTGCTTATCTACTTACTCTTATATGTACAATAAAAAGGCTTGATTTATAGTTATCTACGTGTTATTATTTTTATCCCTCAAAGAGAAAAGCGGGATGATATAAGTTTGACGTGCAACGCCAACGCCATAGACAGCTATGGCGTTGGCGTTGTAGCTCTCGAACAGTTGGACCGATTTCGATGCAGTTTTGTTTATTTGAAAGCTAGTTTAATCGAGATAGTTCATCAGTTGCATTAAAATCTATGCTGTGCTGATTAATGCTATGTACACACCAGCCGAATAAACGCCAGCGGTTTCAAGGACCTCCGTTTTCCTATTTGGACGGATTAGCAAACGTCAATGATCGATCGTTGGAGTGTGTCGGCGATCCGAAACGTGACGGTCACATCAAAGGGATAGAAGCAACCGACACAACGTAGTTTGGACGGAAGCCGAATACATTCGTTGGGAATGTGTAGCAAAAGGTACCTGCTTAACAATTTAAACTTAAAAATGCCTGTTATTAATATCATATTCCAAATATCCCACTATGTTGGAACTTTCTCCCACGCACACTAAGGTTATGGAATGAATAGAGAGGTTCCCTGGAGAGTACAACATGGAGTTTTTCAAGAAAGGGATGAAAATGTTTTTACGTGGTCAGAAACGCGTGGATGGTGCCCATGGTATTGCAAATCCAAAGGCTGCGGTGACTTCTTACCATCAGGCAGGCCGAAAGTTTGCCATCTTTGTGGTAAAAAAAGATCATAGAGTAAAAATGGTAAGAGTAGCTAATAGAAATAAAGTCCAAGTTTCAATTCAATACCCAGTAGCTACATGTTTATTAGTTAAAAAGATAACGCAATGTGAATTAGGCATTATTGTTGTACGCTCCGGGACAATGTTTCGATCTGCGCCTGCGTTGATTCGCGGTACAATGCGCATTATGCTGTTGTCGCACGTTTTTCTACGGTTTCTGTCCTGGAAATAGGCAGCCATTGTTGTGAACACGTTGTACCTCCGTTTACTGCTGCTTACTTGACCCTGGTTGTGTGTGGTGACCAGCAAAGTGGAATATAGAATGCCTTTCTATCACGGATATCGTTTGAAGCTCAAGGCGAGGCAGGTAATTTTCTTGAAAAGTTAATTAGGAAGAACGTCATTTTCGGGATGTCTTTTGAACCTTTTGGCGAGGCAAGTAATTTTCTTGAAAAGTTAATTTAGATGAATGTCATTTTATTTATTTACAGTACTTATAAATTACTAATACACTGTCATGTGCATTCCAAGTGATTTTCTGGGTTAGTCATCTATCTTCTCAGTTGGTCAATTTCGAAGGACGTCATTTTCTGGTTTAGTCAACTTTTTAACTTTTACTTTTAACTAAACGGATTTTTATGATACTATGCATACTGAATTCCTGTGATAGTACAATGTTGTGATAGATACATGAGGATCTGATGATGGAGACAGAGTGTGTGTGTCTGTCATGATGCGTCTCGATCTCAATATGACAATATTGCCTTTAGACCAGTGCCGCTTCCTTTGTTTTCCTTGTTTGCCGTTTACAGAAGAATATTAAAATAAAATTCCAATCTCAAATCCCTACAACGAGATCTACTTTTGCCAACCAGCAAAAGCAATTTTAATTACTCACCTTGACACCACGTTAATAATTCAAGGCAAGTGTTAAAAACTTTCATTTCAGCCACGCAGTACAACTTTACTCAGATGTAAAGTATAATTATATTTCGTAGAATGTAATCTTTTTTTAATGCGATATAGTGACAACCGAGCAGAGCAATGGAGCGTCGGTGGCCAAGTGGTTAAGGTATTCGGCTCGTAAGCAAGAGGTACAAGGTCAGATGGGTATCGCTCCACTGTAATTATCTGATCTGCCAAATCCCTCCCACTGTCGCAGCTGGGTAAATACAAGAAGTCGCGGGCATATGCTAGCACAACATAAACGTTTATATTTTTTTCTTTGGAAAACCATCAACATATTACATAACAATAGTTACAACCATAACTACAGTGAGCTAATTATAGGTTTCCACATAAAATACATAAAGACACAATAATTTATGATATGAGACACGAGTGTCCAAATCAAACTAACATTTTGTGACAAAAAGTTATATTAAGCCAAGTCACACTTCGTCGGGTCTATTCTTATTACCTAATTTCTACCATTATCTACCACTACCACGAGTCACAACAGCTATTATCGATTGTGTACTATTGAGTCGTAAGGTGTAAAAATCGTAAATGTTTATGTTCACATAGTCTGCAAAACATAACCCTCCTTCCGTCGCAGTCGGGCAAATACCAGAAGTCGCGGGTAAAAGCTAGTAAAACATAAAAACGTAAACAAAAAAGTCATATTAAGCCAAGTCACACCCCGTCAGGTCTATTCTCATTACCTAATTTCTATCATTATCTACCACTACCACGAGTCACAAGAGCTATTATCGATTGCGTACTATTGAGCCGTAAGGTGTAAAAATCGTGAATGTTTCTCCAATTGAGTCTGACCTTTTGTTGCGACACTGGTGGTTTACTCGACCACCGACTACTGTTTAATTGGTGGATTTTTTAAGCAACATGTAAATAGTAATTGCAATTTGATATTTAAGTATTGTAATTTGTATATTTCTTTACATCAGTATTTAGGAGCGTCTGTGGCCTCGTTGTAAAGGTATCCGACTCGTAAGCGAGAGGTACCGGGTTCGAATCCCGCTGCGGCCATGTACCAATGACTCTTTTCTGAGTTATGTGTATTAGTTTAACACTAACCGATGCTCTTACGGTGAGGGAAAGCATTGTGATAAAACCTGCACATTCAGGCGACTGAATGCGTAACCATTATCCAATCTGGTTATATTCCCCAAGTAGCTGAGTCACGGAGGTCAAATTGCAGTCGCTCCATTGTAATTACCTGTGCTGCCAAATCCTGGGTCATGGTCAGGGCGGACCCCGGGGCCTCGTGCGCGAGAGTATTAACGCCAAGATGATTATTTTAGTATTTTATTTATCATCAGTTAGAGAATTTCTTACGGAATTCCTTACACATCCGTACTGTAGTAAAGAAAAGCAGCGAAACCCGCGCAAATCCGGAAGAGCTAGTATAAAATATTAATAAATTAAGAAATTACTCTATGTTTTAACTTCTCATTTCAAATACTCAATGGATAGGAACAGTGGGTAGCTAATAATTATAAACATTAAACAATATTCTCATTCAAGCGTGGCGTGAAATATACTTGGATGTGTTAATTCGCATTTATTATAACGTGTAATTACAACAATCAATAGTTAATATCGTTTCTATTTTACACCGTCACGAATAGAAAAGAATTATAATAATAATAAAAAACAGTTGTTAAATATTTAATTTTGTTACTATATTATTAAAATAATATAGGAATGTCAAGGTAACATTATGAATAAGCCCGTTATAATAAATTACTTTTTCTGAGTTAGGTATCTAAACTAGTTAAACACTAACCGACGCTTCGGTGAGGGAAAATATTGTGATGAAACCTGCACATTTCGGCGAACCATGATCGAATCTGGTCTGGTTCTCCTCGTAGCAGGGTGACGGAAGGCAGATGACAGTCACTGCACTGTAATTACCTGATCTGTCAAATCCTTGATCATGGTCAAGGCCCTGGGGGGGGGGGGGATTCTAGAGCTGTGACATTTTATCTAGCCAAAAAATTGTATTGAAACGTAATTGAAAACGTAACAAAAATTCGAATTCTAGATATCACTGAAATTAGGCCCCAGACCCCCGAGTACAACAGGGACATTAACGCCAAGACGATTATTAGTGTGCATGCGTGGGAGAAAGGTCCTTTGGAACCGCACAGTTCACTCAAAATATAACTTCGCATGAACAAGCCCGTAATAATAGAACAGTCAATCAACATGCTATGTTATACTTACATGGCGACAAACAACTTAGTTAGTATTGCCCGGCATTCACGAATGTCATCATCTATAATAGGCGTTAATGTCCCGGTTGTGCCCCAAGAGGGATCATACGAGGGATCCAGGAGTTGGCAGATCAGATAATTACAGTGGACCGACTGCCATCTGACCTCCGTGACCCTGCTTCCAGGGCAGCCCTGATTAGATAATGGGTACATCCATTCGCCAGAATGTGCAGGTTTCATCACGATGTTTTCCCTTACCGTAAGAGCATCGGTTAACATTCAACTAATGCACATAGCTCAGAAAAGAGTCATTGATACATTTCCGCAGTGGGATTCGAACCCGGTGCCTCTCGGCACGAGCCGGATACCTTAAACACTCGGCCACCGACGATCACCCAGTCAGTACACTCTCGTAAAATAAAAGGGGAAGTTTATGCCGCTATTAAGGGGAGTAGATTTATGACAATTTCCGCGGTGGTTATTTTTATGTTCGGAAAATTTGTTGTTTATGGTCTGAAGGAGATATGAGGGTATTGATGTGATAAGTGTTTTAGGGCGTATACACGTAGAAAGCTGGCTACCAGCGCCGATCTACCAGCACTTATCGGTGATCGTCCACTTAGATAATCTCTTCATAAAGGAAACGGGTAGAAGCAAAGGCTGGCTGGCTGCCTGTCTGAGTAACTTGCATAATGTCGAGCTAGAGAAGATATTTTTCTGCTAGAAAATGTATTTCTCCGTAACAAATTAAAATGTCAATATCCATTTTTACCGCCAATACTGTGTTGTGTTCCCTTGCAAATTTAGAAGCAAATGGCGTCCTACCAGCGCTGATCGGAGCAGGTCGGAACTCGTCGGCGACGTTCGGCGCTTATCAGTGCTGGTATGGCACAACTACCTGCGCGGGCCACTTCCGATAAGCGCGGGTAGATCGGCGCTAGTGGCCTGCTTTCTACGTGTATACGCCCTTAGATGTGGCCCTTGTCATTTGAGTTATTGGGAGGCTTTTTGCGGGTACTCCGATAACTGCGTACGTGGTCTTTGTTGAATTATTCATATATTGTTTAATAGATTTTGCCCGCGACCTCGTCCGCGTGGAAATCGTTTTAGGGCAGGTTATCTTTTTTCCAAACGACAATTTTAAATGACCTCCCTAATGTATGGAATCTAGTACTACGCAGAGGTCCAGCTGTACTTATCTCTACCTACCTAACCGAATTAGATGAAACATGGGCTATATTTTAAGTTGCACTCCAAACTACTACACTGTGACAACCACATTTGTAAAAGAGCTGTAACTGTACATATTATGTATCTTATGAATGTATGAATAACATGTATGTATGTATGTGTAAGTAGTTACTATTAAGATACACCCAAATTATAATTTACCAAAATGCAGCTGTTACTGTAATACGATTAAAAAAGATCCATATCTGCCGCCATACAATAATACGTACATTGTTTGTATGTATTGCTTGTTGCGTTTCAATTTGAAGAAAGCTATCACCGTAATTACAGGCATGAGATGTCACAGAACACACGTTTCGTATTTTCTATTCCGCATGAAGAAAAATGAATGTATGAATTGTAAATGTTTTGGATGTTTTCTGGCCGTTAAATGAAAATTAAAAATAAATAGATTATAGAATTTTATCAACACTTCCAGACCTCTTGGTGTTGAGCTATCCACCAATATCAACTTCAGTCAGTACATGGGGTAAAGTATATACACGAACGAAGTCGCACCGGGTCCACTAGTAGAGTGTTATAAGTTAGAATTGTGTGTCAGTCTGCGGCGTCGTAGCTCCGTAACGGATGGACCGATTTCGATGCGGTTTTTTATTTGCAATACAATTCGTTTGAGACGTTTATTAGTATTGTTTCAATAAAATCGGTTGCGTAGTCAATAGTCATTGTATTTATTGCAATTTATTGACGACCTGAGTGGTTCAATGGTCAACATCACGTCGTCTGCCACGCAAGAGGTCCCGGGTTCGATTCCCGACCGGGCAGAAATTGAAATGATGAATTTTAATTTCTGTTACGGGTCTGGGTGTTCTATACATAATAAGTATGTATTTAAAAGTATTTAAGTAGTATATCAGTTATCTAGCACCCATAGTACAAGCATTGCTTAGTTTGGGGTTAGATGGCGCTGTGTGAATTTGTCCACAAATATTTATTTATTTTATTTATTTATTTATTTATTCATACAGTTTGTACCGGGTCCACTAGTTGTACAATAATGTTGAAAAAAAAATCGGAACCAAAAATCTAAAGAGACAAAACTAAAAAATATACTTTTCTACAACTTACTGCACGAAACCCTTACCACGATAACCGCCGCGCACTTGACCGCTTTATGGCGCCAAGACACAAAATGAAGCAAGTTATTGCCTAGAAAGCAAAAAAATTCCAAGTGCAACGTGTAAGTGTCAGTGAAATGTAACAGCTCGTGTGTAAGTGCTTATATTACGTAAGCCGCAGAAACACGGAAAGTTATGGCCCAATAATAATTGTGGCGTCGAGGCGAGCTACTCGACCGTGGTTTAATCAAAACTGTGCACTTAGTATGGTTATGCTGCGGGTTTTTGTACCACTGGGCAAAGAAGCTTACTGTTCGCGGGAGATCACAGTCCGAAACAGTCCACTGCAGGACTTAGGGCCTCTCTATGGAAGGGGAGGTTATTGGGATAATCACCACGCTTGCCAGGCGGGTTGGAGATCGCAAAGTTTTAAATTTAACAATGGAAAACGCTGCTGCCTATTTTCTAGCCTACGGAGCCTCTAGATCGCTTGCCTCGAAAACATTAGTCGCCTTGTACGACACCCACGAGTGTAAGGGGTTGAAGCTATTCTACTCTGCCGGACACCACACGCGGGAGATGGCCAGTGCCATATACATAGCTCTGTAGATATATCTCACGACCTTATGGGTGCGTCCAAACTTCACGAACACACGGCGAATGCGTTGTTGCTGCAACAGCTCGCGCGCGGCTCGCAAGTTGCGCAAGCGGCGTGCAATCATATGGTAGAATTTTAAAGGTTTGTTGATAAAATCTGAATGCATATTCATAGCAATAACACCTAGTGAAAACATTTTTGAAGTCATTTTTGAAATGACTAAGTTTATGAAGACAATGTCAAGCGCAATGATTATTTCCTTTATTCCGCGTTACGTAAGTTTACCTGGGTGTCGAATAACGTGATCGGGCAAGATCGCAGTATTCAAGCCGCATACATCTTCTATGGTTAGAGATATCGTGAATGTGGTATCATAAGCTAATTCACTAAACTAAAGAAAAGACACTAGACTAAAATCTTTATTTTTACGGTGAATTGCAAGTAGTGCGCGAGCCATTGCAAACGGCGCATTCGCAGCGCGTTCGCGAGATTTGGACGCACCCTAATATTACTGACTTGCCCTTCAAACAGGAACACAATAAGATTGCTTGCTCACTAAATCCGATCCTAGTCCGTAGAAATAAAGTCCAACATTGGTGTTTCAATTGATTCGCCACCTATACATTCAGCTACGCGCTATGTACGAGACACTGTATCTGAATTAAAAATAATATACATACAAATAGAAATGTGGCCATCTCGCCACAATTCGGATTGGATGTAGTACTAATGGTTTATGAGAACATCGCTTGGCGGTATAAGGTCCACGATATTGACTGTGTCCTAACTCTTAAGTGTAAGTAAGTGATGTAAGTGTTTTCTTTTGAAATGTATCTACTTTGTTGTTGCAATAAAGAGTTTACATACATACACTCTGGTGACATTGTTCAACTAGATACCTATTGGAAAAACGGCACGACTCTGGTGGACTGTGCTAAAAGGCACTAAGATTGTAAAAACAAATAAAAAATATTTATTTTAAACAAGTTACAATAAAACTTGCGTAATTTTGGTGGATTTATGGAAGACCCACATTCTGTACGAACGCAGGAAGTCGTTTGTGGAATCTAGTTTACATATGAATTCAAACCACAGTCAGGTCCCAGGATGGGTAAGGTCAAAGTACCGCGGTGACAGCTGAGTGTTATGGTTGGTTATCATAATTTTGTTCCTTTTATTGCCCTTGGGATCCGGGCCCGGTTAAGTATTGTTTGTGTGTAGGAGTTTTTATAGGGGTCATTTTTATAGTGCGTATATTCATAAGTTAAAAGTTATTTAGAGTGTATAGACTGTGTAGGAAAACGTCGTGGGAAGATCAGTAATTTCTTTTTCACTTCGGACGAAAACCCGCCGTGACTTCGTTCGCGAACGCTCTATCTATTCTTAAAAAGCGCATTAAAATTCGTTGCGTAGTTTAAAAGATTTAATAAGCAGCGCCTGTTGTGTCTTTTGTTCTGTTATATTTCTCTGTATATAATTATTGTGTACAATAAACAGTTAAATGAATACATAGATATATAGGGACAGAAGGAGGGAAGCGACGTTGTTTATCTATGTATAGATGGAAAAGAGGTGATCGGTTTGCTTCATCGCGAGTGTAGTTTAGCCGTGGTAGTTAGCTCTGTGGTGTCCGGCAGAGTAGAATAGCACCAACCCCTTACACTCGTGGGTGTCCTACAAGGCAACTAATGTTTTCGAGGCAAACAATCTAAGAGTCTCCGGAGCCTGGAAAATGGGCAGCAGCGTTTTCCACTGTTATATTAATAATACTGCGATCTCTAACCTGCCTGCTAAGCTAGGAGATTATGATAATAACCTCCCCTTTCGTGGGAGAGGCCCTAAGTCCTACAGTGGACTGTTATGGGCTGTGATGAGTGTAGTTAGTGAATATTGTTTTGCGAACAGTTACGGTCACTGTATTAAGTGTAAAACCTGTATAAAATATGGGAAAAATGTTGTAGTTGTTACCTAGGAGACGGTAGCTGCACAATAAATCAATTTATATTCCTGTTGTGTGTTTTACTTTCATACTAATATAGTGTGAAAGAGTAAAATATGAATCGTTTTTCTAATATAAGGTAGCTTATATAAATTATTTAAAGCACTCATTGCTTTTATGCAGTTTTAATTAAGATTACCACGGTAAGAAATAAATACAATGACGTTGTATACGCCTATTGTGCCCAAACACGTGTAAGTCTTAAATTAAATTAAAGATAAGAATCTTAAATTACATTATATGCAACATAATTATAATTTTCATTTCGTGGTTTCATAGGAATAAGTTCTCAAATGAAAATATATTTTTTCATTACAACCGCGTACTACCACGAGTACTATAGTACTCATCAAGATCATTCCATGGTCACCTTCCAACTCCATCATCAGACCAGCTTCATGGTACCATATTAATGCATTGAAATCTAAGTTACATAGGTACAAAAAATTTCAGGCCAATTTATTGCCAGGAAACGGGTCAAATTAGGCTTCCAGGACGTACAAGTGACGTGAAAAGTCGTGGAAGGGCGTGAAATTAGCCAACTCGTACAAGGTGGAGTGATTGCGGATTTGATTGTGCCTCAATGGGATTCGAACCCATTTGAAGCTGAAGGATACATAGCTCGCAGACCTGGTGGTCTTTGGGAAGGAAACATTCTTGAGTGGCGACCACGTACTGGTATCGCACCAGGATGGTCCCCCACGATATGGTCGGATGATCTTGTAAACCGTAGGGAAGCTATGTCCAGCAAGTGGGCGTCCTGCGACAGAGATGATGTCAGAATCATCAATGATGAAAAGATGTCAAAGTCATCAGAATGGAAAGTGAATGCACGGCGGCTTTCACATTGAAACATGCTTACGCACTGTACGTAGGAAAGGAAGGAAGGAAAGAATTCGACGACTATTAAAGCTGCCAATATGAAATAAACTCATATCATTGTTGTTTCCGTAAGATTATTGCAAAAAGGTGAGAAAATTTGCGCATAAGGACATTCAGACACAATAACATCGAAATATTGAACATAACTATTTGAATTCAGAGAAAGTGCAGGTAGAAATACTATAAAAACTCGAAAACATCATCTAAATGTTTTCGAAAGTCAACATCTGCCGTCAACGACGTCATTTTGGGAATATTTTGAAAGTAAAATTTCAAAACATGCAGGATCGTTTGCAGTAACCTCCTTAGCATGACATGGTTTTTATATCGTTTGGAACACTTAGGTATAATAAGACTCATTGTATTCTGATTATGTTTGTTTAGGAGATAGCAGCATGTCTCTACGCAAAATAAAGTCAGGATATTTGCCATGAAATTAGGAACAAACAAACAGACAAATTGGCTTCGTTGAATAATCTAAATAAAAATAGGAAAATAAAAATGAACGTTGTATCCAAATTCTGCCCAATATAAGCCATCGAAAAAATTTTGCGCGCGTGCTGTCCCGTACTAAGAAACGTTACTATGAGGTCTCATAGTGCGTGCGAGCGCAGGCGCTAACTGACAATACTTGTGTGGCTATCGGTTTGATGCGTCCGTCAAATGATTGGCATTGATCAATCGTAGAGCCGTATTGAACGCAGTGCGTTTACTGCCAATGCCAAGAATGCCAAGAAGAATTAACTTGTTTCTTGACAATCGATTCTGTAGTTTAGAAAATTAGGAGTTTAAGTAACCTTTATCGTATAACGGATCACCGAGGTTTTAACAAAAGTGACCTCTAGTAGGTAAGGGTGCGTCCAAATCCCACGAATGTGCCGCGAAAGTTGAAACAATTACCGCGCGCGTCTTCAATTGTTTCGTACGGTGGAAAAGCAACAATGAGTGGTTTTCAATTTGACAGTTAAAAAGAAAAAGTTTAATCTCCTTGTAAATAGATGGCGCTGTACTGAAATCTTATGTCAAGTTTGTCCTTAGAGTCAGAAAGGGGGAGATATCACTTAATTCACGTCGTAAATTGAGTATGCCATGTTGATAAATGATAATCACCCCGATAAAACTTGTCTGATTTGAAAAAATCCAAACAGAAACCATTTAATATTATTGACATATTAGCACTGAATTGCGCCATATATTTATACAAAAACTCCTAATAACGTCTTGAAATCCTCACAACCGCGCAGCGCACGAACCGTTGCAGCATTCGGGGCGCGTTTGTAATATCTGGACGCACCCTTCAGAGATTCCATGCTGCGTCTACTGGCTACCATAAGTTCGTCTGTGATGAGGGTCACCGGAAGCCGCCAGATACGTGTAGCTTATAACTGGCTGTTCTATAGTTCTTTGGAGGAGGCCCACAAACGTAAAAGAAATACAGACTCCGTGATCATTAGCGTATCTAAGGCTATTTTCCAGGGGGCCTGGCCCCTGAGGCTTCCTGTTGAATGAAGTTTTTTACGTACATATGTACATACGGTACATCCTGGGGTGGGCATCAGACCATTCTGGGGTGAGCACAGCCCACCCGGCCACCCCCCTTCCTACGCCTATGTCCGTGATACACTAAAGAGATGTGAAATATGCAAGGTAGGTTTGACAATTTCTCTTGTTGTACATGACCGACACACTCACAGGTCCGAAAATTCGCTGCCATTTTGTTAGATTTTGTACAGCGTTGTCATGCCATTGTCACACACAAAAATGGGCCGCCATTTGCACTACGAACTCTGCTAGATTTGCATATTTCACTCGTGATTTAGAGCACGGAGTCTGTATTTCTTTTATGTCTGAGGGGAGGCCTTTGTCTGGACGTCGTCGTGATAAGGTTTAAATTTTAGTGGACATAATAATTGTGTTTTAACTTTTGAATGGTACACTGTCAGTTAAACCAGTCACACCACGCATAGGTGCAAAACGGTGCACCATAATTATAATTATTTTTTATTCAGTCATCATAGGTACATGAATGTGGTAAGATAATTATGGTACCGCATTTTATGGGTATGTTCCGGGTTTCCTACCGCGTACCTTTGTTGAAACCCGGAACATACCCTTAAAATGTGTAATAATAGCGCGTTTACTGCGGACTGATGAACCGATTTCGATGACATTTTCTTCATTTGAAGTGCGTCTGTGACTTGATGGCTGGCGGGTCGGTTTAAGCGTGAGGTACCGAGGTCGATAATTACTGCCACCATGTACTAATAAGTTACGTAGTTACGTACATAGTTGAGAACACTAACCTACTGAATGTGTACATAAACATGATCCAATCTGGTCAGGTTCCCCTGGTTATAGAGTCACGGAGGTCAGATGCCAGTCTGCCAAATCCTAGACCACGGTCAAAGCCGACCCCGCGCCCACACGCGCGTAATCCCAACCGGTAGATATACTGACTGATACCAAAATATTAAATTATTCAAGGCTACCAAACATTTGCCTATTAGCTTTTGGACGTTTTTTATAATTTGTAACGTTCACGATAATATCGTCACGTTACAATTTATAAACGTGCTCAATCAAAAGGTAGAAAATTATTCACGTGTCGGGTGATGACAGGTAATTGTGTCATAAATTATCTATAAAATATTGTACAGGTAGGTTACCATTACAAGTTTGTATAAATCAATGAAATTTTATATTCTTGAAGTTTGTAAATACTTATCCAAAGTATATCACGGTTATGATTTGGTGCCAATGGTTATTTTACGGTGTGATTCCTTATGTTTTTCCTTTGCCAATAAAAATTATTTGATTTGATTGAATTACGAACTGATAAAAGTATTACTGTCCAACTCAAAGTTATAACTGATTGGCAAACTCGCATCTTTTTATCTCTTCCTCTCTCATTGCGACAACTTTTCGAAAGTATGTAACGAGAGGCACGTGCAATACGCCATTTTACAGGCTTTTATTTAATTTGCAATATTTGTATGTAACTATGTATGTTCGGAGCAAATCTTGCAAAATTTGACCCACTTCTCGGCGTTCAATTGAGCTGAAATTTAGTATACCTATGTAACTTAGATGTAATGAGTACTATACCCCTAGGTAATTTTCAAGGTCTGATGATGATGACGGAAGTTAGTCTTAGGAACTACTGAACGCAACAAGATAACCCCATCTTGTTTGGGCTCTTTGTAATGGACTTGATGACTACTATAACGCGCGATAAATGCTTTTTATGAACATTTTTAGTACCTATCAAAGTTTAGCTAGGTACATTCTATCATCATCATCATCTCGGCGTTATGTCCCGGTTGCGCTCCCGCGCGGCACGCGAGGGGCCGGGGTCCGCCGTAGGTACCTACTATACGAATTTGTGTAAATAAGTCTTTGTATTGTTTCTAGTACTTTTTTCTGTGAGGAAGAGGCCTTGAATCGGACAAGAACTTCCTTGATCCAAGACCTCGAGTAACGGTATATAATATATGACGTCACGTCGTTGATGATATGTATAACTTTTATTATGTTAAAATGGTACAATACCATACCTATGTACGTGACGTGTAACTTAGTTATCAATAAAGAATTTGTATTTGTATTTGTCACAATCGCCATTTCAAAATACTAAGACAAATCAAAGAGGTTTATGTAAAACGGATAAAACACTTTGCTTAAAAATAAAGTGCCAATCGGCCTCCGAGACTGTTCTATCAGTCTCGGGGTCCCAGCGGAAGACCTTGGCCGACCTTGCTTCGTCAACGATATTAGGAGACACATCTAACGAGTTGTAAAATCATTGTGGTGCTGAAATTCGACCTGTCTTAAACTACGAAGCGGTCACCCATCCAGTTTCCGGTCTCTGCGGACGTTGCTTAACCATGCTTATCGATCAGACAAGTACACTGCTGGACCAGTGCCGCTTTAAACTTAATTTTTATTTGGATAAAGTAAATCTTGCGCTAATAATGGGTAAAAGTAACTGCGTTGTGAATGGATAACTTGACATGATTGACGACCAGCATGTCCCAGATTGAAAAGACCATCAATCATCGCATATGGAGGTACTTTGACGACCTGAGTGGTTCTATGGTCAACACGGTCTGCCACGCAATAGGTCCCAGGTTCTATTCCCGGCCTGGCAGAAATTAAAATGATGACTTTTAATTTTTGTTACGGGTCTGGGTGCTCTATGTATAATAAGTATGTGTTTAAATATAGTATTTAAGTAGTATATCAGTTATCTAGCACCCATAGTACAAGCTTTGCTTAGTTTGGGGCTAGATGGCGCTGTGTGAATTTGTCTACGAATATGTACACACGGGTGAGTAGCTTAGAGGTCACAATGCTGGTATGCTTTGCAGAGGATCCCGAGTTCGATTACCAGTCAAGCTTCTACCTGAAGAGAGATTGATCCATGTTCCTACAAGATAGGGATACCCCAGTCGTATAGACATACCCTAGTCGTTGAAAAATCGCGATTATTTCAAAATTATTGAACATTAGTTGGCGTGGTGTTCTACTCCTATTTATCTTCATAAATAGTTTATACAATTTAAAACTTTCCTCGTGAATCATTCTGTCTATTGGTGTAAACCGCATTAAAATCCATTTAGTAGTTCGAACAGACTGACAGATAGTCGCGGTTATAATATGTTGTGATTTAGAGCTGTAGGTAAAGAAAGTATCGTGTTCAATATTCATTTATTGAAAAGTTACCGTACCTAATGTTTTAAACTATCGCGGTTATTATCAAGGTACGTGGTAGGAAACCCGGAACATACATTTATCATACCTATTGCTAAAGTAGTGTTTGTTTTGAATTTAAATCGGAACTGTAGGCCAACTGTTATCACAACATTTTCCAGTGTTTGACATGAATCTGAGTGCAAACATTGTTGCCTATTGTTCCACTTATTGTTAATCTCTTCTGTCTGCTGATAATGTAATTATTTGTAGTTGTGTTTATTATAAATTAAGCTTTTGGCCGCGATTTCGTCCGCGTATAAATCGTTTGCTTTTACCATTTTAAATGATTTCCCTATTGTATGAAAGCTTGTGCTACGGAGAGGTCAAGGCTGTTTCTCTGGGTCTATCTAACCCATATTAGATGTTACAGGGCCTAGATTTTAAGTTGTACCCCAAATCCGAAAAACAAACAGAAAATTTAAAAAAAAACCTTATTCTATTACTATTTCTTCATCTTTTAATAAATATGTTCAATGTACAGACACACTTTTTACTGTTTTATTATATGTGTATTGCTACTACAGTGTTCTAATTTCAATATTGACAATGTAAACACTGTACTTATTAGTATCCAAAACGATTCCATCAACTCGTATTCTTCAAAGGTTATTTCTATGCGCATTTAAAAAACAAATTCTGGAATTTCTTGCAAATCCTAAATTGCTTTATATTCATGAAAGTTATTTGCGTTCGGCAATGAGAGCACCATTGAATTGATTGGTTCATTATCGATGCTAGGACTTATCATCAGTATTCTAAGTAACAAGCAAATAAGATTTTGAAGGAATTTATTTTATCAAAAGAGCCGGTACGATTTTTGGACAATTTATTTTTATTTTATAAATTTGTTGATAGTTTTATTTCGATTTATTTGGCTACTAGTGGACACGGTGCGACTTCGTTCGCGTGGTATCCTACTGCTACACTGCCCTACATTACCCTACACCTAATTCTACCCTACCCTCAACCTACCCTACATTACCCTACCCCTACTTCTACCCTACGCCTAGCCCACATCTAGCCTACGCCTACCCTAGACCTGCCCTACACCTACCCTACACTACACTACGACGTGAAATTCTCGCCACCATCTGAGTCTACACCTAACACTTATTTTCAAATCAAATCAGATATCTGTTCTAAATCCACAAAGAAGAAAAAATATCATTCACCGAATGATTTTCTTTTGTTTTTTATCATGGCGGTTATAGAAGCCTTGGCCTCATCTCGCTAACTAGTAACAATGTTATTTTCGCAACATCTTACGGAATACCTATTTATCTAGAGCGTTCAATTGTTTTATGATCTTGTCTTGTGACGCAACCGACAAGAAATCGATTCATCATTATCATGTATTCTACAATTTTACTTTTCATTTACCAACAGCCATCGTTTAGTTGAGATGGTTTAATTTGTTTTGATTAGAAATTGATTACCACCCGCGGCTTTGCTCGGCTATTGCGTTGTTATGTCTTTTAAATCAATTATAGTTATGTTTTCAATACAAGTTTTTATTACTTTAGGTTTGTATGTATGTGTTTGTGTTCATTTGAAATCTTGCCAGTCTAACTTGACCCACTTCTCGGTGTTCGATTGAGCTGAAATTTTGTTTACCTGGTAACATGGATGACAATGCATTTATATGGTTCCATGGAGCTGATCAAATGATGGAGTCGAAAGTGAGTGACAAAACTAATGAACGCAACAAGAACGACCTGAGTGGTTCAGTGGTCAACATGCCGGTCTGCCACGCAAGAGGTCCCGGGTTCGATTCTCGGCCGGGCAGAAATTGAAATGATGAATTTTAATTTCTGTTACGGGTCTGGGTGTTCTATGTATAATAAGTATGTATTTAAAAGTATATAAGTAGTTTATCAGTTATCTAGCACCCATAACACAAGCTTTGCTTACTTTGGGGCTAGATGGCGCTGTGTGTGAATTTGTCCACGATTATTTATTTATTTATTATTTATTAACCATCGTATTTGGGCTCTTTGGAATGGTCTTGATAGGTACTATATCCCTGGGTAATATTCAAGGTCTGACGATGAGGACAGTATACTATCCCTACACCACTTATTCCTTTTTTTTCTTGCTTATAAATCTATCTCACGAATCACTCTATCTTTTGTTAAAAACTGTATGAAAATCCGTTGCGTAGTTTACAATATCTAAGCGTACATAGATACATAGGGTCAGGGGGCGGGAAGTGACTTTGTTTTATACTATGTATAGAAGTTCGTCTGTCAAGGGATAATAGAGACACAACTGTAGAATCACGTAATGGAAACTAAAAATGACAAGGCAATCATGGTACGCGTACCTAGGTCTTAATTATGCACAGTCTAGTTCATTACACTGTGTCAACATTCGACATGTAATTAGGTCATTACAGTTGCTGTCACCTCTAGTTATTAGAAAGGAGACCATATTAAGAATATTAAAATAACAATATAAAATTATGTGGTTGGCTAAACACAAGCGCAAAGTTCGAATGGAAATCGTACACAAAATTAAATGTGTTGTATTAAGGATTAATTCAAAGTTATAGTTAAATGTTTGTTCATGTATGGAATAAACAATCTGCCGGAAACCCGCAAAATCAAATATTTATTATTTAATATTCCCTACTATATTGATCACATTGTCTGCCGAGATAGCTATGGCTATGTTATTATTGTATTTGCTCAAATATTTAGAATCGTTGTTGGTATAGTTCACAATAACATTTTGTTTTGAAATGAAATTATTTTTCAGTATGTTCCCACATTATGTCGAAGCCAGCCAGTATGTAAGACCAATCTAGGTCACTTGCATACTAACCAATGCTGTTTACCTAATTTAACCCTTACGAATTAAAGGAATTTTTAACTGTAAGAACTATCTTCCGCTTGAGAATGGGGGAACTATATTTAATTTCGGGATAAATAAAAGCAAATACCTTCATAAAGTGCGACTGCGAAGAGCGTAGGTGGGCTATTGGTTGTGGCTGGTGGCCAACTTGTATGGAAATCTTAAAAGCTGTGTAACTTTGAAACGATACATTTTAGCGAAAATCTGAAGGACCACAATCATAGATATTATTTTCTGGATCACGTCTACAAAATTTCATTAAATTTGATACAGTAATATTTAAAATATGATCGAACACGTTAGTATGGAGCGTGCTCTGGGAGACTTCTCTTAAGGGTTCCGACTCGTAAGCCAGAGGTACCGGATCCAAACCTCAGTGCCGCGAACCAAAGTACGTGGACAGAGTTGCGTGCAAAAGCTAGTTTATAAATATGTGTAATGTGTGTAAGTATGTATGTTGTCATTGTTAAATATTTCAAGGCGAATCACATGATAAGCGTTCGCTATGAATGGAACCTGCCTTGTGGTATATCAGTTCACCAGATATGATTCAAAAGCGAAGGCCAAACATTCACTGTTCAACATGAGTAGGTAATTGATTACAATTGCACACCTTACTTACTTTACTTAATTTTACTTACTTTAAATCGTTAATGGCTATGTTATACGGCTATAAACAATCTATAAATACTAAATAGTATACAACAAAGTCGCTTCCCGCCGTCTGTCCCTATGTATCTATGTACGCTTATATTTTACAAAGCACGCAACGGATTTTGATACAGTTTCCAACAATAGATAGAGTGATTTAAGAGGAAGGTTTATAGGGTAGGCGTACGCGAACGAAGTCGAGCCGGATCCACTAGTCACTTGATAAACAACTATTGTAACGATTAGTCACCGTGACCTTATTAACCTTACACAGAAATGAAACAAATAGGTAGGTAAGTAGTAGAAAAAGTAATAACCTCAACTGCTACTAAAAAATTGAAAAGCAATAAATCTTTAATGTTTTTCCGGGAGGTTTATATGCATAATTCTTGCATATTATAATAGAAAAATCCCTAAAACTGTCACGCGAAACCGCGCTAGTAATCCGCCGCGTCTGTCCATACCTATGCCTATAATAAATTCTGAATTGATTTTAATACGATTTTCACTGTTGGTCGGAATGATCCAAAATAAAGATTTCTGTGTACCTATAATTTATAAATGTTTTGTTCGTGTAAATATCTTATAACCTGGCCGGTCCTAACGTAACTAACTTGGTCGGGGGGTTTTTTGATCACTGAAGCGATTTTAATGAAACAATGCTAAATTAAATTGACTTTCAAATATATGACGATAAACATTGACGATGTCGGAAAAGGTTAATCCGACTGGGAGCTTTCATTGAATACATGAGACAATAATAAAACATCAGTAGATCCATATAGTACCAAGAAAAACCCCAGAACCCGAAACGATCAAAACTTCGTAACAGCTTTTGCGCCAACCGTCGTGCGGAGCTTAAAACAGGAATGCGGTCGCTGGCCAGCGCTTGCGCACAATTTGGTTCGCGAACGCAATAGGCCGGTCACGTGCTCGGCTTGGAAACTCGCTTTCTTTCATTTACCTTGACGTGTAAATCACGTGGGTGAATGTTTACTGTAATGTGTATGTAATAGTACTTATAATATTTGTTTTACTTTTATTTAGGACAACCAACAACACTTTCCTACACTGATAAAAGTTATAGCATCTTATAGCTAATAGTAGTTTATGCAACTGTCATATAAAAGGGGGTATTAAAACATGAGTGTATGTTTATCATACGAGGCGTAGCCGAGTATGATAATAGTTTGACACGAGTGTTATAATACCTAATTATATGCAGTTGCATACACTACTTTATCTACACTCATATTTTTATGTTAAAACATCGTACCTATAATTTTCTCAACTTTGCTGGAATTAAGCTGCGAGTCAGTTCTGTTGTATCTACGCGTCGAAGACATCAAGCGGCGGGAAATTCACTTAATTACTTTCACATTTATCTATTTATTTGCTTCAAACAAGAAAAAACATTCACAAACACAAATTACAACAATTAGAAAAAATATTCTGTTTAGCGGGAAAATAATTACACAGAATACAAACAGGAAAATTTGAATTTGTCAAAGACATTTAGGTATTCAGCCTACATTTCGCCGTGTCTCGGCGCCCGACAAAAATTTAAAAAATAAAAGTGTTGCATAATGATTAAAAAGTTATTTTACGTTACAGCTGTCATGAAATTAGTATGGGAAATGCTGTATCGAAAAGTAATTTTTTAAAATTTTATAGACTAGCGTGAAAAAAGTGTATCCTTAAACAACTGTTTTCGAATATGAAATTGGAACATTACGCTATGAGTGTAGATAAAAATACATTATCTTTCTAAGTGCAGCCTTAATTATAGGTTACCGCGACAAGAAATATAGGCAACATCGTTTAACATTAGCTTAATTAGGTATATTTAGTACTTAAGGTACTAAATATAGTTTTTGGAAAAGTTATGTTATGTAAACATGTAGGAAATATAAACAATGTAGACATCCGTTATTTAATTTTAGCAATAGATACAACCTTAGAAACAACAATATCGGAGAGCCGTGAGGGTTCAGCGACAGACTTTAATTGTATAAACCCTAAAATTTCATTGAAATTATACAATACAATACATATACAAAACATACAAGACTAAACTAAATAAATAATACACGTATTTTACATCGGTCGATAAATAGCCCGCCTCTGACAGTACCAGGGGCAAAGGTGCCCATCACGCTGCCACGTTGAATGGTTATGGCTAACATTTTCATGTATATGTAACAGTAACATGTGTATGAAGTAGTAACATTTGTATGAAATAGTAACATGTGTTATTTAAGTTTAGTTTGACGACCTGAGTAGTTCAGTGGCACTGGTATCGGTCTGCCACGCAAGAGGTCCCGGTCCTCGATTCCCGGCCGGGCAGAAATTGAAATGATGAATTATAATTTCTGTTACGGGTCTGGGTGTTCTATGTATAATAAGTATGTATTTAAAAGTATATAAGTAGTTTATCAGTTATCTAGCACCCATAACACAAGCTTTGCTTACTTTGGGGCTAGATGGCGTTGTGTGAATTTGTCCACGATTATTATATCATTATTTTATTTTATTTATTAGTTTAGTTAACAGTGACAATCATGTATTGCTGGCTGATTATTCTAATATTTGTTAAGTACTGAACTCTATCTGCTCTATGTTTCTTCTATATTTCTGTGAAGGTTGCTTAGAAGAGATCCCTTGTAGCGATAAGGTCGCCTTTTCTCAACTCTGATTTTAACTGTATCTTCTGTATTATGTTTTAAAGAGCAATAAAGTGTTTGTCTATCTATCTATGTGTATATAATAGTATATTGTGTAGGTATGTAATAGTAATAGGCGTCTGAATGTGTAACCATGATTCAATCTGGTCCGATTCCCCTGTCAACAGTCACGGAGGTCAGATCGCTGTAATGTATTTACCTGATCTGCCAAATACTGGATCATGGTCGAGGCGGATCTTCGCGTGCGAGAGCACAACAAGCGATCTCTGTAATCAATAAACTTTTCCCCGTATTCTATTATTTTTTTGGGATCAAAAGTACCCTATGGCACTCGAAAATAATGTGGCCTATTAGTAAAATAATGTTGAAAATCGGTTCGGTAGTTTCGGAGCTTATTCCCGACATACATACTTACAAACATACCAACCTATCCTCTTTATAGAAGTATAGATTCTCCCGATATTTGCACTTAGAAATCTTAGTTACTCAGTACACGTAACAATGAAATATCATCATCAGCCGAAAGACACCCACCCACTGCTGAGCATAGGCCAGCTACTGAAATATAATATGGTTTGTTTGTTTAGTTTTCTCATTTACATTAGTGGAAGAATACACAGCAATCATACAAGTTTGTACAGTTGTCTATTGTATAATAGCCTACAAACGAGCTGTGGTGATGGTATGTCGTTTTCGAACGTCACTACTAGCTACTTCATCATCATCAGAATCGTAGCAGTCAATTCCGGCTTCTGCCAGAGAGTGGACCCTTCTTGATCTTTCTCCCCCATCCTTAGCTATCGCATTCTTGTCATGCTCTTTGCTCGTATCCGTCTCGATGTGGGGTTGATATCCCGGTTGTGCTTCGCGCACGAGGGCCCGGGGTCCGCCTTGACCATGATCCAGGATTTGACAGATTATCCGACACATTCGTGCAAAAAAGACAAGGTGAGATGTTACGTAAAAATATTTAAAATTGGCTTGGACAAATTCACACAGCGCCATCTAGACCCAAAGTAAGCAATGCTTGTGGTATGGGTGTTAGATAACTGATGAACTACTTATATACTTTTCAATACATACTAATGTACATACTATATCCAGACCCGTTACAGAAATTAAAATTCATCATTTCAATTTCTATCGAATCCGAAATCTCTGAGTGGCAGACCGGCCAAATCATAACCTTTTGAATCATACGTAACCAAAACTTCGGTCTCAAAAAAACAGTTGATTAACAAAGCAAGCTTATCAGATTATCAACAATTGAATTCCAAAGGTTTTCTCACCGATTCACTGCTACTCACACATTATATAACTCAGTTGAGCATCTGCTAGTTTTGATGTCATTGACTATAAACTTTCTCGATCACATTGTTTGAGATATAATGCGGTGTCTGTTCCAATGGCATGGGAAACATTGAGGTAGTCCACATTTTTTTCTCACTAAATGACTTCCATATTGTTTGAGATTGTTCAGTGTTGAGGGTTAATTAAAATTGTTCCCTAATGATTTAATTTCACACAGACGAAGTGTGATCATAATTTCCATATTAATCTGACATTTTGTAAACGCGATATAGAAACCAATATGGGGTTTCAGATATTCGGTAAAATATATCGTTTCAAAGTTTCACGGGATTTAACATTTCAATACAAATTTTAAGTAATGTACAAAGTTGGATGCCAGGCACCCAGATGGAGTGGATGAAATCTATCCCATCGTCGGAGGGTCCAGTGGCGGAAAAGTGACCATAAGTCAGTCAGAGTATGATGGGCTGTTAATTATTGTACTTCTCATTTTGAATACATTACACAAGGAGCGTTTAAAATGCTGAGTTTCTTTATTTAAATAGCATATTTCGTAAGGCGGATTTTTTAATTATACTATTTCATGTTCCGCGCGTAATGGACTGTATCTCCGATTTGACCTTATTCTAGTAACTTGTGTCACGGAACCTCATATCGCTTAGTAAGAGTCGGTACGGAGTGGATTCTTACGAATCAAGGGCTGGACTATGGGGACAGACTGACTTATAATACTTTCTAACTTCTCTAGTGATCAGGCGACAATACACTTATACCTACATACATACATAAAGCTCCATCATATTTCTAATATTGCAAAAAGTTCATTCATATATCCATTAAATGAGGGTAACTAATGATATTGAGTAGAGAATTGACGCCGTCCAGTGAATAAAATAAGTTAAAAAGTTATTAATTTTAAAGTAAATTAAGTTATTAAAGGTAGTAAAACGAAAATTTACACAAGCTTTATTCTAACTGAATATGATCTACGATCAGTCAGGGCCTTAAGTTCGCTAATTTACTTGCGTCTATCGAATTTTAATCGAATTGGAATTGGATCACATTAGCAGCTCAAAAATCAAGCCATTAGTAACGGTAGCAGAATACCAAAAACGTATCGAACTGCCATTGAGTCGATATTGCTAATGACGGTGTGGTTCAGTGGTCAACATACCGGTCGCCACGCAGAGGTCCCGGGTTCGATTCCCGACCGGGCAGAAATTGAAATGATGAACTTTAATATCTGTTACATCAGAGCCTTTCATAACCGGGACCAGGATTAGAACATCTAGCTGCATTCTTTGGAGCCTGCAAGGAGTCGCTGTCGTCGGATACGATGAGGAGGACTATATATTTATTTATTTATTTATTGCGATCCAATTACAATTCGATAGAAACATTAGTTAATTAGCGGTCTCGAGGCCCTGAGTATTTGTTAAGACAAATCAAACGAGCCCAATTTCGATGGGTTTACCATATGACTACTTAGACCAGCCTCATGATACTCTACCAAAACATTGACATCCAACTTTCATAGGTATACAAAATTTCAGCTCAACTGAGTGACGTAAACTGGATCAAGTTAGCCTTCCAAGATTTAACCCGAACAAATATTGAAAGTTAATTAAAAGCTTGTAAAAATTTCTCTTTGTCTTGCCCTCATTACACTAGATTCGTTAAACTTGTCTGTAGTTTCAAGGAACATAAAAAAATCTTCTAATAATCAAGGTTAATTTTCATGTTCATTGTCTTTTTCTTTCAAGAAACATAAGGAAATTCTTCTAATAATCAAGGTTAATTTTCTTTTTCATGTTCTTTGATCTTTGAGGTTTAAAGCTGTCTGCCCGTACTAAAATCTGTCTGTACCTAAGTTGGAAATTTGTTGTAGCTAAGGTAAAGTAAAATAAGGTACCAAAGAATATTATACACTATTTAATAATTTGTGTTGTGACTTCATGATGGAACTCCATTATTATGAATTAAATTACCACTTTATTATACAAATTTTATTAAATTGCAACCGGTTTCGAATTACTCATCTTCAGGTATTATACAATCTTAAACATGTAATCATTGACGATCTTTGCACATAATGTTCGGACCGCTGGAAACGCCTTACGCCGAACCCTCGGTCCGAACCGTACGTGACAGCGCATGACAGTTTGATCCGCGGTTGGAACTGCGACTGTTCTATCCGCGGTTTCATCCGCAGTCCGATCTTTAGTAGTAAAGACTCACAGTCCACGCACCATTTCAAAACAAAAAATAATCACAGATTTAACCGCGTTCCGAACCGTAGCCACCTTTGATCGTACAGTTTGATTTGCGGTTGGAACCGACGGACGGACCGGCAGTTTTATCCGCGGTTCGGAAGGCAGTCCGATCTTTACGTGTAAAGGCCGCTATTGGCAGTAACGTTACTATGAGGTCTCACAGCGAACGCACAGGGTTCCAAATGACAATACTTAAATGGCGATCGGCACTAAGGGTCTGACAAAATGTACAAAATTGACCAATCATAAAGCCGTGTTGAACGCAGTGCATTCACTTAGCAAAGAGCCACTGAGTATCGAACTCGGTACCTCTAGCTAACGAGGCCAACACGCTAGCTTTTTGGCCGCCGTCGCTCTAATTGGTATCGATTTCTAATAAGGCTCTCGATAATCTCGTTAGACGGGAACGAAGACTCAAAGTGGATTAATTAATTCCTCTTAGTGATATTTCAATTTTGCCCTACCAATTTACGGGATGATCTCGAGCAAAGTGCCGGTAAACTGAAGCAATTTGGTAAATATGGGGCTTCCTATAGTGTTACCTAATTTGAAGCGAAGCGTAAATATTTGTTTACATAGAGATAATGTATCTACACATAGTATAAGACAAAGTTGTTTCCCGCCGTCTGTCCCTATGTATTAGTACGCGAACGAAGTCGCGTCGAGTCCACTAGTAATTAGTATAAACAGGAAAAGTTTGTATGGTTGAAAGTTTGTTAGTTTGGATATTGGGAGGTATCTCCGAAACCACTAAATCGATTTTGAAAATTATTTTACTGATAGGAAGCTACACTGTTCCAGAGTGTCATAGGGTACTCGGGTACCCGGAAAATAATAGGATCTTGCGGGATAGTTGAATGTTTACTAAGATGACATGACAGCGGATGACAACCGCATGGTTCGGATGGGCACCTCATAGGAAACTACACTATTCCTGAGAGTCACAGGGTAAGTTTCGGGTACTTACTTTCAGTCCCGAAAAAATGATAAGACCCCACAAGATAGGACTGCGATCCGAACTGCGCGCGGCTGAAACAGGGGACGGAATAGTGATTACCAGATGCAGTTTACGGGTTAACCCGTTTTCAGGCTATGAAACCTGTAACTGCGAAAATAAAACATGGTGTAAAAAATTAAACTTGTTTCCCGTAACGTTTTAATTGTTTCCCGTATAAATATCTTAATCCCATATTTTTTGTTCTGGTTACCCTTAAATCAAGCAGTGGCTGCTGGCAACCCTTGGACGGATAGTGAGTCATAACAGCCACGTGGGAGCTTAGCAACTAGGCTGACCTAACTCTGGTTGTCGGAAAACAGATATGAACCGAGATTTCCATCCGATATTCTCAATCGTAAAATGTCGCTTAATTAACCTAACGAACAGATGTCGGAAATAATACGACAAAGTTTTAATTAATCATCCTGGCGTTAACGTCCCGGTTGTGCTCTCGCACGCGAGGGCCCGAGGTCTGCCTTGACCA
Organism: Blastobasis lacticolella; assembly: GCA_905147135.1. NCBI lineage: Eukaryota > Metazoa > Arthropoda > Insecta > Lepidoptera > Blastobasidae > Blastobasis > Blastobasis lacticolella. The sequence goes on from LR990040.1 coordinate 22,374,591, forward strand.
TGATCCAGGATTTGGCAGTTAAGGTAATAACAGTGGAGCGCCGGTTATTAATAAAATTATAGTTATTAATTAAAATGAGACGTTAATCTACATAAAAAATAAATAAATCGCTTTTAATAAAACAAATCACTGTAAATAAAAGCTGTTGGCATTGTGAAAAAACGGAGACCGAATAAAAAAAAAAATTTGCTGATATCTGCAACTATCACTGTATCAATAACTTTATCAAAGGCCCAATACAAAGAAATTACTTTTTTTTACAACCATTACACGAGAGCAATTTTCAAATGTAAACAAAATGAACTTCAATCTCCGAGCACATACCCAAATAGAGGTGAAACCTAGGGCGATCACTTTTTATTTATCACGCGACTATGACAGAAGGAGTGTTATGTTTTTCCAGAGTCTGTTTTTATAAATGTATGTATGTCTATTTCTTTGGCATAAACTACAGTCCTAACGGCTCATTGGATTTTAATAATATTAGGTGTAGTTAGATTCGTCTTCGTCACTTGGTACATTAAATTAACAATACTTCAAAATTGCGGATTTTAGGTGCCACATTTGAAAGTCTCTTTTCTCTAAAAACAATCGATTGGGATTAATCGATTAATTTGTTTTAAAAAATATATATAACTTATACTCATATGTATATATAACTTACTACAAGATTTTTTTGGTTTTTTGTTTTTAACAGCGTCAGGGTTTTAGTTTTTGTACTACTTACTTGTTATACTTTCTTGCAACACCTCAGTGATTTTGCCAGTGATAATGTTTAAAATTTTTACAAAATTGGTTCTTCTCATCTGTCACTATAAAAAGCAATGTATGTCGAAATTTTTATTACACTAGCCAGGCATTTGACGAATAATTAATTTCTATATAACTGATTATCATACAACGCTCTTCTACTTGGTTATGTGTTCGATGACATCAACTAAGTCACTAAGGTTAGATGCTGACCGTATTATGTCATAGAGGTTGCCGACCCTGTCTGTCTGACGCTACCACGTCTAAGGGCATTAAAGCATAAAAAAAGGACTGTAGCTGTGTGGGTTGGTTGCAGGGATAATGGAGAAACTTTTTGCTTTGAACTTACAGCGTCTTTACAAGTATTTATACAGTAGAGAGTATACAGACAAGATGTAAAATATCTTGGATGAGATTTGAAAAATATTTCTGTAAGCAGTTATATCAATGTCGTAGAGCTCGTCTAGTCTAAGATGACGCGCCCCACTACTTAGTTAGTTGATTTCGATGTGTGAGTGCAAATATTAATAACGATACTTCATCTGTGTGGGAGAGTCGATTGCTCCAATTGAACGACGCGAGCTCCTACGTTGGTGTCTCACCGGCAACTGAATGACCAATTACAACGGCATTTGTATATGTATTGCGTCCATATTTTAAACTTGCTTGTGTGCGTTAATGCGATAGTGGGGCGCGGCATTTTAGATTAGACGAGCTCTACCTACATATGCGTACCTTAATTTTATAAAATTGTATTAAATTACTAACACAGTGGATGTCACTCACATGTTTGTAGATTCAGTAACGATCTGACCAATAAAGATATTAATTTATTTATCATATATTGGCCGCGTGGTGTCCGGCAGAGTAGAATAGCACCAACCCCTTACACTCATGGGTGTCGTACAAGGCGACTCCCTGTCGAACGACGCGAGCTCCTACGTTGGTGTCTCACCGGCAACTGAATGACCAATTACAACGGCATTTGTATATATATTGCGTCCATATTTTAAACTTGCTTGTGTGCGTTAATGCGATAGTGGGGCGCGTCATTTTAGATTAGACGAGCTCAACCAGTGCGATAATGTTGATTTAATAAAACACGCGTATTTTACAAGCTTTTATTTTGGTTCTCCTTATCTGTTCGCAATAAAATCTTGCAAGTTATATTTGACATATTTTTCGGTTCCGATTGAGCTGATATTTTCCACACTTTTGTAAGTTCGCTGACAATGCAATGTTATGATACCATCGAGCTGATCTGATGATGGAGAGGGAAGATGGACATAGGAACTCCTACAGTACGCTTGGTAAACCCATCGAGTTTCGGCTTGTTTGATTAGTCTTGACAAATACTTTGTCTGATCATGGAGAACGCGTGATGAAAGCTTGCAATGAATGTTTTTTTCTTTTGAACTTGTTATATGTAAGGTAAGAAACCAGGACACTACATACGACACACTGGTAACTTAACCATAGAACTGCAAATGTCTCTACAACAATTAATAACATGACACATTATGTTTACCAAGTTGTTACGTAACATATCATTATTTTATAAGTATCAGATCATCTTGGCGTTAATGTCCCGGTTGTGCTCTCGTGCACGAGGGCCCGGGGTCCGCCTTGACCATGATCCAAGATTTGGCAGGTCAGGTAATTTCAGTGGAGCGACTGCCATCTGACCTCCATGAGCCTGCTACCAGGGGAACCTGACCAGATTGGATCACGGTTCCACATCCAGTCGCCTGAATGTGCAGGTTTCATCATGATGTTTTCCATCACCGTAAGAGCTTCGGTTAGTATTCAACTAATGTACATATCTCAGAAAATAGTCATTGGTACATGGCCGGAGCGGGATTCGAACCCGGGACCTCTTGCTTATTAGTCGTATACTCTAACCGCTCGGTCACTCACGCTCCCTTTTATTATTTTATTAGGGTTCTGTATTATACTATACATACACAGTCTATAGGTAATTAAAATGCTTATTTGAAGTCTGAATGAGGGTGTGAAAAGGTTTTTTTAGTGCACTAATATTATGTTCACGGGTATTGCAAAACTGCGCACCGACATACTGCAGTGACTTTTCCTTGGTAATTCTTTACATTATATTGTTTATTTGAAACTTCCTATGTATTAATTTATGTACTAAATTATTAATGCGGTTTTCAACAATAGATAGAGTGTTTAAAGAGGAAGTTTTATAATCACGAAGCTAGGGGTAAACTAGGTGTAGGCGAACGAAGTCGCGTCGGGTCCACTAGTAAATTATATATACTTTTATCTAAACTCTTAGCGTAATGTTCCAATTACATATTCAAAAACAGTCGTTTAAGGGTACACTTTTTCACGACAGTCTATAAAATTTAAAAAAATTTCTTTTCGATACAGCATTTCCCATACATTTTTCATTACAGCTGTATCGTAAAATAACTTTTTAATCATTATGCAACACTTTTATTTTTTAATTTTTTGTCGGGCGCCGGGTGATGGCGAAATGTAGGCTGAATACCTAGATGTCTTTAACAAATTCAAAATTTAAATTTTCTTTTTTACATTCTGTGTAATTATTTTCGCGCTAAACAGAATATTTTTTGTAATTGTTGTAATTTGTGTTTGTGAATGTTTTTTCTTATTTTAAGCCAATAAATAGATAAATGTGAAAGTAGTACAGCTTACTTCCAGCAAAGTTGAGAAAATTATAGGTACTATATTTTAACATAAAATATGAGTGTAGATAAAGTAGTGTATGCAACTGCATATAATTAGGTATTAAAACTAGAGATGAAACGGATAGTGGTTTGGCCGGATACCGGATACCGAATATCCGGCCAGCCTCTTGGCCGGATAACCGGATATCCGGCGGCCGGATATTTGGCTGAACTCAGTCTCTGAACAAGTTTGTCCAAGCTGTAATCGTGGAGTGGAATTTTAGACGACTTCATGTGTTTACCTTTCCTTTCCTTCAATGAGAATGATTTGAACGTTGATTTGAACAATTCTTTTGACCTCGAAAGGATTCGTATTTTCGAAATGCGGGCTTACACATGCCCCTAGCATATCCGAGGACAAACGACATTGTATATTACCTCTAAATATAGAGAAATTTGTATTTTTATTCAGTATAAACCTTGATAGACTTTAAACAAAATGTTATACTAAACAACACTTGTCAAAACAACACACGACGAAAATGCGCATATTTTACGCTGGTCAGCGGGCGTCACTCTGTTGGGAAAAGTACGTACCTTATGTCCACTCTCGTGGAAGTTACAAAGTCTCATATATCCCAGAGAAAATTAGAGAACGCCGAATGCGATGGTATGGGCATGTGCTCTGTCACCCCAAAGACCACTATGGTGCAAGTACCCCTAAATTTATCGACGTCGACGCGTTTCCGCGGAAGACCCTACACGCAACCTGGCTAACGGCGGTCCAACAGGACCTCAAGGATAATATCATTGACGCGGCTACTGCTCAGAGAAATGAAGGAAGCCGATGAGCAAAACCATTTTTATGGAATTTTCATTCATTTTTTACTATCCGGTATCCGGCCGGATATTAAAGCGCTATCCGGTATCCGGCCGGATAGTAAAATAAGGCCGGATAGGCCGGATACCGGATAGCAACCGGATATCCGTTTCATCTCTAATTAAAACACTCGTGTCAAACTATTATCATACTCGGAACTCATATTTTAATACCCCCTTTTATATGACAGTTGCATAAACTACTATTACGGGTAGTTTACGCATTAGTCGCTGAGGTTATTCATTCATATTTTCCTTATTAATGCAGTCAACGAAATTTACATCTGTACGGAACCCACAGCGTATCCGACCCACGCTTGGCTGGTCCTCGCTCACTATCGCGTACAAAGTAATTTATAGAGCTTAGTTTCAACGGGTGGCTATCAGATATTTTGCCCAGCGGCACAGAACAATGAATGCCGTTGGAAATGCAACATTTCCAGCTCCAAATGGATTTTGCGAGGCATTATACAAGCGAATGGGTACTAATATGTGCACGTAAATCACAAAGTAACATTAATCACTATGTAATGTACACCCGCATTCTGAAACGTTAATTATGCTATGAGGTATCCAACTGACGGAAGGTATACAAGCAAGAAAACAATGGGTAGAGTAGGTGCAGGGTAGGTGTGAGGTAGGTGTGGAGTAGTTGTAGGGTAGGGTAAGGTAGGGGTACTCTATAAACCTTCGTCTTGAATCACTCTATCTAATGTTGAAAACCGCATTAAAATCCGTTGCGTAGTTTAAAAGATCTAAGCGTACATAGATACATAGGGACAGACTGAGGGAAGCGGCTTTGTTTTATACTTTGTATAGATACTAGCGGACCCGACAGACGTTGTCCTGTCTACACGTCTTTAATTTGAAAATTTCAAACTTTTTTTAATAAGCTAAAACATTCTGACAAAATTGTGAATCTAAACCATTCCCAGATCCCCTTGAACACACACAAAAAATTTCATCAAAATCGGTCCAGTCGTTTGAGAGAAGTTCAGTGACATACACACTCACAGAAGAATTATATATATAAAGATAGGTCCTGGAGCGTCGGTGGCCGAGCGATTAGAGTATACGACTCGTAAGCCAGAGGTCCCGGGTTCAAATCCCGTTCCGGCCATGTACCAATGACTGTTTTCTGAGTTATGTACATTAGTTGAATACTAACCGATACTCTTACGGTGAGGGAACACATCGTGATGAAACCTGCACATTCAGGAGAATGGATGTGTAACCATGATCCAATCTAGTCAGGTTCCCCTGGTAGCAGGGTCAGATGGCAGTCGCTCCACTGTAATTACCCGACCTACCAAACCCTGGATCATGGTCAAGGCAGACCCCGGGCCCTCGTGCGCGAGAGCACAACTGGGACATTAACGCCAAGATGTTTTTTTTATAGATATAGATCCTCATCAAGTTGACACCCAATTCTCCTCTCAAATGTGCGAGAGACACGCCTTTTGAAGAAAATAAGTTAAATTATTCCATTAAATACCCTCTGAAGACATTGAATGAAAATTTTCTCCGTCTACAGTTACGAGTGCGACACTTTGTCAATGTCTCGGGCATGTGTTCGCAAATTAGAGTGCAACTCGGTAATTAGGGGCTCGGTAAAGCCGAGCCGAAAATTTACGGAAATTGACGATCTTACCCGAGGGAACTCGTTTATGATTTTCCGTAAATTTTCAGCTTCGTTGTGACGGCTAATGAAAAAGAAATAAAATTTAATAGATGATAATGATGGACCGATAACGAGCGATAATGAGTTATAACATACCAGCAGTAAACCGAGGTTTTCCCCCGCGTGCAGTACAGATCTCTGTGAACATTTAACATGCCGTAGGATACTACTATTTGCCACAGGAGCAATGAGACTCGGTTATTGGTGAAAAAAATTCAAAAATTCGAAAATTCGTTTTCGAATTTTTAAATCGGTTTAGTATTTACGGAGATTGCCCCAACATCCAAACTTACAGACATTCACAATTTAATAACTAATCCTCTTTATAATATTGATTAATGGTATCATAGTGTACCCGGCGCGACTTCGACCGCGTACACCTACTTTACCCCTACCTACCCTTTTTTTCTTGCTTATAAACCTTCTTTTTGAATCACTCTATTGAAATCAGCAATATAATATGTTGCGTAGTTCAAAAGATCTAAGCTTACATAGATACTGACGACGGGATGCAACTTTTGTATAGATGATTAGCATTAGTTTTGACGACCTGTGTGGTTCAGTGGTCAACAGCCGGTCTGCCACGCAAGAGGTCCCGGGTTCGATTCCCGGCTGGGCAGAAATTGAAATGATGAATTTTAATTTCTGTTACGGGTCTGGGTGTTCTATGTATAATAAGTATGTATTTAAAAAGTATTTAAGTAGTTTATCAGTTATCTAGCACCCATAGCACAAGCTTTGCTTAGTTTGGGGCTAGATGGCGCTGTGTGAATTTGTACACGAATATTTATTTATTTATTTATATTTATTAGCATTAGTAAGATAACATTGTTTTTATACGAATAAGTAACGATGGACTGTCAGTCTCTTTTGTCTCGCAAAAGACAGTGAAGGAGGAATGTTTGCATATTATTGTGATAGGTTTGGTTAGAGAGAGTTAGGAAAGAGGTTATACGACCGAGGCGGGTTACTACGGGGTATTACGAGGAAAGTTACTAATAATAATTTAATTTAATTTAATTAATTACTTTCCTTATTAACTAAACACACGTTTACTTAACAGGAAATATGTTGACGTGTCATTACGTCGTCCCTACTCCATAAAATATACGGCGGAGCATAAAACATTATAACACATTAGTCGACGGAACAACGCTATAGTGTACCCTATACGTAGACGGCTGAGCTATCGTTAAATTATTTTGCAGCTGAGTGTATACTTATACTAGCTTAGCCGCATTGTCCGCGTAACATTCGCTTATGCCCGAGGGTACAACATTAATTTACAGGTTAAATTGTAGCCTGTGTCGTGCTGAGTTGTAATCTACTACACTGCAAAATTGCATCATAATCCGTTACACAGTTTTTGCATTAAAGAATAAGGGACACCCTACACTTCTCCTGCGACTTCGTCCGCGTAAAAATCGGTTAAGCGTATATATATGTGCTTCATGTTTCTCGGAAGTCGGCCTCTTCGAATTACAATTGGAAGAGATTTGTATTTTTGTGTTTTTGTTTATTTGTAATTTTGTTTGTACTAAAAAATAAACTCAAGAACTAATAGACTGAAGTCTTTCACTAATTGTATGTTACATTATCACTGAGTAACAATGGGCCGCTAAATAATAAGTTTTCGCGGGAAAGATGATTGTTTATTGAGACCCGAACAGCGCGTGGGTGGAAGCCGCTGAGAACGGCTAATTAAATTATGTACGCACTTTACTTGGGCTCCACGTGACATTTTACCGAAACGCCTTCAAATCAATAAAAGCTTATTACCCAAATCACACGCTTATATGATTATATTTCTTTTAGACATGACCTTTTTTGTTAAACCATCCAATTCCCCAAACTAAACAGTAATAGGCTGCCACAACTACCGGAGGATTGGGGATATTTCGGCTCCTATATCTGGAGGGGATTTGCGCTTCATACCCGAGGGTTATTCGAGACCTTATTGAAATTTTATGGCTATGAAGCCGTTACGTGCGCGATGAATTCCAGCGATTGTAGTGTGAGCCTTTTATTTTTTTGTTAGCAACGCTTTAGGTATGAAGTGTAGAACAATGAGGCTGTTTTTTACTGAACAGTATTCTTAAGATATTTATGTCTTCACCAGCCTTTGCCGCCTCTTTTGTCATTGCAGAGGGTTCCTTGTAAACTAACAACAACATAACCATTGGTGTGGGGAAATTAGTGCAGGTTAGCAAGTTATACACACATACTCGTTTCGTCACCATGTGTTCTTTAGAATTCGTTAGGAATTTTTGCTCTTGTTTTCGGCGTAAGTATTTTTATCCTTATTTATAATTGGCCTGGCATTTGACCCCTGTAGTAACTGACGATAAGAAGTGTCTTTTCTTTTATTCTCAATAACCATACAGGATAAATATTAAATAGATACTTCTAGTTTATAATTATATAGTAAATATTAAATAGATCTATCTCATACTAAAATCTCAAAACGCTAGGTTACAAACTTTATAACCTAACCAGCAACAGATATAATGGGGAACCGTCCCCTAATTTAGGTAGGTAATAAACTAGGCAAGCATGTAATCTAGGTCTCCAAAGACCCAGCCACGACAATAAAGCTACAAACTGGACGAATATTGCGTCAACGGAGCTATTGTGAAAAGAGAAAGTCGTAGTAAACTTTTGTGATATATTGTACACTAGCTGGCACGCCGCGACGTTCATTCGCATGTTGCTTTACCCTATAAACCTTCATCTGGAATCACTCTATCTATTATTAATGACCCCCGCATCCCCTTGCATCGCACCGCACAGTCGTCGCGTCACGCCCGTCTTTGTCCGCACCAATGTGGTAGGCCGCTCAATTCCTGTCGGGCGCTACGCAGTGACTAGGCAGATGCCAAGCATACTCGATTCGTAAGCGGTGACGTATAAATGGGCCCTAAAGCTTAGTATTTACGGCACGTTTGTTCCCTATTTCGACCCTGGCGCAGTGTCGTCTGTAGATTTCAGCACAGTGACAATCGACCAGACAGTTACAAAAGTTGTTAATATCGCCCGCCCTTGACACAAACCTTTTATAAAAATAACCTAACTGATTGAAAAAGTCGGATAACCCCTGACCAAGTTTACTTTAACTCGAATATTTTCCAAACTATAGCACCGATTTTAATGATACCACGGTAAGAATCGTTTCTATTAAACTGGCTTTTAAGTAGAGAAAACCGAATCCAAATCCGTTCAGGAGCTACGAGACCACAGGCAAAGCCACATGTCAAACTTTTACCACCTCCATTTTTCGTCGGGGTTTAAAAATATCCTGCGGATCCCCAGCAGAAGACCTTGTTTGACCTTAAAGTAATGTATTAAATGGGATACGAATGTGAGAGTGTATATCTGCGTATATAAACTTCGCAGTCATAAAGTAGTTGCTTATACAATCTCTCTTTAGACTTGGCCTTCGTCCACATAGAATTCAATAAAGTCCAGTCCACTAAGTCCTCGGGATTCCAACTGTCGCACTGTTAAATTTTATTACACTGGCTACGTTAATCTATAACCAGAACACAAGAATGCAAGCGTCTTTGCTTTGTGGGAGAAATCGATAAGGCTGTATAGTCTGCCTACCCCTATGGGATACAGGCGTCTGTGTATATCGATATACGAGTATGTATATATGTATCAATTCAAAGAAAGTTTGGATGCGTGTGTATGTCTATGGCATTGTAGCTCCCGATCGGATGAACAAATTCGATAGCGGTATTTTGAAAGCCAGTTTAATTGAAAAGTTTGGGTTAACTTTGTTTCATTAGAATTAAACTTCTTCCCCACTCCCTCACCCACACTTCACACGATACGTCACTCCCATATAATATTATGTATTTAAACAAATAACCAAGAGGATGGCCTCCAACCGCTCCTATCCATTGGAGGCGTTGGAGGCATTTTGTGCGCTCCAAGATATGCTCATCAGACCACGATCCTCAGGCAAGAGGGACCGACTACAGAGAGAGAGAGAAACAAATAACATTTATTTAATTTCATTTATTTGCATTGATTCGTTGTGGCACTTTTGTCCGTACATCACTTAGGGGCCCACTGAAAACCAGCGTCACGGCGACTGTCGTGGCATATGCTGATTGTGGCATATTGCACTCTCCACATGGCACAGGTAACGAGAGTAGAGTGTATCTTATTCCGTCGATTTATATGTCTATTTTCACTTTTTTTTATGAATATTTTGAATGTTGTGCCATGTCTGAGTGGAATAAACGTGTTTTACTTTACTTAAAATCGGTTCATTACACTAATGGACCGATTTTAATTTTTTTTCCTGTTTTCCTAAATAGGAAATATTGAAGAATTTGTACTACAAATACTTGGTAGGAAGTTATCCGACGTTTTACATCGATTACGTTATTATTATTTATTTTACCCCCAAGACCCTAAACTACCAGCAAAGTTTGATTACGGAATCCCAAGTGCTTCCGGCCACGCATAGTCGGCACCGGCAGGGTCAGCACTTGCAAATGAAAAAGATAAAAACATGCAGCGAGATTAAAACTGCTGCGGGCAAGGCCCACTTCCAGGAAACAACCTAGATGGTGTTGCTGAAGAATTCAATTTAATTTTCTAAAAGAGAGTGCTGTGTACAGAAATAGGATGTAATGTTGGGTAGTTTGCTTTGGTACAATAGTGTATTTTCATCTTTACATAGTATGAAACAAATTTCATTTCATTCCTGTCCAGGGTTGGCACGTGTAGAAACTCAGTTATAAAAGAACTGGCAGACAGACTGCATACCACCTGTATGTTTAAACGTTGGCTGTCGATAGCAACCTAAGTGTAGATAGTAAGTTGACATTGTTATTGTTATAATGTAACTGTATTATTATTATTTAAGTTTATTATATTATGTTTTTATAACTAAGTACTATTGTACACATATGGATCATGAGTCTGAAATAAAGAACTTTATTATTATTATTATTAAAGTCGCTTCCCGCCGTCTGTCCTTATGTATGAATATATGTACGCTTAGATCTTTTAAACTCCGCAACGGATTTCAATGCGGTTTTCAACAATAGATAGACTGATTCAATAGGAAGGTTTATAATCAAGAAAAGTATAATAGGTAGGGGTTAAATAGGTGTCCGCGTCGAAGTCGCCCGAATCAAATTTAAAAATACTTTTTTATAGCAAGCTTTTATCGCGTGTGCTCAATGATCATCTCAGATCAGTGCAGAATGCATAGATAAAATATTTACTAACGTAATAGAGCAGCCATCACAAACAAAAATATTGTACCAACCTGTCACGTGCGGGAGGTGCGGGGGGAGGCTGCTAAGTCATAGAATGACCGATGAAATGTTATCATTTTCTTTATTTTTGGCCCTCGAATGGTTCGTACAGTTTTTAATGCACAAGATGGCGTTTTTTTGTATATCCAAGCCACTGTCAGATTGGTCCGCGTCGCGCAATTTCTCAGAACTGACTGCGGCCACTGTTGTCCATGGACCGCAAAGCGTGGTTCAAAGAAAATACTTGCGGTGTCTCCTCTATTACTTTAGTAAATATTTTCTCTATGGCAGAATGTTTTATGATAAGTTTGACATAATATGTATCTGTGGATAAATATGTCTGTCTGTGATATCGTAGCTCCCGAACGGATGGACCGATTTCGATGCGATTTTCTTTACTTTAACATTTCTTGACATTACGTAGCTGTAGATATTCTGTGACATTTATTGATACTTTTATTAAGCATAGTTAACGAGAAATTTTATGGTTTTTTTTTAGCGGGTCGCAGCGGAACCTTTATATTGTATTGTACTCCAACAATATTTACCTGTGTACCACAAATAAATACATTCATTCATTCATTCATTGAAATCCAGTTTATTGGAGATGGTTCTTTTCATAAAAACCCGTTCAGTAGTTTAGCAAAGTCTTGAGAAGATAATATATATTTTGGTCGGGGGTTTTTCGGCGCTTTTTAGTAAATTACGTTTTGATATTCTAGACTAGAAGCCTCGGAAGGAAATTAAAACATGCTACGTCGTTCTAACTTTCCAATATCTTTGGTCTCTCTCTACAAGATGAGCTTATGGAGATAACTTCGCTCAAACCCATCCTTTGAGAGGCGCTACCTTTGATAAGTTAAATTAAACTTATAGTGCCTATAGTTTTTCCGTATTTGATATTTATTACGAACTGACAGGGGGACATGTGAAACTAAATAAAAGCTTGTAAAAATGGTTATTACATACATTAAAACTGGTTTAGCAGTTTGGGAAATATTATGGGTCGACTTTCTCGATATTGGTAGGCTTTGTCGGAGGTTTCCGACATCTGTCGGAAAAAATAACCAAACAATGTGTTACATAATAACATAATTTATTTACAATTTTCTTCACTCCCACTCACGTCACTCGTCACTCCCACATACTTCTTTTTAAATCCCAACAAACAAAGTGGGGTGTTCTAAGATAAGTTTGACATTGTGTCTGTGGATATGTATGTCTGTCTGTCTGTTCGATAGATATCTGAAACACCCCATAGAATCAATTACTCATAATTATATTTCATAACCTAATAAACCAATTTAAATGCAACAGAGCTAAGAGTCATCTGGATTAAACTGGTGTTCAAATAAGGAACACCACATCGAAGTCGGTCCATCCGTTCAGGAGCTACGAGTACGTTGCCACAGACAGATACACAAAAACACATGTCAACCCTCGTAGAGGTTAAAAATGCTAGACTGGTCGTGACTGTCCAGCTCTAATGAAACCAGTTGGAGACGGTTGAGACTTGTTATCTCAGCGGTAGCCTGTTAGAATCCACTAAGTCTCGGGGCTTCGCTAAATTGCGTCCGAAAAGTGATGTAAAAACCAATACCAAGACCGAAATAATATTTCATCTATCTATACATAGTATTAAACAAAGTATCTTCTTCGCCGTCTGCCACTATGCATCTATGTACGCTTAGATCGTTTAAACATCGCAAACGATTTTAATACGGTTTTCAACAACAGTTAGAGTGTTTCGAGAGATAGTTTTATAAAAAACAAAAAAGGGTAGCTAGGTTTAAAGTAGGTGTAAGCGAACGAAGTCGCGCCGTTTTATAACACTAACCATCTTAGCGATAATGTCTCGGTTGTTGCTCACGCACGTCTTGACCATGATTTAGGATTAGGCAAGTCAGGTAATTTCAATGGAGCGACTGCCCTCTGACCTCCGTGACCTTGTTAACAGAGGAACCTGATCAGATTGGATCAAGTTAGCCCTGATAATGTAGCTGTCTATAGGTGAAACAATTTTTTAAATCGTTTAATTAGTTTTTGAGTGTATCTATTACAAACAAACAAACAACCAAATCTTTTCACTTTATAATATTAAGTAATATAGAATAGCACAAACAAAAAAATAAAACAAACTCGATACAGGTTTTGAGAGGAAGTAATGCAAAAAGTTTGTAGTTATCCGAATTGGAAAATTCTTTCGATGTCAAGAAGCTAAATTTATCCGACGGCTGTTCCCCGGAAAATTAGAGGAAGGAAAAGGGTAACCTTAACAAAAAGTAAATGGTAATACAAGCCTATAAGCTCTCTATTGTATTTCCTAAAATTTATTGTCCATAGTGTCCTAATTTCATTACTCCTAATGTTCAATGTGCAATATATTTTCATTATAATTATCGGAAGTCTATCTATAAATGAATATTGGTAAAATAAAAAGGAAGGATTTGCATGAATGGCACATAGGTGGGTACGGTTTATAATGTACATTAACACGAAGGTTCCAGGTTCATTGGTTTTGTACTCTCCTAATTCTAAAGTACAATTTTCAGAAATAAATTATTTACACTTATAACGATGAGTTCCCCCAAAAACATGGTATAACCCAATCTTACGCGCGAAGATATTAATTTTATTTCAAGACCGAATTTTGAACATTAGCGGCACTACGCTCGGACCACGATTCTAAATTGAAAGATAAAGTTCTAAAGCGCTCTAGACCCAGCCTCAAATCACCAGTAATGAAGCCGCAGACACGGTATCGGTTTTCTTTAGCACTTTATAACCGACGACGCTAAAATGGATTTATAACTTTGACGTTATTACTTGTTTCTTTTTTTCATTTTCTAGCCGATTTCTCCTGCGAGCTTCTGTTATTTGTCTGGGACCAAAGTACGCTATCGTTGTTGATCAGGTGGTAGGACTCTGTTAAGCCGAGGGCCACACTGAATGGAATCACAGCCATGAGTGTGACCCCCGTTGCACGACTTCTCATAACACGGGTAACGATACAACACTACTCTTTTGTGACGTTTGTTCGAAATTGGTTGTGGCATTCAAATATTGAAATCCTATACATAAACTCACGCTCTAGGAATAAAAATATCAATTACGAACTCCGATCGAGGGAAGCCGTAGAAAACGGATAAACTTACTAATTAAACCAATATTTTGCCATAACTGTAACTATGCTTCATTTATAATTAAAGCTTTGGCATTATTAATTAAACCTACCAATACTTCCCAAGCTCATTAACTTGCTTCCAACGAAAATAATGTAGAAATATGATCAAAAACTACTGCTATTACAACTACCTCAATATTGGGAATAGAGTTTTAAGACTTTGTCTTTTCTTAGAACTTTTTCAAGACTTTTCTTGATTTGTGATATTAATAAGAATAATAGTTAACAAAGGTTACCTATAAGATTACCGTTTACAGCGAAAATTACGGAAAATCTAAATTTCATACTAGCAAATTATTTCTGGGAAACGACTAATCCCGATTACAATGAAATTTTGTAGGAATAATCAGACAACATGTAGGTAACTGGAGCATAAGATTGCCTCTTCGTGAAATTACATGTGGTTAAAAGACATGAAACAAAACTTAGAAAATAATTCTTCATTTAATTTTAGGGATTTATTGACATATTATGTTTAACTAGTGAACACGACGCGACTGCGTTCGCGTAGACCTACTTTATGCGGGTAATACATTTGGCTTAATTCAGTAGCCTAAGCAAAAAGCGTTAGAGAAAATCATAGTGACTAGTATTGCTCATAAAATACGGTAAATTTTTATATCACGGCTTTTGAAAAGCGGAGCGACGCGTGACATAACATAAGTGATACAAACATGGACCTTATTTTATTAGCAAAACATTCCACTTTGATATGCTCTTGCGCGTTTGGCTTCTGAATTGTAATAAGCGTCAAATGTAATAAATGTTATAATGTAAATGTAATAAGCGGCGCATTACTCCTACCTACCGTGTTTTTCTTGCTTATTAACCTTCCTCTTGAATCCATTAAGTCGTTGCGGCAATTTCGTAGGTACCTAATAATATTACACCTACACCTGTGCCTACTAGGTAAAATTGTTCCTAAGAAAAAAATATGGAATAATAAATCCCTGTACTTTGAGTAATCACTAGAACTAACGATTGTTATGCCCATTTCAGGTACTTAATCCACACGATTGACAAACCGACGGTCTTCTGAAAGGTGAGTTTTAACATACCAGACATAATATAGGTAATATTTACTTTAAGCCACTGAGATAATACATATAATTACTTTAGCATATTAAAACGTTGCCCTACCTCATTCTGCCGACCCTGTCCGCCATCGGGAAACTTGATCTGGGCGAACGCTTCATCCTTATGTCGTGGATCTTCCAGCGGCACACGAGCCGCTTTGGTTCGGTTCGACCTTTACAATGCGTACGGCTAAGGAATGGAACACCTTGCCTGCGAGCGTGTTCCCTAATCATTACTCAGCATTGGTGTGTGGCCATGATCACGGCTCGGCTGGACTGCCATTACTTGAATAGGTACGATTTCACATGTGGTCAGGCAGCGCTGATTATTGATGGATTATTTATTATTGTATTGTTCTAAATGTTTTACTAATCTAAGTATAAGTCTTACTAACTAAAATTAATCTTTGTTACTTGTTTCAATATGTGAAATTGAATTACAATCTGGCCTTCAAGGCTGTCCGTGACTGTATCATTCTAAGATTATAAATACGAAGCGTGTAACTCCGTTGTTAACAAATTTTGATTAAATTTGTCAAAAATATAGTTTATGAACTAGAAGAGGACAATTTTTTATCTCGAAGAGTAGGGAATAATTTAATTTATCTCGGAGTTCAGTGTAGTTCCCGCGGGAACGGGGCCGGAACGTAATAACCCAATTTTACGAGGATGAAGACACGGGAAAAAGCTAGTATTAGATATTATTATATTTATAGGCACGTAAATCATTTCACCACTATAAAACTTGAAATTTGTCTCATAATTCTTTGAAATTTTTGAGTAGCTTAAAAAGTTACTTGAAAATTAACCTCGGCAAAGTGGAATGTGCCTCGAAATGATATCACGAAACGAAGTCCGAAGAAAACGAAATTAAAAGTTGAGTGAAGTTTTTCCAAGTAAATTTTGAAGTTAATAACCTCTGTCTCATCTCAAAATACTCAAGGTCTTGAGAACATAATAAACTTGAGTTTTGGTAAATTTGAATGATAAATTGTTACAGTATCTTATCAGAATAAATATGATAGATTTCCATACTTGAAACAACATATTCTAACGAACCTCAAGCATAGATTGGTTTTTAGAACACTTTTTTTTTTTTTAATGTTTTGCGGCAGACAAACGGGCAAGCGGGCCACCTAATGGAAAGTGGTCACCGCCGCCTATGGACATCAGCAACACCAGGGGAGTCACTGATGCGTTGCCCGCCTCTGAAGAGACAAAACTTCATTGGCTTTGATAGCGTAATATTGAATATATGATTAAACTATAACTTAAACTTAAACTATTGTATGCATCGCGCTCGGAAGAAACGAGCCTTAACGGTATTTGTTAATACTGAGCGCTTCAAAGTTCTAATGGTTCACCGTAGTGTAGTAATTACACTTGTATTCAGAAAATTAACAGGGTTCCAACGGACGATATTTCAAGGGCGATCGGCCAAAGGGTTTGGTATAAAAATCACTATGCATCCGACAAAATGAACGATATTGAGCAATTAAATGAACGAAATTGAACACAGTGTGAACACTTATCAATGCAATGTGAGAATGCAAGTAACGCTACATATACAAGTATTGTTTGTAAAGACGAGTGATGGTCGCCAAAATGAATGAAAAGAATGTTCTCTGTAACAGCGATCTCTACACTTAAGATAACTGGGACTGCCATCTAAACTCCGTGACTCTGCTACCAGGGGGAATGCGGGCCAGATTGGATCATGGTTACACATCCAGTCGCCTGAATGTGCAGATTTCATCACGATGTTTTCCCTCAACGTAAGAGCATCGGATATTCAACTAACATACATAACTCAGAAAATACATTAGTACATGGCCGCAGTGGGATTTGAACCTGGTACCTCTCGCTTGCATGTAGGATACCCACCGATGCTCTTCTAAAATCTAAATATAAAAAAATATATTTTTAGTAATTATTAATTTTAATAATATTTGGCCTACTCTGCCACCACCATAAGATAGGTAGATATAATTAGGTCAACGAAGACCAATCAAATCTATCTAAAGCTCCGATTACAAATTACGCTATCGTCGCGCAACATCTAAACGTAATTATTCGTAATTCCACCATTTAACGCGTTTGTAGCTGTCTCACGTATACGGAAACTCCGTTGATCATATTGGAAACTCAATCAGAGAAGGCCCAGTCGCGTGGCTAAATGGTTAATAAGCACACGTAATTTATGCTAAAATGGTCTGATTACTATTCCACTGATAGTCGGAGAGCTAGACGCGGGGAACTGTACCTTTCGGGAAACAGGAAATTTTAAACGAGTTGTTGACAATAAAAGTTTGAACCCTGTTTGACAAGCTGATAAGTATGATAGTCTTTTATCGCAAAATCTTATTTTATTGCTAAATGACTAATAAGCACACGAAATTTATACTAAAATGGACTGATTACTATTCCACAGATAGACGCGGGAAACTGTACCGTAAAAAGAAAAATTGCAATAAAAAAAAATAAAAAAAAAGACAATCAATTTATTTCAGACTTAGTCCACGCGTTTGTAGCTATCTCACGTATACGGAAACTCCGTTGATCATATTGGAAACTCAATCAGAAAAGGCCCAGTCGCGTGGCTAAATGGCTAATAAGCACACGTAATTTATGCTAAAATGGTCTGATTACTATCCCAGAGATCGTCAGAGAGCTAGACGCGAAAACGAGAAATTTTAAACGAGTTGTTGACGATATTTTGTGAACCCACATTTGTTTAAAAATCTGATAAGTATGACAGTCTGTTCGCGCTAAATCTTATTTTATTACTAAATGGCCACTAAGCACACGTTATTTATGCTAAAATGGACTGATTACTATTCCACAGATAACTGTATCGGGAAATGGCGGCAAACGGGAAATTTCAATAAAAAAAGAAAATGGAATAAATTTATTTTAGACAATGTCCATATTAGTGTAAGTAAAACATTCATGACTTACAAACTATAAAATGTAATATTGTAAAATGCAATTAATAAAATAGACAAAATAGTAAACTATCTAGTTAAATCGAAACTAGTTTTTACCGATAATAATTTGTGAACCCACAGTTGTTTAACAAGCAGTAATTTATGACCGCCTGTTATCTAAAACAATATTTGACATGCATTTCAGAAACTGGGTGTAAATGTTATATTTGACAAGGTACATGTACAGAATTAAGATAATTATATCCTCTTTTAATCAAAATGACAAAAAAGGTGAAACAAATGTGCATTAACCTGTGTGCCGTACCTACTTATAGTGTGCGATGTAGTTAAGTGTCATTAATTAGAAAGCCGAAAGACGCCCACTGCTGGGCATAGGCCTCCCCCAGAGATCTCCACAAAGCCCAATCCTGTGCCTTCCGCATCCAGCTGGTACCTGCGATCTTTACCAGGTCGTCGGCCCACCTTGGGGGTCTTTTAAACGTACTATTCTAGAATTGGATAAAATGTGATCACGGCATATAGCTCCTGGACTATGCGCATGCCCAGCGCCAACCGCGTGTAATCGTCAGTCCGCAACGGCCGCTTCCGACTGACTTTGATATTATTATACGCGGAATCTATCACTACACTAGATGTGGTAAGTCCAAAGCGGCCGATCATACTTGGTCTGTTCAAACAGTTTCGAGAGTCCAGCGAAAGACCTTATATGCTTAATACATTTGGCTAAATTCAGTCGTCTAAATACAGAAGCAAGAACCGTTACAGCAAATCAAAGTGGAATGTATTGCTCATAAAATAAAGTCAATTATTGTATCACGCCTTTTAAAAACCGGAGGGGCGCATAACTTATTATAATAAAATGGACATTTGAAGTCAACAGCGAAGTTACAAAAATATTAACCGAAAATTCATTACTTGACCATAGGCCTTCTATTATATTACTGAAATTAGTAAATTTTATACGATCTTTGCAAGTCAAATGAAAAGGGACGCACGGGCCGTGGTTCTTCAACGCACCATTTCAAGCTACTTTCGACACCATTCACCCCATTTTTTTTTACGGATACCTACCTATCTACTCACCAGTCTACTCGCGACCATGACGCATGCAACTGCGTCGAAATATCGAGGTAAAAACTATACTAATCGTGGTAACAAACTCGACAATATTACGCATATAACGTGAAATTATAGGCGTACCCATACCAAATCCAGCTGCGTACAGAGTCTGCGTTTTCCTTCGATTGCGAATCTCGGAATTTGCCGGCTCGCTGACGCAGTCGGGCGGATGAGAACTACGTAGGTAGTTAAGAGAGCATTGAATCCAATTTTGCAATCCAAGCCATTGAAGCCGGAGAAATGAGAGGCAGAGAACTACCTCCGTATACATGGTACACCAGCATGGCCACCCTTACAATGAAAATGTACCGGACCAGACAAGCCTAGACATAATATAATATCGCAGTAAAATTAGAAGAGCCGACCCCACATAACGTGTGATAGTGCACAGAAGAAGAAGACCTGCCTATCCAATTCAGTAGTAATGACGCAGGCGTACCCATATCCGTGGACATCGTGAGTGTTGTGTGCCGTGCAGTTCCGAATCAACAACAAATTGACAATTATATGTGAGGGTAGGAGTCTACCAGCACATCACCGCAGCTGTCACCTCTCCACGGCAGTCGTCTCGTGACCACGGTGGGTGTAATACCGAAACGTCGATAAAACAAATCGAAAAGGTAGGTCGCGTGTTAGTCCCGTCTAATATAATCATAATAATAATCTTTATTTAATTTACATCAGGATACAACCAAAAATAGATTGACATAACAGGTACTACACATTATGATCTAAATATTTTTTATTTTTTATTTTTACAATTCAATACTGGTTGTAATTAGTCTATAGTGGAGTCCCTGCTTCCCAAACTAGGAAAATCCTGTGCTATGGGAAACAGTTATTCCCATAAAACTAGGCTATATTAAAAATAGTATTTTGATAGGCCGTGAACAGACAAGCAAATTTCAGTATCCAACTTAGTTTCTGTATTTTGTAACTTAATATATGTACCCATACCCAATCCAGCTGTGTACAGAGTCTGCGTTTTCCTTCGATTGCAAATCTCGGAATTTGCCGGCTCGCTGACGCGGTCGGCCGGAGCCGCGCGGCGCCGCCGCTAACGAGGATGTGGTTCCGCCGTGACGGCGCAATGATTGGGCGGTTTCGATTTCATACGTGTGAATGAAATCGAAAAGGCCAATGGGGTAATAGACTATGTCCATTTTTACAGGACTACACATCACTGCAAACATAGTTACACATCCCACATTAGTTATCAATGATAACGCTTTATAAACACTGTTAACCATGTACTATTATTTATGATGATCTAAAATTCGGGAGCTATTTGTTTACGTGAGATGACAGATGTCAACAACTACGTGTGTTTAACAGCACTGTAATTTTGATTTTTATTCTAATTAACCAATACCTACTAATAACACTATTTTAAAAATACTTTATGCCATGCTATACACATAATGTAAAAGAATTATAGACCAGTACTTACATTTAAGAAAATATGCACAATATTGTTCTATGGCTGTAATTTGTTGTATGTGCTTAATAAATAAAATAAAATAAATAAATAAATTACCTAAATCCGATGCCCAAATACTTAATAATTGCTTAAGATGAAAATACGTTTCACCAACGTGTAGTTAGTAAGACAGTCTAGTTTGTCGAGACTCAATATTGCGTGGTCCAATAAGGCCACATGCATTTTCCGTGCGAAGGACACAAACGATGCTCTACAAGTCGAACTAGCCCATGTAGGCGGCGGCGGGGGTATATTGTTAGATACGTAAACTTGAAATTAATTGAATATTTTTTCCAATTCCCTCTTATTTACCCACTCCTCAGGCACAGCGTTCTAAAATTACACTCGGCCTTTGTGAGACTTGTCCTTTAGATACTACCGTTCATGCTGTACTGTTCTCTCATGAGGATTTCTAGGTAGGAGTGAGCAGGATGGTAACGGTCACTGGGGTCCAGAGTAACCCCTGATTACCCCTGAGTCAAGATCACGCAATCTTCCCCGCCCTACGTCACGTCGTTAACTTGGGCCTTGGAATTTATTTATTCGCTGAATAATGGATAAAAACGCAACAAGAAGAATACAATATAAAGAACTGAAGAATTTGTTGGCCTAAGCTGTTTTCGTTAAATAAATTAAAAGAAATAGAGCAGTCGTTTTGATGGATGTTTGTGTATTCAGGGGCGCAATTCAGATAGGGGCGCAACTAGATGTAAATTACATGCTATTGATGTTCAAGTGAAACTCAATTACAATTGAGACGAATTGGGTATTCTGCAACTTTTGACCATGAGACTGGCGTTTTAGTCCACAATCTAGCAACAAGCAAACAAGCCCAAAGTAGTTCAATGGAATATCACTAGTTTTTTAATTAGACTAACATTTGACCGCATTTGACCGCCATCTCACCGGTGGCAAGTGACGATGCGACCGATGGTGGTGTAGGAACAGACAGCCTTGAAGGCGTCTAAATTACATTGATCAGGGAACATACTCGCAGGCGATGTACATTTGTTTGTGTGTGTGTGTGTGGCGTGGTTTTAAATTAGCAGCAGATTACCAAAAAATGTGTCGTCTTCCTGTTTAGATCCAACTGTGATTCATCCATCTCAGTCATTCATAAATTAGCAGACTGTTGAATTCGCAATTTAAGACACCACTTTAATGTGCTGCCCATTTTCCGAAAAAGATAAGACGTGTTAGTAGTTAACTGACCTAAATAACCTGCTGCAAATAGACTAATTTGCTGGCTGATAAATAATGCGCATTCATTTCGCCCGTTTGAAAATAAAAGACGCCCGCTTTTCTGAACGAAATTACGCGTTAATTACAGTATAATTAGGAGAGATTATTTGCTACATTTAAAGAAGCTGTAGATCTATTTATATGTTTGGAAACAATTGAACAATGATCTTTAAACGAGTCTGGATGTCTGGAATTTGGGAAACTCGGTTGTACGCCTAGAAAATGAAAATGATATACCTTGCCTAATAGTACCTACGTGTGAATACGTGTTTGACTATACTTGTGTTTGGTATGCTATTAAATATGATCTGTTTAAACTGACTTGACTTATTTGGTGAACAAACAATGCCCAAAATCACGACTTTCCGTATCAATCACGCTACGTATATTGTGTATAGATGACGAGAATTATACAAAAAACACATAGAATGTGAATTTCAACGAATACTGCTGCACATTATCCATTAAAATACATAATTTCCTTAACCAAATAAGACAAGTCAGTTTGGACAGATTATATTTCTATTTAGGTTGTAATCTATCTAAACATAGTATAAAATAAAGTCGCTTCCCGCCGTCTGTCCCTATGTATCTATGTACGCTTAGATCTTTTAAACTACGTAACGGATTTTAATGCGGTTTTCAAAAACAAATAAAATAATTCAAGAAGAAGGTTTATAAGTAAAGTAAAGTAGGTATACGCGAACCAAGTTGCGCCGGGTTCACTAGTAAATAATAATAATACGTGCATGGAACCTTTTCATAATATCTTGGAACATGTCATCATCATCATCTTCGCGTTAATGTCCCGTATGTGCTCTCGCGCACGAGGGCCTGGGGTCCGCCGTGACCACAATCCAGGATTTGGCAGGTCAGGTAGTCACAGGGGAACCAGACCAGATTGGATCATGGTTACACATCCAGTCGCCTGAATGTACAGGTTTCATCACGATGTTTTCCCTCACCGTAAGAGCATCGGTTATTATTCAACTAATGTACATAACTCAGAAAACAGTCATTGGTACATGGCCGGAGCGGGATTCGAACCCGGGACCTCTGGCTTACGAGTCAGATACTCTTACCGCTCGGCCACTGACGCTCTCCGCTCGGCCACTGACGCTCTCCGCTCGGCCACTGACGCTCTCCGCTCGGCCACTGACGCTCTCCGCTCGGCTACTGACGCTCTCACTGAATATCTTGAAACATGTACGAGAGGATATTTATCTCAAGCTTAGGCTCAAGAGACTGTTCTTCCCAGCAGAAGACCTAGGTCACCCTCGCTTCACCAATGGTATTAGGAGGCGCACCTAGCGAATGGCGAGCTCGTTGCGGTGCTGAAGTCCGATTAGCCAGATAGTACAAAACGGTCACCCATCCAGTTATGTAGGCGTGAGTTGCTTAACTTTTGATATCGGTCTCGCTAGCTGGGATCGCTGTTGACGACTCCCGTTACTGTTCTCGAAGTAAAAAGAAAGAAAAACAAAAAAAAAAACTCGAATTTCACCCTAATGAGGCTGCAGTCCAAGCTATACAAAAGCGAGTAAGTTTATTTGAATGCAAAGTAATGAAGGAGACAAATGTCTGCCTCCTCATCTAGATAATAAATATGCCAGCTTTGTATTTTTGGTGAAAGCAAAATAATTTATTCAGATAAAAAAAAGGTGCTCGTAAAAATTTGAAGCACGGCCGCACAATGATTGCTGTTTACGTATCCGAAGTTTTGGAGTTACAGAGTTGGCCCCGGTAGTTGTATTTTATAAGCACGGTTTCCCGAGCACGTAAAACTTAGACTTTTATCTTGAATTCAAAATTGCGAATTAAAACTTTCCCTTTGTTGCTACAAGCTGTTAAAGTGCGAAGTTTAGTATTCGACAGTGTACGCTTCCTACCCCGGGAGCGGGAACAGAGCTTGTGTTTTAATTAGGTTTAAGTACTGCTTTTCCAAATCCTGGATCATGGTCAAGTTATAACCCAGTGGTGTCCCATTTTTCTTAAATAATACGTACAACATACGTCTTATCTGCATATAATTATCATATCTCTCTTTTGTAGGCCTACGGGAAGGGATTTCTTTTAGAGATAACTGAAACTGCCTGTACTTTCTATATTTGTTATCTTGTGTACAATAAACTGTTAAATAAATACATACAAACTAACATACATATGTACTGTAGTATAAAAATTTGCGAGAACGTCTTAGAAGTCGATGTTGGTGAATGATTATATCGAAATTAAGAATATCATCCCTGTGCAACGTATTTGAAATAAATAAAGAAAAGCAAAAAAGAGGTACGTTTTTACAGTACGCAATAGCGAACGATTTCTCTAGACTTTACTCTGAAACGCGGCACAAACGGTTTGGTCGTGCGACTTACACCCGTAACTCAAACACAAACAAAACTTGTCTAACTAAAAAAGTTTTACTATGCGTTCTCTCAGTGCCCACTACTAAGTACTCGAACTAGTGCAGCCTACCCCGGACAACATTTCTTCTGATTCGGATCGAATGCAGTACGTAAAACACTCTCACAAACTTTCGCGCAACGCGAAGGCTTCTTCAAGTGCACTTAGAACCACCCACTTAGTCTCAGTACACTTGAAGACAAAATATGCAATGTTGTCTTTATATTCTAGCAAATTTCAAACTTGCAACAGATTGCGTAAGTTTCGAAATTAAAATCAATAGTTCCAGTGAAACTCCTGTAAACTAAAGCAACAACTTTACCTCCTTACAATATCAATACAGTTTGCTTTACATAGAAACTGGTGCTCTGTTGGTACGAAAATCGTCTCAGCTGCAGTAACATTAAAATTGTGATTGGGATTGTGATATTTTCTGTATGTCTATTTTGTATACTATTTATTGTGCACAATAAATGTTAAATAAATAAATAAATTGTTATACAAATGAATGATGTTAGATTTTTTCCACAATTTGTTTTCTGGTACCTTAGTTGCATTATGGTTACATTACTAAGTTGCATCTTTCTTCTGTCAGATTAATGAGCAGTTTTCCAATAGGTATTTAAAGCATTCCTAACCACTCCCTAGATGGCGCTCCGACAATTTTGGTAATTGATAATCGCTTGAAATAGGTTCTTAGCAAAAAGGATATAAACACCGGGTACGTTGTATTGGATAATATTGTATTTATTAATAGTTTTCAACCATTTTAGAGGTTGTAATAAATTATTACAAACAAAACAAACATCAATTTGACTGAGTCAATTCGTTTCATGGACACTAGGATCAAGAATGGACGCAATACACATATGAAAGGTTTGTATTAAAATACATTTCGTTGAACCTTTTGGTAAAAAAATTACCAAAATTGTAAGAGCGCCATCTATTGACGCTTTTTGAAACCAATTAACAATACCTACTGGAAAACCGCCAACTTAATTAATTGTCAAATTGCAATTCTGTCAACGAAAACGTGTGAAAGGTTTGATCGAACAATTATATAGCTGCAATGTTACTCTGATGATACTCTACTCGAGCTGAGCTGAGTTGGAGTTAAACTAAAGTTGCTACTCAGAAGTAGAGCCAAAGATTATGCTATTACTAAAGTAATTATACGTAAGTAAGTAAAGTCAGTGTGTGGAAAAGACGATTTCCTTGTGTTTTTATGACTTAATCATTTACGTAACGCCGGACATTTGCCAAGCGTAGCGAGACCGCGTAGCGATTGATTAAAAGCGGAACCGAGAGAATATGCTAATAAACAGGATGAAAACTTACCATTTAATTGAAGTCTCGTGTTGTAATAAAGCTACATCATCACAGCCCATAACAGTCCACTGCAGGACTAAGGGCCTCTCCCACGAAAGGAGAGGTCATTGGAATAATCTAGTAATAAGTTGCTTGGCCGGCGGGTTGGAGATCGCAGTGTTATAAATATAATAATGGAAAACGCTGCTGCCCATTTTCCAGCCTGCGGGGACTAGATCTTTTGCCTCGAAAACATTAGTCGCGAGTGTAAGGGGTTGGTGCTATTCTACTCTGCCGGACACCACAAGGCCAACAGAGCTACATGGGACAATTTTAAACTACGCAGTGGCACCCTGATAGAAATATCTGGATGATTAATTATATTAATCATATTGCCCGGTTGTGCACTCGCACACGGGAGCCCGGTGTCCGCCTTGACCATGATCCAGGATTTGGCAGATCATATAATTACAATGGTGCAACCTGACCTCCGTGACTCTGCTACCAGAGGAAGCTGACGCGATTAGACCATGGTTACACATTCAGTCACCTCACCGTAAGAACATCGCATTTAATTAATATAACTCATAAAAGAGTCGTTCGTACATGGCTGCACTGGGTATCGAACGCGGTACTTCTCGCTAACGAGTCGGATACCTTTACCACTCGGCCACTGACGCTCCTATCTGGGTGAGACGTAATAAGGCATGGGTTTATCGAGCAAACTGTAGTTGTCAATAGGAAATTGATTAAAATCGTCCAGTTTTTAGTTCTCACGCCTACTTTTTGTCGGTTATGTTATAAGTAGTTATGACATCGTTTCGCATCCGAAATCGTTAAATTTTTTGACTTTTATTACTTCTGTACCTACTTTTAAGAGATATTGGGCTTATTGGGATATCCTGTTCCAGCTGGAGCCGCTCGGCTGGGGAAGTATGTATGTATGTATGTAAACTCTTTATTACGTATAACTACATAAAGAACAATAACAAAAGAAAATAAATATACATTGCAAAGGCAAAGGAAGTCCTTCCTTACAGAATACCGCAGCCAAACATTACTATATTATTTAAACAGTATCTAGTATCGTGTTGCTGTAGGTGAGTGCCAAAGGTCTTCAGTGCTCCATGGGGTACGTGGGGTGGGTAGTATAGAGACTCTAGCATTCGCCTATTTTTATACAATACGGATTGTACGCTCGTACAATTCGGATGTGGAATGAGCTCCCACCCACACCCCTTTGGACTATGACATGGGATCGTTCAAGAGGTATATTAGAGGTCTCTTTAGAGGTTGGCAACGTATTGGTGACTCCCCTGGTGTTGCTGATGTCATAGGCGGCGGTGACCACGCACCATCAGGTGGCCCGCTTGCCTGTTTGTCTGCTGTGTAACATAAAAAAAATACCCCCGACGTAAAAATAATTGTGTTTTAAGTATTGGGTCGGGGGCTATCCAATATTTTTCTGTCGGTTAAGTTATTTATAAGAGGGACGCAAACGGGCAAGGTCCACAAGTCCGCTAATTTACTAATGGCTCGATTGAATTGTAATTGAATCGCAAAAGCAGCTCAATGGCAGTTTGACGCGTTACATTTAAATCTGCAATAGCAATCCAATTACAATTAAATAGTGCCAAGTTTGATGACTTGAGGCCCAGGTCACCTGATGGTAAGTGACCACCGCCGCCCATGGACATTCCTTGAACACTGTCCATCTGGTGGCCTACTTGCCTTTTTGTTTATCGATTAATATACAAAAGAGTAGGTACCTACTATAAACTTCTAAACGTAGGTTTTATGATATATTTTTAAGTAAGTAAATAACCATAAAAAATAATTAAATACCCCATGTCTAAATATTAATCTTTCAGCTTGTTGCTAGGAAAAAGTAATAAAAGATTACGCAGCACGTGACCAAACCAGCGCAAATCGTCTATACCTAAAGATAGATAGATGGATAAACACTTTATTGCTCATAAACAATAACAATACCAATCAGTTACAGTAACCAGGAACACATGACGATCACACAAGTGATCTCTTCCTGGCAACCTTTACAGAAATTTTACAGCAGGTAGTGTTGAGCCACAGGATACAAGAGAATACTAAAGTGATACTCGTGATATGCGGTGCGGAAACTAGTTCCAAAAGATAATTAACATGTTCCCTCACTATGTCGGGCTGCGTTTTAATTAGAGAGTGTTGTGTGGTGTTACGTTATAAATGAATTAATTTACAGGCAAGATAAGTTTGAAGGTGAGTTCTACTGAGATTCGGGATGCTAAAGTTAGGATGGGTCTCCGTTCTATTCATCTTCTTTACATAGTATAAAACAAAGTCGCTTCCCGCCGTCTGTCCCTATGTATCTATGTACGCTCAGATCTTTTAAACTACGCAACGGATTTTAACGCGATTTTCAGCAATAGATAGAGTGGTTCAAGAGGAAGGTTTGTAAGTAAGAAAAAAGGGTAGGGATAAAATAGGGCTAATGTAGGTAGAAGTCGCGCCGCGTCCACCAGATATGATTCGAAAGCAAACATTCACTGTTCAACATGAGTATGTAATTGATCTTGCACGCCTTACTTACTTTAAGTTAATAATGGCCCCTTTAAACAATCTTCAAATAGTATAAAACAAAGTCGCTACCCGCCGTCTGTCCCTCTATATATACGTATGTATGTACGCACCGGATTTTAAAGCGGTTATCAACAATAGATAGAGTGAAGTATCACTTTATAGTAGACTTCTAGTAGACCCATGGGTGCTAGTAGACCCGGCGCGACTTCGTTCGCGTACACCTTCTTTGCCCCGTATAGCCACCGCGTAGCAACCGGACGGAAAACGTACTGCGTGCCTTATTGGAGCGCCCACGACGCGGTGACTACGACTGTGCAAGTACGATACGATTACTTTGCGGTGACTATGCGGGCACAGCGCGTTTGTGTACAAGTAATAAAATAAGTTTTCTACTATTGGTGTAGAAACTAAAACATTCGGCTGCATACAAATAAACATTTGTGTGCTGATCGTAAGTGACGATGCGGTCGATGATGGAGCATGCCTGTCAAGGAACAGCGTCTCCGCTTTAGCCTTGAAGGCGTCCAGATTATAATGATCAGGGACACACTCGCAGGTAATGCGTTCCATTTCTTGACCGTACGCATTATAAAGGTTGAACTAAAGCGGCTCGTGCGGATAACTGGAAGATCCACTACATAAGGATGAAGCGCTCGTCCGGATCGCGTCTCCCGATGGCGGATAGGGGCCGGCGGAATGAGGTCGTGCAACTGCTTCGCCCACTCTCCGAAATGCAACCTGTAGAAGACCGACAAACGCGCAAACCTACGCCGATGCTCGAGGCTTTGCAGCTTAGCCTCAATCAACTGTGGATAACAAATTAGCTTCTTTGCACGTTTTTCCACCGAATCCAAAGCAGCCAGTTGGTATTTGGCTGATCCATCCCAGAGGTGGCAGCAGTACTCTATGCAAGATCGGACTTGTGCTTGATATAACTGAAGCAACTGCCTTGAAGTGAAGTACCGCTTGACCTTCAAGAGGATTCCAAGTTTTTTCGGTGCAGTCTTGGCTTTTGATTCTAATATTTTGTTACAGCTAGTTTTCCGGACTGAAAGTACAAAACCCATTTCCCTGAATCTTCGTGTTTTTCTTTGAACTTCATACTAACTGAACCTAGCACTGTACGTGGGACAGTGTTACGTTACACGTATTATAAAGTTTGAACTAAACTTGTAAGGATAGCTGGAAGATCCACAACATAAGGATGAAGCGCTCGCCCGCCCAGATACAATGTAAATGTCAATTACCTCTTCTAAGCGGATAAAAACCGCCGGCATTCAACAAAAAAGTTAGGTACTTGTTGTTCAAAAGTGTAAGATAAAGGGGCAATATTACAGGCTCAGCTTATTGCATAATATTCAAAGTAAGATTGCAAACAAATAAAGCTCAAGTGAGTATGAATACGATATTAAATGAGATCGATTTTCGCCTAACCCGTATCGCAGCATCGTAGACCCTTGGCAGTAGGGATATTTATTTCTTTCAGGTCATTATGGTTGCGTTATCGGACCTTTTTACCGACGATGGCGTAAGTAATCTAAATCTTATGACCATTAGCTTACAAATCGCAAATCAATTAAGCATGAGCTGAAGACTGAGTGCTTCTGTATGAATGTGGAGTATGAGGTCTCGAGGTAATTTTTTTTTTTTAACCACTAATGTGGCAAACAAGCTTACGGCCTATCGGCAGTCACCGCAGCCTATGGACGTTTGCAATACCAGGGGCATCACCCACGCGTTGCAGACCCCGTAAAATCCTTTTTACTCCTTTCTTGAAGAACTCCATCTTGTACTTTCCAGGGAAAACCTCTCCAGGTAGTTCATTCCACAACCTTAGTGTGCGTGGGAAAAAGTTCCTTTGGAACCGCACAGTTCGCACAGTTATACGGGAGATAAATAATTTACCGGGCCACCTGATGGAAATTGGTCACCGCAGCTAATGGACATCAGCAACACAAGGGACTCTTCAAATGCCTGCCTCTAAAGATACCTCGAATGTAATCGTAATTATTTTTAAGCTGCTCCGTGACAACCAAGTAGACAGTCCACCTGATGGAAAGTGGCAACTATCGCTCATAACATCATTGTCTAACTAACTAATCTAATGCCCGTACACTCATCATGGCGTTAGAGTCCCGGTTGTTTTTCCCTCACATACATAACTCAGATAAAGAGTCTTTAGTAGATGGCGGCACTGGAGTTCGAACCCGTGACCTTACACTTACGAGTCGGATCCCTTAACCATTAGGCCACCGACATGGCCATAGGCCACAAGCATGCCAGTAATATAATAAATGTCCCATTAGTTTGGAAGCGACGATTCGAAAGACAGACACTGATACACGCCAAACTTGCAGTAACCTTCTTTAGCTTTGGCGTTGGAGGTTAAAAAAGACAAAGCCCACATAAATCCGACTATAAACAAAAAGTAACAAATTTCATAAATCAGTTTTTCCACGAAAGGGCCATAAAAAGGAAGGCCCTTAAAGACAAAAGCTGCTAAATCTGAAAAATACCCTTGATAAAGTTGAAAACAACCGGAAAACAGCCGGACGTCAAACCCTTCCTGGTGACTTATTTCCCGTTCTAAAGATAACAGAGACGAAAAATATGCAGAGTAATTTAAAACAATTCCTTTGCGTAAGGTTTTTCAGAAACTAAAGCCTTACCGTGGGTATCTTTATTACATAGTATAAAACAAGTCGCTTCCCGCCGTCTGTTCCTATGTATCTATGTACGCTTAGATCTTTTAAACTACGCAACGGATTTCTATGCGGTTTTCGATAATAGATAGAGTGATTCAAGAGGAAGGTTTATAAGCAAGAAAAGGGGTAGTAGGTGTACGCGAACGAAGTCGCGCCGGGTCCACTAGTTTAAAATAAATCTTGGATGTATCGTGATAAAGTTTTAATTGTAAGTTAAAATCCGTTAAAAAAACACAAGTATATGATTTTGACGCCATGCTTGTAGTTGTTAAAATTATTTTGTTTTTAGTTTTTGTTAATATAGAATACACCGTAATCGGCGGTAACTAATGCACATATCGGCTAGTGTGTAGTAACTGATACTCCTGGTTTTGCTAATGCTTATAGGCAGTGGTGACCTCTTTCCATCAGGTGGCCCGATTGCCTGTTTGTCTACCGTATGATATACAGTAACGTCCAGAAAGTGGGCTTTTTCTATTATGAATATTCCACATTACCTTCTTGTTTCTTTTGTCACAGCAAATTACTTGTAACTAGGTAAAGCCATATAGTTACAACATCCCGAGAAGGAAATAGTTTTTACGTAACGTTGAACAATGAGCCTCAAAGTATTTATTACTTGACATCTGTTTATTGTGCAGTGTTCGTTATGCAAAGGCAAATCCTAAAACATTATTAGGCATTCATCACAAACTAGATACGCTGGTTTACCTAAGTAATCATTACAGACCTAGTAATTAGTAACCTAATGATGAGATGGACGCACAGATGGCAGTAGCTCCACTGTAATTAGATGATATGACAAATCCTGGATCATGGTTAAGGCGGACCCCGAGCCCTCGTGCGCGATATCACCAACCAAGATATATTAATATGGAGTACAAGAAGATATTAGTTACCTCCATAGACTCATACGATAACAAGACTCGTCACTTCCATGATAGATTTATCCATGAGTAATCTAACTGACTGATGGTCGGATAACTCCCGACAAACTTCACGTATTTTAATGAAACAAGCTGAGTAGTTTGCCGATTAAACTGACTTCGAAATAAAAGAAATTGGTCCAGTCGTTTAGAGCGGGGGAAAGATACTAATAGACTAACACCCCTTCTATTGCTTACGTCCATAGGCTGTGAAAGTACATACCATCAGGCAGGTGCTAATTTTGTTTTAATGTTATATATAGTTGACGACCTGAGTGGTTCAGTGGTCAACATGCCGGTCTGCCACGCAAGAGGTCCCGGGTTCGATACCCGGCCGGTCAGAAATTTAAATTATGAATTTTAATTTTGTTACGGGTCTGGGTGTTCTATGTATAATAAGTATGTATTTTAAAGTATATAAATAGTGTATCAGTTATCTAGCACCCATAACACAAGCTTTGCTTACTTTGGGGCTAGATGGCGCTGTGTGAGTTTGTTCACGATTATTTAGTTATATAAATAATGTGGAAATGAAGAAATGTGCTTTATTTCTACTCTAAATTAGAGCTGTTACAACATAGCTATTTCATTGATAGATTGTCTGAGAATGGTTGAATAGTCAGGGAGTCGATTGGCACCCTGTGGCAGTATATAGGTATCTATTATCATCCTCGACTTTAATACCAAAGATTCTCGATCCGGAAGACGTTGTCTTTCGGATCGTTATTGGTATTGGCATAAGGATATGAAGTAATGGAGGGCTCAAGTTACATGTTGGCCTTAATTAGTATGTGGTCCTTTCATAGGAAACATGATAATTCCGTTTTCACGCGAAACTTCTTAGCTTTGTAGCTTGTTGGTCAGTATACGTTCTTAATTGTAGATATGTTAGGTATTTGCCTATGAAATTTACGTTTTGTAGGGCGAAATTGACGAATATTGCAATTTCGACTTTTGTTAATTTTGACGGACGCATAGTGCCGATCGCCACACAACAACTCAAGCATTGTCAGTTGGAAGTTATTTATTCGCGCGCACTGTGTGAGACCTCATAGTAATGTTTCTGAATATTTTTTTTAAGTCATACGGTAGGCAAACAGGCAAGCGGGCCACCTGATGGAAAGTTATCACCACTGCGTATAGACATTAGCAACACCAAGTATATCGCCAATGCGTTGCCCACCTCTACAGCACGTTGCTCTGACAGCAAAAAGGGCAAATGCCCCTCCACTGCCAAAGCCACGGTTCCCCAAATCCCCACCCCATGGAGCACTGGAGACCTTACTCACCGGCAGAAACACAATACTATTTAAAAGAGTATTACCTCCTCCTAGAGGTACCTCCCCAGTCGGGCGGCCCCAATTCGAACGGGATACCCCGCTATGCCCTACCTCTCTTAAATTATTATATTTATTATGTTTATATCGTTTGTGAATACGTATG
Organism: Blastobasis lacticolella; assembly: GCA_905147135.1. Lineage (NCBI taxonomy): Eukaryota > Metazoa > Arthropoda > Insecta > Lepidoptera > Blastobasidae > Blastobasis > Blastobasis lacticolella. The sequence continues at coordinate 22,408,242 of LR990040.1, forward strand.
GCGTATATGGAGTCGTCGCCATTGAAAGTGTCTACTTGACCATGTCACATCGAATATGTACCTATATTTAACCCCAGACGAAAAAAGAGGGGTCTGCCTATAACATCGTAGCTCCCTAACGGATGGACAAATTTCGATGAGGGTTTAATCAAGATGGTAGCTCTGTTTCATGAAATCGGTTTAGTAGTTTAGAAAATATTTGAGTACCTATCTATATCCTGTATATATTTAAAAAGACCGCTAACATTAATTGAAACCTCATATTCTACCTATGAAACTGAACAATTTTTCCCAAGAAACATACCCGCGGAAACTCATAGCTTAAATATCAAGTATCGATAACTTAATCGTTCACAATTAATTTAGACACCCAAAGTTCAAATTTAAGTTGAAATAAATGCACTTTAAGTAAAAGCGCGCAATGTAAAGCGTGCAGGCCGCCCGGCCACATGTGCGCCTAACTACCGAGTCACGTGGGCGAGCGAGAGGCCTGCGCCGAACGATGTACATTGCGCGTCGCAATCAATTATTTATTTTTGGTAGCGAAATTATGAAGTCATTTCCGCGGGTATGTTTCTTGGGGAAAGTTTTTCAGTTTCATGGGTAGAATATGGGGTTTCAATTAGCGCTAGCGGTCTTTTTACATCCTGTATTGTAAGCTTGGTCGAGGGCTTTCCGCCGTTATTACAGTTCTGTCAGTTATTACAAATTCAGATCGAAAGCAATGCGTCAGCGCTTTCACTTTTCAACGACTTACCATCGATCGATTTCTACAACGAACGTAAAGGCCGATAACTTACATTTGATTGCCTGCCGGGCCCAAATCTAAATCGACATCACAAATGTTTTAATTTACAAAATGGACGATTCCTATATGATATGAGTCATAAAGGTAATATAGCTGGAACACCCATGTTGTCTATTACGTAATTTATAGGGCAAGACAAGCGATAAATCGAGGTAGAAATTGTCTCTTCGCATTTTTGGTGTGCCATTAATTGGAACATTTGGTACGTAATTTCCTAGCACATTGATATGTCATAATCTGTGAGAATCGTGGGAATGGCACTTTATAAGAATATTTTATTAGCCACGGAACTGGTGCGGAACTGTGATTGGCTTAATTGTGTGAGAGCTTGACAGATACCTATACTTATATTACTTATATTCAGAGTTGTATTTTATGTCTTAGTAATTGGAACATTTCGAAATAGTAGGACTATTTCAAAGGACAGGAACAAGAGCCCGTTTATAAGTCACCGCGTAGCAACCGGACAGAAAACGCGCAGTCTTCTCTACGCGGGTGCGACATGGTGACTCTGCGGTGACTTTGCGGGCCCCGAGCGTTTGTTAACAAATAATAAATTAATATTTCTGTCACTAATGACAGAAACCAAAACTACATGAACATTTGGACAAATTGTGCATAAATCTTATAGGTATGCTGTATGCATAAGATGCTGGTTCGTCGTCTACTGTCAATTTCCTCGTCTACGGCGGTCCTAGATGATTTTAATACTTAACACCCGTATTCAGAAATAATGCTTGTCTAAGTAAAGTAGCGTCCTAACAGTGCTCGTGTGCAGTAAACGCACTGCTTTCAATACGTTTCTATGATCGATCAATTTCGTTCATTTTGACGGCCGCATAGTACCAACGACTCTTTTCTGAGTTATGTGAACATTAGTTGAATGCTAACCGATGCTCTTACGGAGAGGGAAATCATCGTAATGAAACCTGCATATTAAGGCGACTGAATGTGTAACCGAAGAATAGTAGGCGAATAAATGATCCAGTCTGATCAGGTTCCCCTGGTAGCACGGTCGCGGAGGTCAGATGGTAGTCGCTACACTGTAATTACCTGATCTGCCAAACCCTGGATTATGCTCAAGGCGTACCGCGGGCCGTCGTGCACGAGAGCACAATCTTGAGAGGGATATTAACGAAAAGACGATGTTTATTTTTTATGCAATACATATATTGCAATATTGCAACGCTATCAAAAAATAATTAATTTCATGTAGCTCGTACCACCCGTCTATTTGCTTCTGTGTTTCTATTCACTACATACCAAGGTTGTCTGGATATTGTGCTTTTAGCATTTTGTTTGTCAATTTGATTTGTATGTACCTATTTGTCAATTGGTGTGCAATAAAAAGTTATTGTATTGTAATGCGATCCGAATCAGATAAAATTTTATGGAGAACTAGGTGTGGCGATTGTTTATGGGCTTATTACATTTGACTAAATTCAGAAGTCACTTATATTATGTAACACGTCACTCCGTTTTTCAAAAGCCGTGATACAAAAATTTACCTTATTCTATGAGTAATACATTCCAGTTCGATTTGCTCTCACGCTATTTTTCTTCTGAATTTAGGCTACTGAATTTAGCCAAATGTAATAAGTGCATTAAATAGGTAATGTGTTATCACAAATCTAGGCAGATTTCTCATGCTTGACAACTGACACCGTTTTTGTTTGTCAGACAGTTTGCAGAGTTGCTCCGATTTCCTCGAATCTCTCAGACGATATTATCGATTCCGTTGATTGAATAGGAAATACGTTAATATTAATTAACGAGAATCCCTTGATTTGTTAGCTTTCTTGGTGTAATTGTTCTGGGAACAAGTATAGGTAGGTATTCAATTCAGGTTTCTACCGAAGCTGTTGAAGTTTCTTCGATAACAGTGCAATAATTTTATGCCGCAATTTCAATAAAACCACGGCTGCTATTAAAAAACTGAAAAACAAAATAGGATATACATATTTTTGAAATCGCCTTTTAAATAAATTTATTTGGATACCCCACTCGATTGGTTTCAGATAAAAAAAATTCAAATCTCACAATATGGTACCTAAAATCCCCCATTTTGAATTTGTACAAGCTTTTGTTTACTTTCACATGTTACCATCATCTCGTAATAAAATTTTGCCAGTTAAATATTACCCGTTTCTCGGTTTCCAAATGAGCTGAAATTTTAACACTCGTGTAAATTTGGTGACGAGGTAATCGAGCTAATCTGACGATGGAGACGGAAGGTGGTCATAGGAACTCCCAAACCACGTATGATAAACCCATCGATTTGAGCTCGTTTGATTAGTCATGTCAAAAACTGACTGATTATAGAGAACGCGCGATAAAAGCTTGCTATGAAAAAAGATTTTTCAGTTTATTTGGACTTGTTTAAAATTTTTATGCATCCAGTGTCACTCGCGCGACCAAGACGAATCTTACAACACATTATATATTAAAATCCATTGAGCCATTAGTGCTGTAGCCAAAGAAATAAGCATACATACATACTTTCGAAAAAAATAACTACCCTCACAGTAAAATCAACCCTCCTGTTGTCCGGTAAAAATAAGACCACAAATTTGTAGCTCGCAGTTCTTCCAATAATAACTCCATTTGAACAAGATGAGTGACATATTTATTTTTGGTATCCTATTCTAGATCTCGGCAATATGAAGTCCCGGACATGAGATGTCTTTCAAACTAATGGCTTGATGTCATGTTTCCGGACGTAATTTGCTAGTTGACAACCCTTTGCAAAGTTGAATGTTGGTATACGAAAATTTATGAAATGGAAATACGGGATGGTGAGTGACGAACTTACTATTACTACTTTATATTAGCGACGACTTATATAACGAATGACATTAATTATGAATTTTGTGTAAATTCTGACATGTTTTTATATCAATTGTGTATTTTATATATATGACAATAGTGTAATCAATTGTGTATCAATTAATCAATGAATTTTGACATGTAACAATGGTTACCAATAAATAAACTTGAACTTGAACTTGAACTTGACGTTTCGTTATCATTTTACAAAGCAAAGGCGGGCTTATCCCACAATAGGATTTCTTCCACCCAACCTTAGACCCTCTAAACAGCTTAAATATCATAGGAATAGCATAAAGAAATGAAGTAGTCCACATGGACAGAGTCGTAGTGTTTTTATTTTCCAAATAAAACACAAGGCTTCACATACTTTAGATCGGTGATAATGTCCAAGGCTTTGTTAACGAGATACAATAATAATAGGCCACCATTAGCCCTCGCAAGTTTGGTAGCAATATTCCAACAACACTGTCTCGGGTGTTTTATAGGCGGTAATTAGTCACACCAAGTATCCGCTAACGTTTAATTGTCATACTTCGGTGTCGAAATATTATAGTTGGTCCAAATCAGCGCTATTATATCTGGCCAGTTTAGAAGCCATGTAGGACGGCCTGATATTTTGTATAGATAGATTTATTTATCACCAAATAGATAATACATCATCATCATCATCTTGGAGTTAATGTCTTGGTTCTGCTCTCGCGCACGGGGGCCCAGGGTCCGCCTTGACCATGATCTAGAAATTGGCAGATCAGGTATTTACAGTGGAGCGATTGCCATCTGACCTCCTTGACCCTGCTACCAGGGGTACCTGACCAGACTGGATCATGGTTACACATTCAGTCGCCTGAATGTGCAGGTTTCATCACAATGTTTTCCCTCATCGTAAGAGCATCGGTTAGCATTCTACTAATGTAAATAACTTAAAAAAGAGTCATTGGTACATGGCCGGAGCGGGATTCGAACCCGGTACCTCTCGCTTATGAATCGGATACCCTAACCGCTCGGCCACCGACGCTCCATAATAGAATAATACATACTGCAACATTATATGTACAGAAAATACAAAAATACATTTAACGTAACAAGAGCGGGAAAAAGAGCATGTGAATATAAAAAAAGCGATAAAATGGGATATGGCTCAGGGGAACATAACTATAAGTTACGCTCCCCTGCTATTCTGCCATACCCCGCAAGATAAAAGAAATATTATACACACACACAACAGAAGAAAGAAAAATAGAAAATAAACCAAACTAATAGCAATTGATGCCGTGTATACGGGTGTAAGTATAATTATCATACTGTGTCCTTTTTTCCTATGAACTATGACATGGAATCGTTCAAGAGGTAAGTCTCTTCAGAGGCGGGAAACGCGTAGGTAGCCCCTGGTGTTGACCACGCCCCATCAGGTGGTCTGGTTGTCATTGTTAGCCGTATAGTATAAAAAAACAACATTACTAATTGATCCAAATCGTGCTGTTTGTCCAATTTGGAAGCCGTGTGGGACGGCCTGAAATTATTGTGATATATCGTTTTAACTTGTAATTGTGCCTTTTGAAGGGCAGTGGGGACAATTAACCTTGTCCTTATTGCCATTGTTGTTATAAATATTAATTGTATACTTTTTTAATAGCAGCCATTGTTTACGACTACTGTCTATTGATTATAGATATTGGGTAACAAACAATGTAAGGAAAATTACCGATTATGAACTCGTAATTTTCCTGTGGAGTTGTACTCTTCTATGATTTACTGGAGTCACACAAAATATAAGTAAGTAAGTAACAACTCTTTATTGCACACACAAAAGTCAAATGTACAAAACAGAAAAATTAATAACGACAATTTATATGCGCGTAAAGGCGGCCTTATCGCTTTAAGATATATCTTCCGGACAACCTAGATACCTATACCCTAGATACCTATAGACCTACAGCCACCTTGCAACCTAAACGTATGAATTGTAGATGTTATGGGCTACAGTTACCACTTACCAACAGTAAGCTAATTACGTAACTCTGTTGCCAACAATTCTCGGATTTCATTGCTCGAAATTGTTACTTTTGCGCTTACGTATGGTCGATTTAATAGTTTCAGTTTATTGCAATTGAACTTTGTTAGCAACTGAACCCATGAAATCGATGATACGGAATCGCAAAAGTAACTATTTCAATCATTGATAAGAGAGAATTGTTTGCAACTGCGTTACGTAATTAGCCAACTGGTGGGCTGTCTGCTCGTTTGTCACTGAAATAGAAATAGACACCGCTTAAATTACTTCATTTATTTGTATAACCTAAAAGTAGTCAGCATGGCGATAATGTCCCGGTTATACTCTCGCGCACGAGGGCCTGGGTTCCGCCTTGACTGTTCCAGGCTTTGGTTGATCAAATAATTACAGTGGAGCGACTGCCATCTGATCTCCGTGACCCTGCTACCAGTGGAACCTGATTAGATTGAATCATGGTTACACATTCAGTCGCCGGAATGTGCAGGTTTCATCACGATGTTTTCCCTCACCGTAAGAGCATCGGTTAGTGTTCAACTAATATACATAGATCAGAAAAAGGCCATTGATACGCCGGAGTGGAATTCCAACCCAGTATATCTCGCTAACGAGTACCTTAACCATTCGGCCACCGATGCTCTAATATAAACTCATTTGTATAACTTAATATGTATGTATATTCCAATATTCGCTTCATCTAAATATTCATGCCCTAATTGGAATATTAACATGGCTAGGCGATATTACAATCAATAGTATCTACTAGCGACCCGTCCCGGCTTCGCACGACTTTATACTCACATCCTTCACCTCATCAAATCGCTCTGTCTATTGGTGTAACCCACATGAAAATCCGTTCAGTAGTTTTTGAGTTTATCGCGAACAGACAGACAGACAAATGCGGCGTGGGATTTTGTTTCATAATATGTAGTGATGTATTATTATTTCTTAATAACGAATGAGTAATTAAGTAATTAGTGAATTTTGTTTTTTCGAAACGATAATTGCTTTTTTGATAACGTTAAGTGTTTACCTTAATGGGTTCTCAAGGAAACATATTGTCCTTTCAAAAGGAACGACTCTCAAAAAAGCTACAGCTACTTTAAACAAACCAAAACACATTTATTTCCGCAAGTCTTTTTAGTGCTCTCGACATTTTTATTTTCTACGTATTATTTAAAAAAATAAAATTAAAAAATTACATTGCTTTGACCAATTCTCATAGCGCCATCTAGCCCCAAAGTAAGCCAAGTATGTGTTATGGGTGTTAGATAACTGAGAAACTACTTATTAAAATACTTCTTTTTGTAATAACTACATACTCATAACACACTAGTGGACCTGGCGCGACTTCGTTCGCGTACACCTACTTTACCCATACTTACCCTTATTTCTTACTTGTAAACCTTCCTCTTGAACCACTCTATCAATTGTTAAAATTCGTTGTGTATTTTAAAATATGTAAGCGTATATAGATCCATACATACGGATTAATCGACGTACAACACAATCGCTTTTCTACCTATTCGCAATATGGATTCCGAACAAAGTCTAGTATATATACTATGTATAGATAGATATTTACATACTTATTAAGAACTTGAACGGAAGTTGCTCAAAGCGTGCGTGTATTAAACCATAAATTCCGCTGCCTAATTCATTTTTTACTCAGCCCCGTCGACAACGTACACATAAACATAATCAAATCATTATCAATCATAACTTGACATGACAAGGATCAGGTTATATTTAAAATTCCGAACATAGCGTACTAAACTACTTACATTAAGCCATAGCTTCAAGGTCCAAATCTACAACAACCAATAGAAATACTTTCATAACTAGATCAATAGACTGGCCCATTTCTGCTTTGATTTATACACATAAACTAAAACTTAAGCTGGATGGGTGACCGTGCCGCAGACTTTATTTCTTCTGCCAAGTATCTACGTAGTCTGTTGTAAATAATGCACATCGTACACAGGCTCCTCATTTAAGAATAAGAACATTTATTGCCACAAGACACCACGACACGACACAAATCAACAAAATTTAAGACTAACAAAACTTAATTGAGATTCCAAGGAACCATAGCTCAGGAGTGGCATAGTTGGCCGTGTAGTGTCCGGCAGAGGAGAATAGCACCAACCCCTCACACTCATGGGTGTCGTACAAGGCGACTAATGTTTTCGAGGCTAAACATCAAGAGTCTCCGTAGTCTGGAAAATGGGCAGCAGCATTTTCCATTGTATTATTTAAACACTGCGATCTCCAACCCGCCTGCCAAACGTGGAGATTATGGCAATAACCTCCCCTTTCGTGGGAGAGACCCTAAGACCTGCAGTGGACTGTTACGGGCTGTGATGATGATAGCTCAGGAGTTAGCTACATTTGTAACTTTGTAACGTGTTTATTGATCAGAAAGCCCTCTTTTGCACGCGTAATATGCAAGTTATTATTACAAACAACTACAGAACCCTTCACTGCACGTGGCACGACACGTCATAGCCGGTATTAATTTTAATTTTTCATTTAATTTATTTACTTTTACTCATTTTACTCACACAAGCAAAATTAGCCGATATGCATTGTTTACCGCCGGTTTCTATAATTTGTATGATTACGTGGCATACTGTTTAGAGGTGGGTATATCCATACAAAGGGGTGGTATGACTCTGTATTACTGAACAAAGTCTCCTGGTTCTGACTCCTGACTTGCTAAATCGTTAGCGATTTTGACGCCGAAAATCGATAGAAAAACGAAGGCGAGCGCTCTCCGAACGTGAGTCGCCAGATAGTACAAAGGGGACCGTGTCCAATGTGTACCTTACTTCCGCCGTGGCGAAGGTTGTGCTCGAAATGAACTTTATTCCGGTTACTTTTTCTCTATAAAAATAGAAGGTTTTAAATTAAAAATACGAAGGTTTTTTGGTTGTTTAGTTCTTGTATACTGTGCAACAGGTAAAATAAAATAAAGTGAATTTTGTAGCTGGCAGGATGCTGTCAATTCTAAGGTGTAGCCTGGATAAGAACTTTCTGTCGCCAAGCAATAGTGCTTGTATTGTTCTGGTTTAAGGAATGACGTCGCGAGCGTATTACAGGCGTGGGGTATTCAAAAAATGTTACTGTGAGGGGTACAGTGCGCGCGAACGCACAAATTTCCAACTGACAATATTTGAGTGGCGATCGGCGCCGTTCGTCAAAATGAACGAAACTTACCAATCCTAGAGTCGTATAGAACGCAGTGCCTTCACTTAGCAGACAAACACTGTGAGAAGGCGTAGCTTTAACGCTACTTTACTAAGACAAGTATTGTAAGTTCTCACAGTGACAACACACCTGAGGTTCTGCGTTTATGTTAAAGGAAAACTAAATTTTTTTTTTTTTTTACTAATAATAGGCCTGTATTTGACCTCAACTCACCATCATAATGCATTCATCTTAGATGTGATGGGGGACAGTTACCGCTTACCATCAAGTTTACCACCGTTTTTCACCACCTTGTATCCCTATGACCTAACCGTAAAATGTTGGAAAACCCTTACAAAGTCTGCGTATTATTCAAATATTTTCTAAACTGCTAAACCGATTTGATTGAACAAGGGCTCAGAACAATCTCGATTAAACTGGATTTCGAATAAAGAAAATCGCATCGAAATTGTCAAACTTATAGCATCTGTTTTTTAACTGAGTTAAAAGAATAAAAAAGGGCAGACCTATCGCCAAAACTCTTGCGGTCACCTTTAACAGGGTGACAGTTCGAATCCCGCGCTTTAGTAAACTTTTATTGAAATCTCTAAGACGAAGGTCAAGTAAATAAGAAACGATGAACTCCACAGGTAGTTCTACAGCTTTATTAGAACGAAAAAATCTCAATTCAATTCAATTCAATTCATTTATTGCCTTTCCATGTGTTAGTAAATACAAGTTCTTAAATATATATATTAGTACAAGACATGGAACCCTGGTCGGGTATAGCAAAAATTTATTACATAATAATAATAGAGAGGATGCAGTATTTGAAATTAAATATTAAATCAATTAAATACAAAATTCTCAATTATAAAATAATGGCAAATCAAATAAATCAATTGTCACAAATATAATAAATAATACAAAATGTCAATATTAATAAAAATAGTCTAATTTTTTTTATAATCTACCTTCTTGTTTTTACAAAAAGTTCGTCTACCGTGTACAACGTTCTTTCCATGAGATACTTGTGCAGTTGTGTTTTAAAACGGTTCAGACTTTCAGTTTCTCGTATTATTTTCGGTATGGCATTATATATTTTTGGGGCCATTGCAAAAACACTTTTGTGGAACAATGTCGTTTTGCAAGGGTGCAAATGTAACTGGTCGCGGCGCCGGGCACTTTCCACACTTGGGAATAGGCGACTGTTTGTACGTACGAACACTGTAACCTCGTATACGTATAAGGACGGCATGGTTAGTAAATTTAATTCTTTAAAGAAAGGCTTACAACTATCAGTACGTCGCAAGTCACAGATAGCCCTTATGCATCGTTTCTGTGCTTTAAATACTGAATCAATTCCAGTTGCGTTGCCCCAGAAGATAATCCCATATCTGAGCACGGAGACTACAAGACCGTGATACGCCACAATCAACGTTTTTCTACTGGCTAGTTTGCTTAGTCTATAAAGTGCGTATGAAGATTGGCTGATCCTGTTACATACGTATTCAATGTGAGTATGCCAATTCATATTCCTATCTAAATACAATCCTAGGAATTTTGTTTCATTTGTTTCTTGTATTATATGTCCATTATGTTCTATATTTGTATGTGCAGTCCCCTTATATCTCTGTTTAAAATTAATAATTTTCGTTTTGTCAAGATTAATTTGTAGGTTATTACTATGTAACCAGTCAATAATATTAGATAATATTTGATTAATTTCAATTATATTATTTATTAGCACAGTGCAGTCATCGGCAAACAAATTCATTAGATTATTAATAGATTTAACGATGTCATTTATATATATAAGAAATAATAAGGGTCCCAACACACTTCCTTGCGGAACACCATAATGAACTGCATTACTATTTGACACATATTTAGTTTCAATTTTAGTTTTGGGACATATCTTATTAATTTGTGTAATTTGTGTTCTCCCACAGAGGTATGATTTTAACAATTTATTGACATTTCCCCTAACGCCAATAGCTTCCAATTTTTCAAGTAATATATTGTGGTCAACATAGTCAAAAGCTTTAGTCAAATCTAAAAATAATGCTATTATAGGTAGGCGATTATCCATTCTTAAATAAATTTGATATAACATGTCATACATAGCCATATTAATGTTTTTATTTTTGCGAAACCCATTTTGCTGTGGTACCAATATTTTATTCGTTTCACAGTATTGGTAAAGCGAAGTATAAATTACTTTCTCTATTATTTTAGAAAATATTGGTATCAGGGCCAAAGGCCTATAATTATTAACATTTGTGCAGTCTCCTTTTTTAAACAATGGTTTTATTATTGTTGATTTCAGTTTCTCTGGGAAGACACCTTCAGCAATGCACAGATTAACAATATGGCTGATTGGTGTACAAATAGTATGCGATACGTATTTCACAACTTTTGTATTAATATCATCATAGCCCGTACTGTTTGTGTTTTTCAAGTCTTTTATTATTAAAAAAATGTCATGAGGAATCACAGGAGTCATAAATAATGAATTGATAATAGTATTTGAGATTGTTTTCTTATAATTATTTGCAGTAGGCCTTGATGATGAGCTCGCAACATTTGAGTAGTGATCGTTAAAAACTTGTGCTATTTTTTTTGGATCATTAATGTTGCAATCATTTAATTTTATTTGGGTTATGTCTTCTTTTGGGAGCTGCTGTTTATTATCATTTATTATTTTCCATGTGGCTTTAGCTTTATTGTTTGCCGTCATGATATAATAATTATTTTGGGATTTTTGAGTTAGTTTTATTATTTTATTTAGTTTTCTAGAATATTTTTTAAATGTATTTCTGTCGGTTTTATTCCTTGTAAACCTATATTTCCAAAGAAGTTGACGTTTGCGTTTAGCACACATCTTTATACCCTTAGATATCCAGTTTAATCGTTTTGTAACAGTATGCTTTACTCTAATAACAGGAAAACATAGACTATAAAATAGTTGGAAAATGTCATAAAATTCATTAAATGAATCGTTAGCATTTTTGCTTGAATAGATTGTATTAAAAGTTAAGCTTTTTAGGCAGTCAGCAAATTTAATTAGGTTTTCTTCGCAATAATCACGTCTTTCTGTGTACCAGGTTGAAATTCTGCAATATTTTTTTACTGGAAAACTGACATATTGAGCCGTATGATCTGAAATACCGAATTCGAACACCTGACCTTCTTGGTATATTATGTATTATATTATCTAAGCAAGTACCACTCTCCAATCTTGTTGGCTCATTTATTGCAAATTTGAGATTGTATGCAGATATAGTTTGCTGAAACTGCGTTATGCTTAATTTAAAAATTCACTGTATATTAATTTGTAATTATAATTCTTGCCTAATATGTCAAAGTAAATAGTAAACAAATGTCAATTCTTGCATAAATATGTCACAGTTATAAAATCATGTCAATTCTTGCTTAATATGTCAAAACAACTATAATAAAATAATGTCAAAATTATAGGTTATTTCATAAAATTACATTCAGCGTATAACGGAACAGGCTGCGTTCATATTTTGTTTCCTGCTTCTGAAGTTAACAAAACGCAATCTTATTCTTTCTTCGGTGTTTGACAATGACGTTTAACTGTCAGGCATGAAGTGTCAAAATCATAGATGTCTCAATTTTGATTGTTGTTATAAAGTAAATAGTGGTGAAATCGACAAAGAAAGTGCCTTTTCAACTTCAAAATGCCCTCAATTTGAAATAATATGATTTTTAGATAGTCTCACCAAAACTTTCACGATGAAATAAGTATGTTTTCTCTTAATTTTGATGTAAAAAACCACCACACATCGGCGACCGTAGTTTGCGTAAGTTGATTATAACCTAATAGGACACTGTAAATCTACTTTTAACACTTTTTCCTTAATTAAATTTTGGGAGCAACAGACATCGATTGTTTACTTTCTGACTGATTTGACAGTTCTCTCATATTTCTGTTCTCTCATAAGTTCTCTCATATAACGGTGATTGAACTTCTAAAACAAATAAAAAATAAAGTTTATTGTTCCCGCCACGTTATAATAATGCTGAGAGGCAGTGAAGGGGACATGTTTGTCCCCTTCTTAGTACCGATCAAAATAAATAAAATTTAGTTTGCCGAATGTATGTTCTTGACTAATTCTTTTTTGTTTGATTTATATTTGGCAGGACAAGGTTTGTTTGAAAGAAAAAAGGGTAGGTTGGGTAGGGAAGATGTAGGGGTATGGTAAGTCTAGTGTAAGGTAAGGGGTAGGGTAGGGGTAGAGTAGGGTCGGATAGGGATTAGCGGTATGATCAAAGTCGCTCTGGGCCAGCTAGATTATTCTATTTTTTTGTCTTATATTTAGAAAAATGGCTAGTGTTCTTTTAAGCTTATCTATCGAGGGCTCGGGGTCCACCTTGATCATGATCGAGGATTTTTTTCCTTGACCACCAGGCCACCGACATGGCATAGGCCAAGAGCGTACCAGTAATATAATAAATTTAATGGCGGCAGTAGGATTCGAACCCGGTACCTCTCGCATTGCGAGTCGAATACCGTTATCACTAGGCCACCGACGCTCTCAAAATATTGCCCGAGCAAAATCACAGGCTAAATCCAGTAAAAAACACTGCAAGTACCTACATGGTTTCAATAGACCAGCAAATACGAGGGTCTCGGCTAATTTAACAGGTATTGCAATCCATTGAATGCGCAATCTCGACGTTCGTTCATGAAATATAAACCAATTTGTTCAATCATTGTACACTTGTTTCCCTGCACTGTATTGCACGGAAAGTGGAAACAACTCGCCCATGAAACTGAATGTAGTGATTTCAAGGATAGTTTATATGTACTGAGCACTACACTAGAAGCACAGACTACTAGAAGTAGACTCTGTCTAATAAAATCTTAAAGGAAAAATATTTTTTCTTAACAAGCTTTTATCGCGCTATATAGTACCTACTTACTCATCAAAACCATTCCAAAGTGACCAAACACGATAGGGTTATCTTACTGCATTCATTTACCTTGCGACTCAATCATCAGACCAGCTCTATGGTACCATCTTAATGCATTGTCATCCAAGTTACATAGGGATACTCATAAAAATCAATGAAAGTAGTCTGTGAGTTTACCAAATTTCAGCTCAATTGGAAATTAACGAATGGTCGATAAATTGAAAATTTTAACGGGCAACTTACAAACACACATACGAACAGTGCAAGTTAAATAAAAGCTTGTAAAATGTCAAGCGACTTGAGAGATTATGAGATTGATCAAATTCAACAAGTTATCAAAACTGATCGATGAACTAATAGAGACGTCGATCTTACAACAAGATAGAAGCTAAAAGATGGATGTCTTCATTATTCAAAATCAGGTTCCTTACTTGTTGATTTCAATCAATCTTCTAATTTCCTAAGTCGCCTTACTTTTTAGACAGAGTTTGTAGTTTATAGTTTTCTCTGCGTGATGGGACTCGTTTTCTATCGAATGATTTAAACTTGTATTCACAAACAATAATGTCTAAATAACGTTACAATGCGAAGTAAGTAAGTCACTTATCTAATTTTTACCCGACTGCGACTGAAGGCGATTTTTAGGGCGTATATATGTATGCCTATTTCTTCACACGATCTACAGCCCTAACGGCTCAATGGATTTTAAGTTTTGGCGTGTTGTAAAATTGGTCTTAATCACGCGTATGACACTGGGTCAATTAAATGGGTCCTTTAATGTGACTTTTGAAAATCTTTTCTCTCTAAAATCAGTCGCTTTCCAAAAAATACATGACAAATAATTTTTTCTGCTTTTCAGTTTTCGGGGATTTTAGTGTTTGTACTTACTTATTTTAACATCGTTCATTGTTTTGTTTCAGGTAAGCAATGCGTCATTGGCCCTGCGTCTGCGCCAAAACAAAATTCCCTGCAAGTAAAATATATCAGCTGTTTCATACATTTTGGAAATACAGTCCAAATTGGTCACGAACCGTGCGGTTCCAAAGGAACTCTATCGCATGTTAGGGTTGTGCAATGACCTGGTGAGGTTTTCCCTGGACAGTACAACATGGAGTACTTCAAGGAAGGGGTAAAAAGGTTTTAAAGTGTCAGCACAGCCCGTGAGTGATACTGTGATATTTACCCTGGTATTGCAAACGTCCATAGGCTGCAGTAACTGCTCACCATGAGGCAGACCGTAAATTTGCTTGCTACCTTTGTGGTAGGTGTGTATAATAATCTAATCGACAGAAAAACGTCAAAACCCCCCGACGAAGTTTATATATAGGTACTCAAAAATGTTCTAAATATTTTGAGTGACAGCTTAAAATCTCAATTAAATTGCCTTTCAAACCAAAAACATCATCGAAATCAGTCCATCCGTTCAGGAGCTACGATGCCACAGACAGATACACACTTTCACACGTACACATAGCCACAGATACACCAATATACACGTCAAACTTAAAACACCCATATTTTCTCGCAGGGATCGATTTCAAAGTTTACAGCAAACAAAGTCACAAATTTCCTAAACTGTATTTATAGAGCCTCATTACAAGTTCACCAATAATTTATATCCCTATCCTTAATTACCAACTTTCGGCCCTAAACTAACTTACAAATTAGGCGTATTGTGTCCTGTAACCTATGGTACAGCGTTGACCCTTTAATTAGAAGTACGACAGTTGGTCCGACCGATATATTAAAGGCTTTGGTATTAGTTTGGCTCAGCTGCAGCGTGGGTCACGACCCACACGAACTCGACTCAAGACCAATGCGACATTTTGCGAATCGGAACAGGCTGAATGTGTTTGTGCGCGGTTTTAGAGTACTTAATGCGGAATGTTGGTGTATGTCTGTATCTACTTCAAATTCAGGTTACCGTTAGTGTATTTAGTTGTCTTATTTATTAATGAGGCCTCTTTGTGCTTTTTTATCTTTTTGTTTTTGTGAGAGCTGCAATTTGGGTGTAATTCACCGCCCTTGCTAGCTGGCTTTATCTTTACTTTAATAAATAATAAATAACAAGGCTATAGTCTATGTGTTAATCCAGGTTTGAAACTATCTAGGTATGTGCCAAATTTTATTCAAACCCGTTTTCGCGTGATTGAGTAACAAACAAACACATAAATATTCACATTTATAATATTATTAGTAGAATTTATCTTATCATCTTTATTAATTAGAACATGTTGGCCTAGGGCAGGTTAATTTTTAGGTTCTTTTAACTTTTTTTCTGTCAAAGTGGGGTTACTTAACATCGGTACGTTAAACTCCTCCATACCTATACATACGAAATGGTTACTTACCATAGCCTAGGAACATTACTTAGATATCTGTTAATTAAGTTGTCTCAGTTATTCCCAAGAGTGCTTCTAGGCATTCCTATTTTGCGATATCGTCGGCCAATTTGGAGGACATTTGGAACAGATTCGGCTGCTGGTCTTGTAGTTGCAAATAAATGGGCTCCAAGATACGAGTAATATTGGCTTTTCTCCATATAATTGTACGAATGTGGAACAAATATAATCCTAATAAAAATGAAGCGGAGTGGTAGATGGTAGGGTTTTAGGAACACAGATTTATTTTATTTGACGGCACTTCTTCTCGCTTATAATTTCACTTCTCTTAATGATAATGACCTATGGTTACTGCTGGAAGATAAGAGTCCAAGTCTTATGTTTTTCAAGTAATTCTTTGTACAACTTAGTGGCTGTAAGACGAACAGCAGCCAATTTCGAAATCTACATCTCATTCTCGTTCATCTACGTTCTCAATTTACATATTGTTTAGCTTAACACTTTTGGAAGACTGTAGGCCAAAAAGCCTGAGGCATTTCAAGTCACCAACCTCCCTCCTTTTACATTATATATTTTTGTATTAGAGATACTTTGTAATAAAGATAATCACAGCATCTCCTCACTTCTTAGGTCACAAGCTCGCTCACAAGGTCATTGTCAGTGGCAAAATAAATCGTGCAAAATTAGAACTCCGCGATTTCAATTCCCAAAATGGACCAACTGTGGCAAGAACCGTAAAAGGATTTAATGTTAATATTATTTATTTACCCAACCGTTTTAGCTCTCTGTCGTTAATTATTCAAAGCTCCCTCGGTGAAATATCAAAGGCTAAACGTCTGCTGCGATGTTGATGTGATCAAATTTTCATAATGTAGGACGCATTTTACAGGCCGGTGGGGCTAAGGCGGTACAATAGATAAAGTACCTATTTGTGATGCTCAGACATTTTGAATGGAAGTTTTAATGGATTAGTCTAGGGTTTCTATACAATTTTTTTATGTTATACGGAGGACAAACAATGCAAAGTGGTCACCGCCTCATATAGATATTATCAACACCAGGGGTGACGCTTATGCGTTGCCCGCCTCTGAAGAGTCTCTAATATACCTCTTGAACGATCCCATGTCATAGCCCAAAAGAAACACTGTGGCTGGAACCTCATTCCACATCTGAATCGTGCGAGCGAGGAACGTAACTAATACTTTAAAGAGGAAAATTTTGTAGTTACCTACCGCTAGAGAGGAAATCGATAACTTAGTCCAATACTATGGCGGATTTGATGTTAGACAATAAGCATTGTTACAAACCTAGTTGCCCTTTGACCTTCCTGTTAACGTTTTCTGTGTATATGAAATATACAGCGGTTCATCTTTAAAGTCACGTAGTTATTTGGTGAAACTACAAACATTGTCAAAAATGTATAGCTAGTTTAGAGACAACAGCAAAACTCTTCAAAGGCACTAAATGTTGAAACAGATTCTGTCAAGTCTGGCAGGTATACCAGGGCCAGGTGAGATTGCTCGCGGATACCAAAGGAACTAAATTTGACAGACAGTCAACAATATTAACTCACAATATAAATGACAATGACAAGGACACCATAACTCCAAAGCAATCTTACCTGGCCCAGAGTCTAAGAGCTGTCCATGACAATGATAATGATGAAATACGACACAAATTAAGGTGTTTTTATAAGACTAGCCAGACATTTGACCGCCATCTCACCTGGCGGTAAATAACGATGCGGCCGAAGATAAAGTGCGGCTAAAGTGAGTGGTGACGCCCGTCTGTCTACCAGACAGCAGATTATTAGCAGAAACTCTTCGTTCTATAAGCTAAAATTGTCACCCACTGCACACGAAGACTGCAATCCAAACCTATTTTTATACAAGATGGCCCGGCGCGACTTCGTTCGCGTGGTGTCCTACATAAAAGTATATTAAATAAATCTGCCTCTTAGATCACTCCATCTATGAAAACCGCATTAAAATCTGTTACATTATTTTAAAGATCTAACCGTACCTACATATATACAGAGGCTCAGACAACGACTTTGTTTGGATAGAAGATATACATAGTATAAAACAAATTCATCCCTCCCATCGCCGTCTTGCCCTATCTATCTATGGATGATCTTTTAAACTACCCAACGGATTTTAATGCGGTTTTCAACTATAAATAAATAAGTCTTTTGTTCTGTTATATTTCTCTGTAAATCATTAGTGTGTACAATAAACAGTTAAATAAATAAATAAGCTTTATTTCGGCAACTTAACATCTATCACAATATTCCGTAACCGGAATCTCTTTTTTAGCATGGATTTGCTTGTATTAAAAGATTTCGCTCTTCCATAGCCAAAATATTAACTGTTATATAGTTCCAGTAGTTAGCAAAATACCAAAAATATAATAAATTTATTTAAAGTAAAATGTGTGTGCGTGTGTGTGTGTGTATATGTGACAATAGATATAGTTATTCGAGGAAGGTTTATCAGCAAAAAAGAAAAGTTTGGTAGAGGTAAAGTAGGTGTACGCAAACGAAGTCGCGCCGGGTCCACAAGTACATAATAATTTAAAAATTCATAATATCAGTAGCATACGAACGACAATATCGCCTATATCTACATTCTCTATATTTAGCCGAGTACATATTTCTATACTTAGTCGACTAATCAACAATACCGAGAAAAATTCCTACAGTGCACAGTCCCTTGCGGCGGAGGAGCCAAGTGATGGATTATCCGAGAAGTATCTGCAAATGAATGATGAGGTTCAAAGCTCAAAACCTAATTAGATTAGACCTTTCAGGGCTCAATTGGGATAATTTAATTATCTGAATTCGGCGAGTTCGTTTCCCGTGAAAATGATAGGCTTATTTTTAAATCGAGTACGTATTATCAAACCTACAGAAAATGTTGGATAACCCCCCGACTAAGTTTACAAATCGGTCCATTCGTTTGAGAGCTACGATGCGACAGACAGATACACAAAGCCACAGATACACATGTCAAACCAATAACATCCTTCTTTTATCGGGATATTAAAATGGGTGGAGCTGAGGCGCCAACATTGAATTCGACATGAGTTCGAATTTTACTCCGAGGTGGAACTAATAGCACAGAATAAGTACTTGAATTACATTTTTGTACTATGCCATTAGGTCATGTTTTCGGTTCTTATAGATAACAAGTGGACCAGGCGCGACTTCGTTCGCGTACACCTACTTTTCCCCTACCTGGGTAGGTATTTTTCTTGCATATAAACCTTCCTCTTCAATCACTTGAAAACCGCGTTAAGCGTAGATACATATATTCATAGGGACAGACGGCGAAAAGCGACTTTGTTTTGAACTATTTTAAGGTAGATATAATAGCAATCCTCCGCGGTTTTCACCCACGCTTCCGGATCTCTGTGAACATTCAAACTATCCCGCAGGATCCCATTATTTGTCGGGCATTCAATTAAAGTACCCCATGAAACTTGGAAAAGTGTCGCTTCGTATAAATATAGAACGTCACGACCTGTTTAGTTATCTTTTGTTTTGTTTTGTTTTATTCTATTTAGTTATGTTTTATTTGTTTATTTTATAAAGTTTAAATTATTCTCAAACTCCTAGTCAATGGGCATGGCTGAAAAACAGCGCTGTACGGAACCATACCGTCCCGTGACAGCATAAGCTGAGCCAGGTCCATTTGCCTTAGTTATTTTTATTGTTTAGATGTAGTGGTAAGACACGATATTATGTTTAAGGCAATAAATGATTCTTATTCTTATATTATTATTCTTTTCCCCTGGGGGTAGGCAGATACCATATTGTACCACTTGCTACGGTCCTGATAAACCTCTCTAGCTTCTTCCATGTTCAGCAACTTTTTAGCTCGTCGATGTAGGGTACTCTTGACATGATATTTCTTTAAAATATCTTCAAATTGATCGTGATATGTAGGTACATTTCGTCCCTTCCAACTCATCCTCCCACGTCAAAATCTTTCTTTTGGTCAAACCTCCTCTCTACATGACCAAACCAACACCATACAGCCGATCGTTAGAGTCCATACGTTTGCTACACGATTTCTACGGGATTGGTTTCATATGTTAATGCAATTTTGGTGTCTACACTAATACAGGAAGTTCATTTTAATATTTGTAAACAATCCCGCAGCGTCCGCCTAGCCACCGCGCAGTCGTCGCGTCGCGTCCGCCTAGTCACCGCGAAAGTATGGTAGGCTACAGATTTAGTCGTGATTCCTACACAGTGACGAGACGAACGCGACACGCAGGCGACGCGTACGCGATTTGTAAGCGCCGTCTTATAAACGGGCCCCAATTATCTGTAAACTTGTAGATCTTCCACCCGAATTCACGGACAATGCCTTAAATTAAAGCTCGTAAAGCCCAGTTTCCGAATCTGGAACGGTTCGGGTGTCGACTAAAATCACTGAGCCGTCGCTCGTGTCTAGATTGCGGTTTTTGTTTCAATTAATTACTGGGCTCGCTTCCATCGCGGCGATACTTTATCCTCGTCTATCCTTCACACGCCCGTTGAGTAACCGGTGGGAGCGAGCGAGAGGTGTGTCTGTATTTATTGGCTATTTATAGGCTATGGGGAGTATTTAGTGTGAAATTCAAATTCGAATCGTCGATACATGGGTTATAGTTACGAGTGTAATATTGAACTTCGTCGACAGTAACCGCTTACCATCAGGTGGGCTGTCTGCTCGTTTGTCATTGAGTAATAGAAAAGGTTTTTAGATTCTTGAGAGACGAAGAAAGGGAAATTATTGCTTATTTGTTGTATTATAGTTGACCCAGCGCGACACCGTTCGCGTATACCTACTTTACCCCTACCCTATCTATTGCCTTGCTTATATTTCCTCTTAAATCACTCTATCTATTGATGACAACCGCATTAAAATCCGTTGCGTAGTTAGAAAGATCTAAGCGTACACACATTTATTACATAGGGACAGACGGCGAGAAGCGACTTTGTTCTATACTATGTATAGATATAAATTGTTGCATGTCAGGGATTTACCTACCTATGTATAAAGAGTCTATAAATATGAGACCCGTGACAACCACAGAGATTGGTTGCTCAAAATACAAGTACAGACGACGGAACCACCGATGATGGCGACGCCGTACCCAGTTCTTGCTGATATGATCTACATACACCCTTGCAGAAGCATTTCTGGCTGGTGTTGCACCTGAACGGAACGGAACGGAACTATGTATAAAGAGTCTATAAATACAAGTCCCATAAATAAATTCATCCATCAAAATTGTACCCTTAAACCGTACAGAGCTTAAATCGTAAATCTCTAAAGATTTACTCGTATTACACACTAATAAAACACAATGTTATTGTGTTTTAAGCCTGGATATAAAATGTTGGATCGGTGTCGTCGAATTAATCAGACTAGGTTTACTTGACACTGATGATGTTCAAAAGACGTAAAATACACTTAATGTGGTACGTTTTTATGTAACGTTTCATTACCATTCTTTCAAGGGTTTGAAGACTATGTATGTTTGTTCAATGAGGAGTTTTCCAGTAGGTATAGATAGTTGGTTTCAAAAAGTATCAATAGATGGCGCTCCTACAATTTTGGTAATCTTTTTATAATTTGTATGATGGTGGCAATGATTTCATGCCGCCAACTAATACTAAACTTAAAAATAAAATGTTTATTAATATAAACATAACTGTTAAAGGTTGAACAAAGTGTAAAAATAAATATTTCTAGAAGTTAGCACTATGTTCCATTATTATTACAACCTCTAAAATGGTTGAAAACTATTGACAAATACAATATTATCCGATACAACGTACCCAGTGTTTATATCCTGTTTGCTAAGAACCTATTTCAAGCGATTGTCAATTACCAAAATTGTCGGGGCGCCATCTAGTGAGTGGTTTGGAATGCTTTAGATACCTATTGGAAAACTCCTCATTGGCCGTTAGTAAATGTATCCAACTGTGCGTGAAAAGGATTTCACAACGCTCGGCCAATATTTAAAAAAGGCGTCCAACTCGTCCCGCCATCGCCATCTCCGTCTGGGCCTACCGCGCAACCTTGATACGTTTTGTGGGGTCCCGTCGGCGGATATTTTAGCCCACAATTCGTTTCTACATGTTAATAATAGAAAACAAAGCAATGACAAAGAAAAATAATACGTTTACTAAGAGGAGATATAAACCATAATACAATAATGAAGTACGAAACACTCAAACGAAGAGAATAATAAAAAAAAAATTTAGTATGAGTGACGCACTACCCTAAGTCATATTTTTGGACGTAATACAATCACTTAGTCTAGTCTTTTATATTTTCAAACGAATCTCGTTTAGCAGCAAAGTTATTTGCGCGTAATTCTAATAGAATGTAAAAAACTACAAAGGAATTCGGTGTGCGCCCTTAAGAAACTCCAAGTCGGCCATTACACATTTTTAAAAGCTTTTATTGAATTTGCACTGCTCGTATTTACGTTTCTAAGTTGCCCGTTATTTGCAAACCATTTGTTGGTAGCGATTGGTCGAGAAGGGCATTTAACAATATTACCTGATACACGACAGAAGTTGCTGGCATAAGGTGGTATAATATCTATTAGAGGTGCGCGGATCCGTTATATTCATATAACATAAAATAAATATAACATAACGTAACGTTACGCTATTAAAAAATATTATGTTATTTTTAACGTTATAATATAACACCCTAATATAATTTTATGTACCGTATCACAGTCGCCGTTATTCAGTTTGTTTATTATTTACAGTTGATTTAGTACCTTGGGGAACAAAATCGTATATAAAAATGCATTATTAATCAATATATTTGTATTACCACGTACAAACATTAGTTTTGCGACTTTCGACGACATTAATCGCATAGATAACAAAAAATAACACAATTATGGTTATTTTGTGTTTTGTGAAATGATATTATATTAGTAGCAGAAAATATTATGTATTGATATTAGGTGTTATAGTTATATTTTTATACCGTTATAATGTACCCGTTATTTAATATAACACCTCTAATATCTATGTAACTGATGAGGGAGCATGTTTACAGAAGCAGCTATTCATTTTAATAGGGGTCCATATTTGGTATACTGGTTCGCGGAATACACAGAAAATAGGTAATTAAATATTTGTATACATGTGCATTGCGTGGGCGTGTATGTGTGTGTGTTGTGTTAACAAATCTTTATATTTTATACTACACTTGTGGGCGCGACTTCGTTCGCGTACATCTACTTTACCTCTACTTACCCTTTTTTTCTTGCCTATAAACCTTTTATTTGTTTTACACTGATTATAGATTTTTCTAAATTAAGTTACTATTGCATTGCGTCTCTATATTTATAAATTTAAATCTTTGAATCGGTAAAAGCATTTTTCCATGAGCCATTCAGAAATGGTTCGCCTAAATTGGGTTCGAGTGCAGTCCCTTCTCTAAAGTGGCTGATATACGTGCGAGTAAGTACGCGTACTTGTGGCTCGACGACCTTGCTCGCTCGTGTGTCAGCCTAAGTACGCGTACTTTAAAACCGCCGAGTAAGTTCGCTGGCGATCCAACATGTTTGATTTTTGCTCGTAGCTCGTGGCTCGCGGCTTCGGCCCGATCGTCTGTCAGCGCCGCGAGTCGCGTGCCGCCATTTTTATGTGATGTATCTCGTGCAGTGTGTTGTTTTATGCATAAAATTTGTTTAAGTTTAATTAACTTTATGCTTTTCTCTTGCAAAAGTGACTGACTTTCGAAGCAATTGACTCTAATTATTTACGGAATTCATAGAAAAACGTGCTGAGTATGTTTGTGAACTTAAAAACCGCGTACTTTAAGTCCGTACGCCTATCACCAACGTCGAGCCGAGTAAGCTCGCGAATTTAAAAACCGCGTCTTTTAAGTACGCACGTGTGTCAGCTACTTAACAACTGGATTCGAACAAGTCTAAACAAGTTCTTTTGTAATGCAAGCACATAACTTGTGCTTGTTGTTCTTATTAATTGTTATTGAGTTCGATTAGTTAGTGCTTCTAGGGAAATTTGTCGGGAACTATCATAATGATTATCATCTTCCGAGTGGTCAATCCCGGCTTCTTGACAAATTGAACTATTCAGTTGGTTAGCATGGCCGTCCCGCAGAGGTCCCGGGTTCGATTCTCGGTCGAGCAGAAATTTAAATGATGAATTTGAATTTCTGTTACCGGTCTGGGTGTTATATGTACAATAAGTATCTATTTAAAAGTATATAAGTAGTTTATCAGTTATGTAGCACCCATAACACAAGCTTTACAATATTATAAAGTACTTACATGTGACACCCTGTAAGGGCATTGCAAACAAAGTGAGAGAGAGCATGCATTATTTACATTATGTCATAACTTAAGTATTTAATTAAGAGTACATATTTTTTCCTTAAATAAAAAAAATAATCAATGAGTTGCATATTAAAATATCAATCAAATAATAATAATAATAATGTCAAGTTAGTAGATATATTAGTCAGATGTCATTCTGTATAGTAATAAATTTTTGTCATCCGTTTTCATGTCAGAATGTAATCAAATAATCAAATAGCGATGTGCCGGATTATCTTAATTCAAGGTCAATCTTAGTAGCTGAGGTCCTATTGAGAAAAGTGCTACAATTTTGCGTCGAGCAATGCCACTTGGCATGGACGTTATATGGACCAAACTAAACCCAAAAAGCCCGTTAGCCACGCTCGACCCCCCGTCAGAGGGGGGCAGGAGGGGGTCAAAGTACCTGACTCCCTACATTTGAAAAAAAAATTCTAGTGGCCACATTTGACGTACAAAGCCGTGTCTGGTGTCGTTTTCAGATAAGTCGATGATGGCCGATTCAATGGGCACAATATTTTTGTGGGTAATCATAGAAAAAAAATGCGTAATGGCTATAATTATTTAAAACCAGTCTTAAAAAATTACAAATAGACCCCTATATTTTCTGATTTTTATATGAAAGATGATAAGGAAAAAAATACTCACTAAAAGCCTATTTAATGTAGATTATGAAAACATAAACATCCAATAACTTATTCACTGATATTCATGTAAAAAAAATTTTTTAACGGACGGACCGCCTATACTGTGGCGCGGCGAAAATATAGCCCAGGCAAAATTAAAATATGAGATAGAAGAAATTAGCATTTTTTACATAAAGTGTAGAACTCTACACTTTATGTAAAAAGTCCCCATCTGTAGTTATGCTTTTGGTGTGAGGGGGCCCGAAAGGTCCCGTTTTTTGGTGTTTCGTAAATATCTCGAAAACAGTGCAATCTTCGGGAATATGGTCTATTACTAAATAAAAGCCTATAAAATTCTCTACAAATTTTTCTTTGTACACTTTTTTAAATTCCCATTAGTTTACAAACAATAGACTCTCGTTTGTAGCAGTAGGTCAAGCATCCTTTTCTGAGGGAATGGTACGAAAATTTTGTATAAAATATACATGACTGTAGTTTTTTGTGATATATGTACAAATTAACAGTTTTGGTTCTTTTACCTTTACTTGTGCTGTAAGACCTTGGTTCTTGCGAAATTTCATGATTGTAGGTAATCTGATATAAAAAACCTAAAAATAAATACAACCAGTGTTATAATTTTATAACAAACAGACCCAATTTTCAGAGATTTTCTATTGAAACATGCATAAAAGTACTATAGTAAGTTGCGCGTTAAATGTAGATTATAAAAACCGACCACGTTAGTTATGTGCCATTAGCCCGGAAAGCATTATCGGACGCGACACCAAATGGGGATGAGGTGCGCATAGCACAAAATATTATTATTTGTAATCGGAATCATTGACATTCGTTATAAAGTGACACTAATGAAACCAAAATACTTTCTTTAAAAAATCAAGGGCATGGCTAACAAATTCCCCTATGATCATTTACTATTTAAACGTTAAAAGACTTAAAAGTTTATTGGCAGTTTCCACCACACTTGCACAATTCCGTGCACTTCAGCTGGCGTTTACAACAATTACACCTTGTGCCGCGAGATTTAAGGCACCTGCATCTAATTAGTTCTAGGCACGCTTGGGCAGCCATGGCCCTTTCAGTCCAAAGTGGCAACCAGGTGTCATTTTCTTTCTGCCAGCCAAATTCAGAAGGGCAGGGTGTAGTTTGTTGTTTTATTAAACATTGCCCCCAAACGTATACGCCCAGAAAAACTGCTCTTAATATGTGTTGTTTCAGAGCAGCTTCTGTGGGGGGTATATTTTCAATCTGCCTGTCCTTTTTAGTAAACAAATATTTCCGGCATTCATTCACCGTCTCCGATGGGCACGATCTGTAAAAAGCGATTTTGATTATTCAAAAATTTTGTTATTATAATATTTTTTTGTATTCCTTACCTATCGTACATAGTGATGATGAATTTTTGAATGTCATGGGTCTGCTTTAACATAGTTTCCTTCATAAAGAAACTTCAACCCCTGTGTTGCATTGGGGTATGCTCTCCATGCCTCGAAGGCGGTTTTTTTGCCCCTCCCGTTAAACGTTGACGTCGTATCGCACCCCGTAAGTGAGTGGAACAGCGGCAGGACGTGAGTTTTTTCGGGACCATAAATAAAAGAGCCTAAAATAAAAATTCAGCCCTGTAAACCTGTGCAGAAATCAAATTATTTTACAATTACCTAAACACGAAGCGATTGTGTGGCAGGCTAGATATTGATGCGCTTTCCCAGTGCCAATGTGCACCCACAGTTCTTCCATTCCTTGATTTTTTGGAACACATGCTACTGCCAAAACTACGACATCTGTGTCAACGGTTCTCACCAATACCTTGGAATGGCCTCTTGAAACCGCGTCAGCTACGTGAAGCATCAATCGCGTATCGGCCTCTTCGTGATTGCACGGTGCAATGTTCTCACAGGAGGTAGTTTTACTAAGAGCTTCAGAGGCATCTGTGATAATGAACTCTTTATCGATTGGAATGGTCATGTTCGAATAGCAGTGGGTTGATAGCAGGTGATACAGATCGGCTTTGTTTGCTGCTTCCCTGAGAAAGTTTGCCCATCCTTTCGGCATTCTTGTATTTGTATGAACTAATGTGCGTTGGCCAGGACCTCGTTTTTCTCGTGTGGCATTCTTTAGGCTAGATTTTTTGTAGGTATCCCATACTACATCTAGCCTTGACACATTTAAAAGTTCCCGCAACAAAAAGGAGCAAAACACATTAGTTGCATAGTCGCCGAAGGTTTTCGATAGCCCTGGATTTAACATGTGAACTATAGCAGAGCCATCCAATATTTTTGCGGTTACGTCAGGAGCTGATGGAAAACTGGTTTCATCGTCAAACTCTGTGAGACATTTCAGCAAATCTGACTTTACACCAGATCTCAGTGTTCCCATGGTCGATAGAGCCGGTGGACTACTTTGGTTTAATACGTCCCAGGTTCAGGGACTCTATATAACGTTAAAATAGAATATTAAATCATGTTTATTCAGTTTTTACCATTTCTTCAGTGTTCGGTGAACTCCCCCACAATACCACGATAGTAATGATATTGCAGATTCTAGTTTTACTTCTTTAAGCAACTCGAAAGTTCATTTCCGTACTTATAATTGCATTTCTCCATCACTGTACACTTTCCACAGGTATTTGTCACTCTTTACACTATCAGTAATGTGAATAGAAACCCGAAATTCACAATAAAAAAGTCACGCGGGTAAAAAATTCCACATTGCGCATTTTACTCGGGTGAGTAAAATGCGCAGTGTATAATAATGGCATTGGGAATTTGAAAAAGCGTAGGTACACAGCAAAATTTGTAGAGAATTTTATAGGCTTTTATTTAGTAATAGACCATATTCCCGAAGATTGCACTGTTTTCGAGATATTTACGAAACACCAAAAAACGGGACCTTTCGGGCCCCCTCACACCAAAAGCATAACTACAGATGGGGACTTTTTACATAAAGTGTAGAGTTCTACACTTTATGTAAAAAATGCTTATTTCTTCTATCTCATATTTTAATTTTGCCTGGGCTATATTTTCGCCGCGCCACAGTATAGGCGGTCCGTCCGTTAAAAATTTTTTTTTACATGAATATCAGTGAATAAGTTATTGGATGTTTATGTTTTCATAATCTACATTAAATAGGCTTTTAGTGAGTATTTTTTTCCTTATCATCTTTCATATAAAAATCAGAAAATATAGGGGTCTATTTGTAATTTTTTAACACTGGTTATAAATAATTATAGCCATTACGCATTTTTTTTCTATGATTACCCACAAAAATATTGTGCCCATTGAATCGGCCATCATCGACTTATCTGAAAACGACACCAGACTCGGCTTTGTATGTCAAATGTGGCCACTAGAATTTATTTTTCAAACGTAGTGAGTCAGGTACTTTGACCCCCTCCCGCCCCCCTCTGACGGGGGGTCGAGCGTGGCTAACGGGCTTTTTGGGTTTAGTTTGGTCCATATATCGTCCATGCCAAGTGGCATTGCTCGACGCTAAATTGTAGCTGTCTCCATACATCGATGCTCAATAGGACCCCAGCTATAGGGGCTAAATGGCGCTGTGTGAATTATCCAATCATATTGATTATTTATTTATATATTATTCTGCCAGGGTCCGCTTCTTGCTCCATCTTGAGCATCCTCACGTTGTAAGCCGTTGACTCTCGCATCCGACTCAGCGATGTCAATCCATCGCTTCTTTGTTCGCCCACGGGGTCTCTCCTGATACCGGCAGATTCAGGCACATATTTCAAGCACCTTCCCTCACCGGTATCGAGTAAGCGGTATCTCCTGACAAAACTATAATTATTTAGAATATATCAAACGTAAGTAACACTTAAAGTAAGTGTCGGTGTCTGTAATCAGTAGGCATTGGCCGCAGTTGTAATTATTAGATTAGCCAACGTCCGCCTTCCGACCTTCGCCTGGCAAAGCACAATATAAATGGACGAAGGGCGATTAGTTGGCAGTTTTATGTGCTTCAGGAAAAGACAAAACAATCGAGCACGACAATATAATTATTGTGATCATGAGAGGGGTGTCAGTTGTCACTTCGTCAGTATAGTTTCCTTATTGGACCATTTTACGTCAGTATTATTCAGTATTGTTGTATATAATTTTCTTTTGTCTATGGTAATATAGCTCGATGTCGCTGAGTAGCATAACAAATACCGTTGTAGTTCTCAATTGTTTTTAACCTGTTGATGAAAAAGAGGGTTATATAAGTTTGATGTGTGTATCTGAGGAACTAACTGTGTATGGGTGTGTCTGTCAAATATTGTAAAATAACTATCTAACGGACAGATATTGTAGATGCGATGTTTTATTTGGAAAACATTTTTATTGAGATTAGATTTGTTTTATTAAATTAAAATCTTATTTATTTTGTTTAACTATTTATTACACACAATAAAGAAATAAAAAATCACACGAAAATCTTAGCTTTGTTTTATTTAATTAAAATCAGTTCAGTAGCTTGGGAACAATTTGATAATGTTAAATATATTGGAGGTCGATTAGGATATTATTATGACGGCTATTTTTTTTTTTGTGATACGGCAGTCAAACATACAAGTGGGCCATCTGATGGAAAGTGGCTGCCTATGGACATCGCGTTGTCTGCCTCTAAGGAGACCTCTAATATACCTCTTGAACCATCCTATGTCATAGTCCTAAGAAAACACTGGCTGGGAGCTCATTCCACATGCGAATCGTTCGAGCGAGAAACGTTCTTTCGACTCTTCGCGTGGGGATGAGTACCCAGCCCACGGCTGGTGGTGCGATAGCGGAATTGTGCTGTGAGCACCAGATCAAATAGTTCCTCAGAACACTTCCCATTGTACATTTTACCTGATACCTTTACATATTACCTTTAATTATATTCAATCATTCTATTTTATTTGAATGAGATGTAGGTCCAACAGTCATTATCTCGGCTGACAATCTGCCAACAACATATCACCAACTTTACAATTCAAAAACAGTACCCAGAGTCCTTCAACAACCGTCGACCGCGATCGTGATACAAAGATAAAATGTTACAACTCAGTTGAGTATATTAACAATTAACTGCAATAACACTATAGTGTTACGCTATTATACTTGACATCGAGTTGGCGGCCGGGTCTAATCGGTCGCAATTTCGTTCTCAAATTCTGCTTCTCCAGGTCAAGGTTGGAAGGCGGACGTTGTCTAACTAAATACTAGTAACAGACGCTACTATACTGGAGCCGACCAACCGTCAGTTGCATTCGATACTAATCCTTACGAAGTAGAAAATAAAGTTGCTGGTGGATTAATTGGAATCCGCGGGCGAGTCGACCTTGGTCGGACGTTCGACCACGTCCTCCGCTTCCATAAGCGACTTTATTTTATACGGCGTAAGGATTAGTATGTACTGTAACTGAGGGATATCGGCTTCAGTGGATACTAATTCTTAAGTAGTCATCATCATCGTCCTAACGCTTATCCCAGGTTTTACAAGGGTCCGCTTTCCTATAGATTCGACTTCACTTCGGCATCCCCGCGTCGTAAGCCTTTATCCCTCGTATCCGACTCAGGGATGTCAATCCATCCATCTTGTTGGGCCTTCCACGGGGTCTCCTTCCTGATACCGTCAGTTTTAGTATCCCTGGGGCTTACGCAATACGTGACTATACCAGCGCAGGTGAGCCTTCTCGACCCTATCCGTTATATCTGAGGGTAATCTCCGAAATCATTGAACCGATTTCAAAAATTATTTCACTAACAGGAAGCTCCACTTATCCTGAGTATCGAAATTTTTTGTACGATCCACACGACCACTTGGAAACTCTTTCAAGTTAAATTTTACCCACTTGCTGTTTTCCGATTGAACTGAAATTTTCCAAAGGTACCTACTTATTCGTACCATGAAGCTCATCCGAAGGTGACCATAGGAACTCCTAAACTACTAAGATAAACACATCGAGGATGGGCTAGCTTGACAAATAATCTGACCAACCTTAGAGAACGCGCGACAAAAGCTTGCTATGGATTTCTATTTTCATTTAAGAATTTGTTAGTATGTATCTCTTCATCAGTCATTTGTCTGCCCTTATCCCAATAATTTAGGGTCGTCACAGTATGTTTTCATTCTCCATTCATCCCTATCCGCTGTCATCTCCACGCTCACCTCTCGCTCACTGATATCCTGTCACACAATCAAATTATGTATGTACCTGTGATTTCGCGCCATACCACATTTAACCGTTCCACGTCATCGAGTCAAGGAGGCGATTTAAAATTCCCAAGTCCCAACGCTGATGTAAGCCGAGCACAATGGTGAATGTTCGCCGTGAGTCGCGATATAGCAATTATCTTGTAAAGGAGTTTCCACAGTAATTAGCTGCCAATGTATTGCTTTGTTTCGTCCCACTGCGGCTTTGTGCTGGATTATTTAGGCAGTACACCGACGCCGTACAAATTTTTGTACCAAGTACGCTAACAATGGGAAGAAATTGTGTTGTAAGAGTTAATAAAAGGCTCTTTCTCTGAAAAGGTGGATAGAGCTGTACATAGTAAAAGCATACAATTTCGATGAAAAAAAAATCGATGAACAGGTCATTATATCAGCCGAAAGACGCCCACTGCTGGGCATAAGCCACCCCCAGAGATCTCCACAAAGGCCGGTCCTGTGCCTCCCGCATCCAGCTGGTACCGGCGTCTTTACCAGATTGTCGGTCCACCTTGTGGGAGGCCTACCCACGCTGCGTCTTCCGGTACCAGAATCTGACCTTCATGCTACCAGGGGAACCAGCCTCGATTGGATCATGGATGGATTGGATTACACATTCAGTCGCCTGAATGTGCAGGTTTCATCACGATGTTTTTCCTCACCGTAAGAGCATCAGTTAGCATTAAAAAATATACATAATTTAAAAAAGAGCCATTGATCTATGGCCGCAGTGGGATTCGAACCTGGTACCTGTTCGTGGCGACCGGTATGTTCACCAACTGAACCACTGAAGTCGTCATATCGTCGTCAATAAATAGTCTTCATTAATTCAATTCAAATATGGTTTATTCAAATCTCTATAAAACCGCCTTCTTACTTCTCTACCTTTCGGAGACTTCGAGCATTAGGGGAGCACACTTAACAAGGTGGCTGACATAGATTGACGCCAAGCCACAAGCCACCTCATCAGTAACCTTATTGTGCGAAAAGACAAGGGTGATACCATGATTTATTACGTATGAAATTACCTATAGAACCGTTCAAGGACGCTTGAACCCGAGATCATGTTGAGGGTAGCAATTTTCAACCCTATTAAGAGGATTTTTGGGATCAGAGTTCTTTGTAGCATAATACCTATACTTATGGAGGACTTACGCACAATGTGGTATCCAATGGAGAATCGAATCAGCGCCGTTCACTTAAGAATATTGTGGAAGGTCACTAATATATCAGGGGCAGATCGTTTAGAAGTCCGGCAAATCAGTGTGATGTGAACCTCTAGAGTTCATTCCGCAAAGCAATTTCTATGGAATGAGATTATTAGAATCCTTCAGAATGCCTGAGGCTGTATCCAAATGGTGAACGATTACTCGTTGTTGATTTTTTTATGCTACCAAGTGACAAACGAGCAGACAGCCCACCTGATGGCAAGTGGTAACTGTCGCCCATAACATCTACAATTCATACATTTAGGTTGCAGGTAACAAAAATGCAAAAATGCTTGCGATGCGCTGTCACTGTAAAGACTAAGATGAAATGCCTCAGGCCTCTAATTTCGCTGGCTACCTTATCCTTCAAACCAATGCAAGCATTATTGCTTGGCGGCAGAAATAGATAAGGCGGTGGTACTCACCCAGGAGGACTCCTCAGGCTTGACAGAGTCCTACCACTTGAATATGATACAGTGCGGCTGCCCTGAGCAGTCAGTAAATCTCATTATATTTGAATGTCCGGATACCAAGTACAGCGGGCAAGCGGAAGATTTTCAGTCCCTTTCGGCCGAAGCTCTCGCCTACTTGACGAAATGTAAATTGAAAATTTAAGTAGCAGTAGGAACTTAAAAGCCCTACGATAAATAAATAAATATGATACCTCCGATGGATAAACATCTTAGATCCCAGTAGTTCCTTTTCTAGCTAGTACCACTACAACTACCACTGGGACATTTTTGTAGCTCATGTAACTGTTATATTTATTTTGGACAAGCGACCCTTTTCCTTCGGCCTCGCACGCATTTTCTCGAATTCTCATTACTATAATATGCATGTACTGTTTATATAAACTTTTCGCAAGAAACTCCGAAAAGTTTAGGTTACCATTGGACAGGCCGTAAGCTTGTTTGCCACCTTAGTGGTATAAAAAAAATGAGATGAGCAGATACACAGACAGGCAGACGCATTAACCTGAAAACTGAAAACTCGTTTAGCTCCTACGGTATTTAGGTAACCTGTGTTCAATATGCAAGAGCTCCCGGGTTCGATTCGTGTCCAAGCAGAAATTAAAATTATGAATTCTGATTTCCGTTACGGATCCGGCAATAAATCAGAAATCAATACGTATCCGTGACTCGATGACTTGACTGATTAAACAATATCGAAAGGGCTCACGGCCTTGCCTTATGAGATAGATATTACAATGGCGTGTCTCACGATTGTGGGTCGCTTGACCGTGCCATGCTATTCGCTATGGTATAACCTTTTTCATGGAACAATTTATCTGGCGTAAATGAGTTATAAGGTAATGTAGGAACGCTGTGGAGGAATGTTGGCCGTGTGGTGTCCGGTAGAGTAGAATAGCACCAACCCCTTACGCTCATGGGTGTCGTACAAGGCGACTAATGTTTTCGAGGCAAAAGATCAAGAGTCTCCGTAGTCTGGAAAATGGGCAGCAGCCTTTTCCATTGTTATATTTAAACGCGATCTCCAACCCGCCTGCCAAGCGTGGAGATTATGGCAATATCCTCCCCTTTCGTGGGAGAGGCCCTAAGTCCTGCAGTGGATTGTTACGGGCTGTGATGGTAGGAACGCTAATTATTGTCCTTTTGATCTACGCTCAGATTTAGCTGACTCTTAGGAAGTAGCATCAATCGGAAATCGGTAGCCAGAGGGTTGCCCGGTGCATAAAAAAACTTGCGACCGGCTACCGGAGGGTTGTCAGTTGAAAGGATGATTAGAAATTCCATTATCTAACATTTTCTGTACTTCACTTATTACATTTGGCTTTCAGTCGTTTAAATTCAGAAACAACAAGCTTGAACGCAAATTAAAGTGGAATCCATTTGTTCTAAAATAAGGTTTTCCTTTGGACTATGACATGGGATCGTTCAAGAGGTATATTAGAGGTCTCTTCAGAGGCGGGCAACGCATTAGTGACTCCCCTGGTGTTGCTGATGTCCATAGGCGGCGGTGACCACTTTACATCAGGTGGCCCGCTTGTCTGTTTGTCTGCCGTATAACATAAAAAAAAATGTCTATAGGCAATGGTGACCACTTTCTATCAGGTGGCCCGCTTGCCTGTTTGCCTATCGTATGACATAAAAAAAAAGCTTATTACCTATGAAATGTAACAATGCAATAAACTACTACTACTTGATAGTAGTAGTGCCTAGTACTTTTTAACTGCTACGATTTAAAGGTCAACGAACACCGCGGCCGCTGTTAATTCGCATGCGTTGTATTACAATCGCCTTGAATGTTGTCGGTATTGCAAATCCGGTATTATCTGTTATCGTCCTGGACCAATGGGTCTTTCGTTTAGTGATGCAAGACTGCGAAATATTAGCAATGGATGTAGCCTACCTACGTTAATTTAATTTTT
Organism: Blastobasis lacticolella; assembly: GCA_905147135.1. Classification (NCBI taxonomy): domain Eukaryota; kingdom Metazoa; phylum Arthropoda; class Insecta; order Lepidoptera; family Blastobasidae; genus Blastobasis; species Blastobasis lacticolella. The sequence continues at coordinate 22,443,159 of LR990040.1, forward strand.
TTTTATACCTCCAACGTGGAAAACAAGCTTGCGGCCTGCCTGATGGTAAGCAGTCACCGCAGCCTATGGACGTTTACAATAACAGGGGCATCACCCACGCGTTGCCGACCCCGTAAAAACCTTTTAACCCCTTTCTTGAAGAACTCCATGTTGTACTCTCCAAGGAAAACCTCTCCAGGGTACCGATTCTGGTGTGCATTGCAGTTGTTATTATGTTGCAATGTAACTGTGATGTTACTATAACTACGTCGAGGTATCGAGTCAGTTCCAGCATCATCCCAGTTAAATTGCAGTTTAATCATTGTTCGACCTTTGACAAGTTTTCGCTGACAGAATTGAAGGCAGTTTGACAACTAAGAAAGATGCAACTTAGTAATTTATTTATTTATTGGTGTACTAACAGCCATATAAAACCAGAATGCAACTAAAGTACCAGAAACCGAATTGTGGAAAAGTTCGAACTCATGAAAGTTGTAACTGAACATCTGTCATTTGGATAACAATCACATGAAAGTTGCAACTCAACATCTGTCATTTGAATAACTATCACACGTTTGACATTCGATGCAATTGTAATGTTACTGTAACTGAGACGATTTCTGTACCAGAATCGAAGCCCAGGTAGTTTATTCCATAACCTTAGTGTGCGTCGGAGAAAGTTCCTTTGGTACCGCACAGTTTGCGACCAATTTGGCTCCAAGGTGTGAGGATGAACTCCCTGTCGATGGCGAGCGGTGCGATGAAAGAACGTGATGAAAAAAAGTGCTTTTAAGGGCTCAATATTGCCTCCACTGCTTTTTAGATCTCCTTGCACCTCTGCACCCTCGTCGAATTATTATGAAAAATAATACTTCTGTTACTTTTTGACCATAATTTGCGTCTAGCTGTACCCTTATCTATCCTCTATTTCTTGCTTAAAACTTTCACGAAACTACCAGTAGTGCGGCTTAGTAGTGTGGTGGGGAAGGAGGGAACCTTTCTCTTGAATCACTCTAACTATTCTTGAAAAACGCATTAAAATCCGTGCTCTTTTTCGCCGACTGTTTACAACGACCACACTTTCCCAACACAATAATTATTGCCGTGTAATAATTAAGCTGTGTAGTATCCGGCAGAGTAGAATAGCACCAACCCCTTACACTAGTGGGTGTCGTACAAGGCGACTAAGGTTTTCGAGGCAAAAGATCCAGAGTCTCCGTAGGCTGGCAAAAGGGCTGCAGCGTTTTCCATTGTTATATTTATAACGTCCATGTCCAACCCATCAGCCAAGCGTGGAGATTAGGGCAATAACTTTCCTTTTCGTGGAAGAGACAATAAGCCCTGCAGTGGACTGTTATGAGCTATGATGACGATATCGTATACAGAAATACGCGAGACTACAACCAGTATTATCGCCAAGACGATGATGATTTTATAGAAATAGAAATAGACCAATAATAATGTTATTAGGTATGTACTTCCAACAATGTGACTGTTACCTGCATATTGTCAAAGTGTGGCAATTTGCTCTGCGGAGCGTGGGAAGTTTTGCTGCGCTCGTTGACAAGATCTACGTTCGGCCGACTACGAAAACTAGATCTAGGACCCACTTATAAATACTTACACATAATTATTTTCGTTAACTACGTTTGATTGAGAAACTTGACTAAGAACATAAAGCTCACCCTCAAATCGACCTCATTAAAAGTTATAAATGTCACCTTGGATATCTACGATTCATCCACTTAGTTTTCATGCCAATTATAATGTAGGTATATACCTTTACTAGACTTCGTTCGCGTATTATCCTGCCTTATAAAGATTCCTCTTGAATCACTTATCTCGTTGTCTCGTTATCACTCTTCAAGGCGGACCTCGGGCCCGCGCGCGGGAGCACAACCGTGACATTAACGTCAAGATGATGATGATGGTGATGATGATGAAGCCAAACTAGCTAATAACCTTAGTAGTAAATATTGCACGCCTAGACCTCATTTGAATGTTAAATTGAAAGTTTATTACCTAATTAGCTAATGACATAGTCAAGATAGCGAGGCACTTAATGAGGAGTTAGTAGGTAATTTGGGACTTGGGGCATAAGTTCGTCCTTTACAAACATGCGAACTTTAAGAATTGTGGGTATCTGAGCCTTCGGACATTAAGTACCTAGAATTGTCGGCGGTAACATCGGCAAGTTCGGATTCGTAGAGCGTTGTCTCTGTATTACTCCTGTGTGTCCGTGGTGTGTTTCCCCAGATTTCTGACATTGACCCATGCCTATATTGTTTTAAGCAGTCTCAGCTTATGAGGCGGGAAGTCGGGAATACTATATTTTCTACTCCTACCTCATCATCATCATTATCATCATCATTATCATCTTGGCGTTATGTCCCGGTTGCGCCCCCGCGCGATACGTTAGGCTCGCTCGGTCTTCGGCATCCTTAGTGGTGAGCTTATTGGCACGCTATCGTTCTTGACTACTTCAAGCCATCGCTTCTTGGGCCGGCCTCTCCTTTCCTTGCCCAGTGGGGCGGCATGGCCAGACACTTGTTCCCCACATAAATTGCCGGTCTGCGCAATACGTGGCCATACCATCGAAGGCGGCACTCTTCCAGCTTTTCTGCGATGTCACGGACGCCAAGGCTACCGTTAATGTGGGAATTTCGAACGCTATCCTTTCGTGAAACTCCACACATCCATCGCAGCATCTTCATTTCCGTGACACGCAGCTCCTACTTGTGTCGCTCTAGTAGGAGCCAAGTCTCGCTGACGTATAGGAAAGCAAGCAGCAGCATTTTCTACTCCTACCTGTTACTTCTTAATTCAATTTGTTGCGAGCTGCAAGACAGTTTTAGCTTGTGGTCGGGTGCGCCTGTGTCATCCTGAGTCAGATCCTGGCTACACAGGAGTTGCAGCGGTGGTACAGAGAGGCGGGGCAAAGCCCGTTAAAAAAATGCGTGTCAGTAAATAAACCGAAGCAGAAACCAGCCAATTTTGTTTGTTTGTTTACCAAACCTTGCCACGCCAACGGTTAGGATCTCGTTGTCGCTGAAGTTCGATGAGTCTTAAGTACGATAAGGTCACCCATTAATTTACTGGCATCGATATGTAACTTTTGTTATCTGTCCCGCAAGCACCCTGCCACTAGGGGAGTGCTGCCTCCGGGTCTGGGGCGGGCGGTATGTCAGTGTGTTTTTCCTCCCTATCACTAACCTCTTTAACGAATGAAAGAGATATTTAAGGGCTTGGACCAAATTACACATTAAGTTTAAGTGAAAAAAATTTCACACGAAAGAATGTTAAACCTGGTAAAGATCGCAGGTACCAGCTGGATGCGGAAGGCACAGGACCGGCCTTTGTGAAGATCTGGGGAGGCCTCTATAGGCCCAGCAGTGGGCGTCTTTCGGCTGATATGATGATGACGAGATGTTAAAATTTTGGTGCAATCTTAGCTTCAACGATTTTTTTGTGTTTGATTTTGATAGCAATTCAACGATAAGGTCGTCCTCTACCTAAATTACGACCCAAATATGTGAACGCAACACGTGGGTGATGCTACTGGTATTGCAAACGTCAATAGGCTGCGGTGATTGCTTACCATAAGGCAATTCGTAAGCTTCTTTGTAAAACAGACAGTAAGTCACAGTCAGCTGATGATACATATCTCATATCTCCGTAAACGAGCGCTAGAAGGCTAGTTGTCGCAGGCTCCCTTACTTAGTACGCAACTTAATAAGTACGTCGTTAACTATTAACTTAGACGATTCCGTCTTTAAAGGCAAGCGGGGTGCGTGCTAAGGATACCGGTGGGGGTCCTCAAATGGATAAACAATGCCTTTATATATTTAGGTAATAACGCAGCTTGAGGACACAAAGGAAGAGGAAGGCCAAGATTTGTATATAGGAAGGACGTGAAGGAAAAAGTGAGCGCCGGGGATTATAAAGAGATGAAGAGGTTGGCGGGCAGGAGAGAAGAGTGGAGATTGCTCCACCGACAAGAGTCATACTCTTAAATATATGATGATGAACGCAACTTGGGTTGATATAATCCGCGCCCTATACGTTTCTATCTGTACCAAAACGTGGACCTACATCTCCGAGTCCTGTACCCGCAAAAGTATAACCTATAAGCGGGTAAAAACCTCCCGTACACGGGTAGAGACAATGGTAGAGTTAACAAGCATACTATTCTATCAGTTCCAAATACTCTACCGGTTTTGGTAGAGTACACGTAATTTAAAATTTTGTGAAGTAATTATATAGGTAATTTTGGTGTAATGTATGGTAGAGTAGAGTGTCCGCCGGGGCGAGGGAAGGATAGCAGTAGAGTAACTTTCCTTTTCCTAGCTACTCTACTTTAACAAATTTACGTACTATACTCTAGCAATGCTGTCTACATTAATATAGTCAGTACATTACCAAACTACTCTACCGTGTACTCTACCCGTACATGGGAGGCTTGAATGTGTATGTAACCTACATTACCATTGTACGAAACTTTAAAACTAAATTTAAGAAAAAAACGGCAATTTCAATAAATTCACTGGTAGTTACACTTTCCACCTCATGCCTTGAGCCGGCCCTGTACAACCTATTTATGTCCTAGATCTACGATCTAGCCAAACTCAGGACGCTTTACGACGCTAGCGGAATGTCTAGATTGAATCTAGATTGAACGTGCCTCGTTTACAGCAGTACAAATTCGTCAATAGTCTACGAAATGCAATGTATATCTTTGGTATTCTCTTATTGAGATTTCGGATCGAAATTTGTGCAATTATACTCGCTATTCGAAAGGCAATATGAACGATAAAGGCTTAACGCGTGACTCCATTCTATTTCGATCTACCTTTGGATGTTAGTGTGGATAGTAGATATGATTTTGTGATGAAGGTTAAGGGCTAGGTAATACGACGACATGAATAGGTCTCAATTATCGCTTTTGATAAAAGTGGAGTGTCGGAGGCCGAGTGGTAAAGGTATCTGACTCGTAATCGAGAGGTGCTGGGTGTGAATACCACTGCGGCTATGTACCAATGACTGTTTTCTGAGTTACGTACATTAGTTGAATTCTGGTCGATGCTCTTGCGGTGAGGGAAAACATCGTGATGAAACCTGCACATTCAGGCGACTGAATGTGTGACCCATGATCCAATCTGGTCAAGTTCGCGTAGTAGCAGAGGTCAGAAGGCAGTAATAAACCCAGAAAATTTACTCTGATTAGGTCTATTTACTCCGAAATTGAAAATGCGAAGTTCTAAAAGCAAATCATATTACTTTTTGGTATCCAATATTTTCTTTCTAATCGACCCCGCTGACAGAGACACTTCGGAGAGGAAAAGTTTACTACCACGGTTTACTAACCGTGGTAACAAACCCGAAAATATGTGTGACGAAAATGTAGTGAATAACCACGAAAGTCTTAACCTATATTGTTCTTAACTGCTCTAGCAGTCGTCATAGTACGTACGAACACATTGCAAACACAGTCTTTGATTTCAGGACAAAACGAGACCACATCGTTTAATTTGCCATGGTCCTGGCACACCTCTGTTTGCGTCTGTCCATTTTTTTTACTAACTTATAGCTAGTGTCAAATAAGAAGAGACTTGGCGAGTCACGTGGTTCGACTTGCGTTGTATACGATTACCCGCGCAAAATCCCCTCCACTGCCATTTGACATGTCTCTTCTTTCGTGATGCGCGTTATACCTGCGCGAAATCCCCTCCACTGCCATTTGACAAGTCTCTGCTTTCGTGACGCGGGTTATATCTGCGCGAAATCCCCGCCACTGCCATTTGACAAGGCTCTTCTTTCGTGACGCGGGTTATACCTACTTGACGCTAAAATTGCAACGAAATACATGTGTCGGCGATACGAAGGTCGCCCCACATAGTTTCATGCCCCACTGACTCAATGAACTTGCGTAAATGTGCGATAGAATTGGATTTTAGGGTTACGTGGGCTGATGTAGACGCGGGGTAATGTTACACTCTGTTTGTATAATTATATATTATAATACGAGTACTAGCTTTTGCACGCGACTTCGTCTGCGTAAAATTCAGTTTTTGTGTCCCGGACCCGTTTCTGCGGGAAACATATTGAATTAATACAACAAAGTTCCACGCTGCGTCTGCCTATCTGTCTGTCCGCGATACACAAAAAAAATCTCAAAGGATTTTCACCAATAGACAGATTGATTAATGAGGAAGGTTTAGGTATATTTGTTAAGGTTAGTACCCGTGCGAAGCTGATCGGGTTGTTAGGTAAAAGATAAATCATAACCTATGTGGTATACTAGGTTATAAGCTACAGTACCTACTACAAAATTTTGGACTAATGTGTACGCGAACGAAGTCGCGCGGGGTCCACTAGTACCTAATATAAAAAACTATTTCACGGAACCCTTGACCCTTGCGACACTCGAACCTTGCCGCTTTTACAACACTTACTGTCCTTAGTAATCGTCTATTTCAAGTAGTTACTGCGCTAGCTAATCGCTTGAATGACTCCAAAAGCAATTAAATCTAATATTTAAGAACTACGTGTGTATTCTTAGAAACATTTAGGTAGTGCAATTATTTTTAGTATTAATTTTGAGAATGCAGCGGCTACAGTCCAGTAGCTGTTTACGGGACCGATAACAAAAGTTAAGCAACATGCCCATACCGGTAACTGGATGGGTGACCGTTTAGTACTTTGAGGTCAATCGAACTTTAGCACATCTAACATCTCGCCACTTGTTATAAATGCCGGATATGTTATACCCTCTATCATAATACGGCTGTCACATTCGCAGCGGTTTTTTATATTAGACTAGATAGGCATTTGACCGTCATCTCATTTGTTGGTAAGTGATGATACGGCCGAAGATGAAGAAGTCTAGGAACAGACTATTCGCTTTAGCCTTGAAGGCTTCCAGAATATAATAATCAGGGAACCAAAGCGGCTCTTGCGGATAGCTGGAAGATCCGCCCTGATCTCGTCTCCCGATCTCGGCAAGGGGCCGGCGGAAATAGGTCATGCAACTTCACACACTCTCCGAAATGTAAGCTGCAAAGCATGCAACTTCACACACTCTCCGAATGTAAGCTGTAGAAGACTGATAGACGTGCAACCCAACCTTGTTTTAGAACACCTCCAGATTGGCTTGGCATAATCACATTTTACTACTAGCAACAGTTGAATTTTTATGCCGAAAATCAAAATTCAAAACCGTTTGACATTAGGCGAGTGGTTAAACAATTGACCTCGGCTTGCTAATATCTTATTTAAATAGTGTAGGTAGTTGCTAGTTTATAGATTCGATCTGCAATGCGAAATGCGAATGCGAAAACATTTATTCTTCGTGTTCAAATATTTGTATTACGAATTTTGCTTTTTAATTTCGCGCACCAGTGCGGTACGCCGCAACGTGATTTGTCCCGCTTATTCAAGATGGTTGATGACACAATCGAGCATATAGGGATGCGCCATGACTGTAGTAGAATCGATTTATTGTTTAACAATTTATTTATTATCAACTAGTATCCTTCGGTTTAATTCGCAGGTCGGATTTCTGTAAGCATTCCAGTTTCTCGCGAGGCATGATTATGTCTCCGGGATCAAAAGTACCAAAAGACACTTGGGATCTTATTATTTGTGAAATAATTATATAATCGGTTAAGTAAATAGTTGTGAAAATTATCCCCATCATACAAATAAACAAACCAACTTTGCCTCTTTTATAATATCGCGTCGAATGAAGCTGCTCACATAATAGACATCGAAGTTCACAAGTTCGTTTGATTTACTAGGTTGTAATTACTAGGTTGTTTGACCGCTATCTCGCCTGATGGCAACAATGCGGCAGAAGATGGGCATGCCTGCCCAAAAGCAGCCTATTCACTCTGACCTTGAGTCAGAGTTGAGTCTTGATAAGTCGATTCAAAAATTTCTGATAGTAAAATAATATTATATGAATTTCTATTATATGAATTTCTATAATATGATAATTTTTTAAATAATTATATAATTTTGTCTGTTATTCTATATTTAGACCGGTCGAACCATACTTCGATATTAGTCAAACGAATATTAATAATAATAGTATACAGTTTATTGTAGCTTCACAATAATACAATTACATGAGTATTGGTACTATTACATTATGTTGTGTTACAAACTAAGTAACAAGTCAAACGAACATTGTAACCATATGAATAATTTGAATCAATCTATTAAACAATCGCATGGCGTTGAATTGATTAAAAAATGGCCGGAACGAAATCGGAGCGGCGCATCCCTAAGAAGTTTCGATTCACGGCAAGTTGGGAATTCAAAGTTATTCGAATGTGAGCTGACACTTGGCGCCAGAAAGTTCTCGAAGCAGCAACAAAGTTGCCAAATTGAATTTTGAGATGCACATACCAAGTAAACGTGAAATGAAATGTTATTGTAGCGCAACTAAATTCTTGTTGGTCTCACTCTACTGCATTCATTGTTTTGACGCGATGTTCACGTCTTCATTTATAGGGAGGAATGCTAGCCCGAATATCCGCGGCTTGGGCAAAGTGGCGGGAGGTGACGGCTGTCATTTGTGACCCCAAGATGCCGATGAAACTGAAGGGACAGGTCTACAAGTCCATTATTAGACCTGTTCTCTTATACGGCAGCAAGACTTGGCCTCTACTAGAGCGACACAAGCAGGAGTTGCGAGTCACGGAAATGAAGATGCTGCGGTGGATGTGTGGGGTTTCCCGCAAAGACCGCGTGCGGAGCGCCCACATCCGCGGTAGCCTTCGTGTCCGTGACATCGCAGATAAGCTACAGGAGTGTCGCCTTCGATGGTATGGCCACGTCTTGCGCAGACCGGCAAATTATGTGGGGAACAGATGTCTGGCCATGCCGTCCCCACCAGGCACGAGAAGGAGAGGCCGGCCCAAGAAGCGATGGCTGGACGTCGTTAAGAGTGACATGCGTGCCAACGGACTCACTATGAAGGATGCCGAAGACCGAGCAAAGTGGACTAGACATAGCAGGAAGGCGGACCCCGGGCACCCGCGTGTAGCGCGGGGGCGCAACCGGGATTTAACGCCGAGATGATGATGATGAATGCTAATATTTATTTTGAAAATAATAATCATATGAAGTACCCGTCTATCTATCTATATATAGCATATAACAAAGTCGCTTCCCTTCGTCTGTCCCTATATTTCTGTGTACGCATAGGTCTTTTAAACTACGCAACGGATTTTAAAGCTGTTTTTATCAATAGATAAGAGTGATTAGAGAGGAAGAGAAAAAGGGAAGGTAGGGCTAAAGTAGGAGAACGACAACGAAGGCGGGGTCCACAAGTACCTAATAATGCCTTCATAGAAGTGGTATAGTATTTTATGTTGTACAAGCTGGCTTGCCGCGACTTGTCATTATCTTGGCGTTAATGTCCCGGTTGTGCTCTCCCGCACGAGGGCCCGGTGTCCGCCTTGACCAAGATCCAGGATTTGGCAGGTCAGGTTATTACAGTGGAGCGACCGACCTCCATGATCCTGCTACCAGGGGATCCCGACCAGATTGGATCATGGTTACACATCCAGTTGCCTGAATGTGCTGGTTTCATCACGATGTTTTCCCTTACCGTAAGAGCATCGGTTAGTATTCAATTCGTCTATGTCTATGTCTAATTAATGTACCTAACTCAGAAAACGGTCATTGTTACATAGCCGGAGCGAGATTCGAACCCAGGATCTCTGGCTTATGAGTCAAATACTCTAACCGCTCGGCCACCGACGCTCGGCAAGACTTATTTCGCGTCCTACACTCTAAACCTTCCTCTTGAATCACTCTGTTTATTGTTGAAAACCACATTCAATTCCGTTGCGTAGTTTAAAAGAAATAAGCGTAATACATAGATACTGAGGGACAGACGGCGGAAAGCGACTTTGTTTTATACTATGTAAATATACTGTATTAGCGAGGACTAAAATAATAACCATTAGACTGTGAGAGCGTAGGTTATTTTACGTCATTGAGTAGGCAATCAAATCCCCTTGTGTGGGTTCTTTAGGCAAGTAAACAAAACCGGTCTCACATCCTCTTGGCAGTTATACTAGTAGTTACCAAACCGAAAAGTGTTTTTAAGTCAGTAAGAAAAGTTTACTTAAAGAACCCACACAAGAGCATATGTAAGTGCTATTGCTACGAAGTCGAAGTTTGGTTTACTATAAAAAAAAATTGTGGATACCTAAACGTCTGCTATCACAACGAAGTGGAATTTTTTTCGTAGTCGATAAAGTAGGATAACATGTAAGAAAAATAATAACGACTAAATCCAATCACGCTATTTAGTAAAAAAACCCACCCACGCAAAACGTTTTAAAAGCATTGCATTGCATTCCTTAGCTTATTAGAAAGCTATCGGAATTAAATCAACTAGTCCCTTTGAATTCAAAAGGAAACTGCGGTTTCGATTTATGAAAGACTTTTGTATAGTTCCATATCGTTTTCTATTCGACATTCGTGCGCCTGCAAACATTTTATGGGCAATATCTCTTTCACACATATCTGCGACGGAAAAACATAAATACTACGGTGGACCTTGTGAGAGGACCGCCCCTTTTATCGTATGTTTGGCGCACTTTTATCGCTTAGAAAGTTAGGTATTTGGAGCTGAGAGCGTTGGTGGCTTAATGGTTAAGATGTCCGACTCGTAAGCGAGAGGTGCCGCCACAGTACCAAAGACTGAGGGAAAACATCGTGTGTGATGAATAAATAACATTAATTGTCAAACATAGATCCCGTGCGCGAGAGCATAACTGGAGTATTGACGCCAAGATACTGGTACTGTAGGAACTGTTTTTCACAGAGTACGATAATAAGTTTTTGAGAGTCAGTCGGTATGTATGAAGCTGTTAGCTTATGCCCGCGATTTCGTCCGAATCCTGTTCGTAAATACCATACATGAGAATAATATGGTGTTATCACCAGCACTTCTATACTACTCCAATGTTGAACATAGGCCTTCAATGCACCCTGTCTTGGGTTTGCCACATCCAGATTCCACTTGGAACCACCCTCAAATCGTCACTCCACTGGCCGGAAGGCGTCCCACACTACGTTTGCCGAGTCGCAGTCTCCACTCAAGAACGCGTTTACCCCAGCGGTTGTCGGTTCTTCGACAAGCCTACTGCCTCTTCAGCGTACTAGATAGTTCTGTGCGCTTAAAGAAATTTTACGTAGAGGCATAGACAGAGCCTGCTCTGGCCTGCTCACAGCTGAAGTGACAGTCTATATTTTGTTTTCTTTTTAAATGTTGCATGTAACGTTTCCAAAAGAGACGGCAACAAGTTGTCATAAACCCTCCATAACCACTACTATTGCCAAATTTTGTGGCCTTGGTCACCTAATATTCTAGCTTTTTGTATGACTTTGGGTCATTTGTATAAATCTGTGACATAGTGACATTCTCTCTAGATCGAGGCTCCATATATGCTCTGTATCCAATATCCTTGTGTGCGCTATATCGGTATCTTTGGTTCTCTGTCGGATTATTTCGTTGCAAAGTTTATCTTTCAGAGAGACTCCGAGCATAGCGTATAATGTTGTTATATGTTATGTTATAATGGCGAATATGGTGTTGTACAAAATCGAAAATTCATAACAAAATTCTTATGCTATGCTACGCCCGATTTCGAAAATTCGATAAGGATGCGACCTACTGTGTTTCCAATGACATTATTTCGCTTGTGCGAATTACACGCGCACTTTATATCATTCCATTCATAATATTTCATGTAAAGTGTAATTTAAATCTATAAACAAATATGTATAAATTGGTTGGTGAATGTGGAAGAAGATAGTAATGAGGCATGACGGTACGTAAACATAATTTCCTCGAACATGCTTGAGCTAGGCATTATTTTAAGAATATATGTTTATTTGAATATAAAGAAATTAGTGTTACTAAACTGCTTTTCGGGCGTGGCCGTGGCCGTGTGGTGTCTGGCAGAGTAGAATAGCACCAACCCCTTACACTCGTTGGTTGTTCAAGGCATTGTTTTCGAGGCAAAAGATCTAGTCTCCGTAGGCTGGAAAATGCGCAGCAGCGTTTTCCATGGTCATAATTATGACACTGCGATCTCCAACGAGATTATGGCACTAACCTCCCCTTTCGTGGGAGAGGCTCTTAGTCCTGCAGTGGACTGTTATGGGCTGTGATGACAATGAAACTGCTTTCGCCCGGCGCGACTTCGTTCACGTACTTTGCCCTTACATACCCTTTTTCTTGCTTATAACCCTTCCTCTTTAATCACTCTATCTATTGTTGAAAACCGCATTAACGCAAACGGCGACAAATAAAGAAATGGACCCCAAAATGACTATGATGTAAAAACCTCCGCTGGTGCAGCGCTGCTGCAGCGCGACTAACGCCCGAATACTGGAATGCTTCTTATCTTTAACAGCTCCTAAAAGCACATGCAGACACTTTCAAATCTTCGACATTCAAAAGAGATAGCATGATATCTATTGAGCCCATAAAATTATGAGACTTTCGAGTATTCGGGCGTAAATGTCCTATTAATATGTGAAAGCGCTCTTAGAGACCCATAGTCCCAGCTTAACCGACATTTTGTGGTCACAAATGACACCGTCAACTCCCGATATTAGCCGCGGATATTTGAACTTTGACGTCGCTGTCGATGTCCTCGGTTGCCCTAAGTATAGATCCCAAGTCTTTGCAGAAGATTTCACCCCTACCTTTATGTTCTGGATACAATATAGACGACCTGAGTGGTTCAATGGTCAACAAGCCGGTCTGCCACGCAAGAGGTCCCGGGTTCGATTCCCGGCCGGGCAGAAATTGAAATGATGAATTTTAATTTCTGTTACGGGTCTGGGTGTTCTATGTATAATAAGTATGTATTTAAAAGTATATAAGTAGTTTATCAGTTATCTAGCACCCACATAACACAAGCTTTGCTTACTTTGGGGCTAGATGGCGCTGTGTGAATTTGTCCACGAATAAGGAATATTAATTACGTCGGAAATTTTAAAAACGTGTCCGAATTATCGCTACAATCTTTCCTTATTCTGAGCTCTATTAAGATGTTTTTCGCGCCAATGATGACGTGGTTTTTTTTTATACCACTAAGGTGGCAAACAAGCTTATGGTCCGCCTGATGGTAAGCAGTCACCGCAGCCTATGGACGTTTGCAATACCAGTGGCATCAACCACGCGTTGCCGACCCCGTAAAAACCCTTTTAACCCCTTTCTTGAAGAACTCCATGTTGTACTCCCCAGGGAAAACAATTTGGATACCCTTAGAAAATAAACTTGTAAAATCAGCTTTTGGTACCGATGTTCTATTTAAGTACTTTAGCCTATTCATAGGAACGAAGTTTTGGAGCAAGTATGCTAATAGCGCAACTTAATAGCTTCGCAACGTAAACTTTCAATAAGAAACTTTAGTAACGTCAACGTCAACTTTGGTCTTTAATTAGTTCTAAGTTCACTTAAATTTATTTTCGCATTCAAAGTCTAGATTCTAGGCACAGCGTCACTAGACCGAACGTATTTTGTTGTTGTGCTAGCAACTTAACCTGTTTTCTATAGTTACAAAATATACAGGCTGATTCTGAAGATGTGATCAGAACCAACGTAACAAAATAAGTTTTTATGTATTACCTACTTGTGGAGACGGCGCGACTTCGTTCGCGTACACCACACCCTTTTCTCTAAGTCTTGCTTAGGTAGTTTGAAAGATCTAAGCGTACGTAGATACAGTTTGCGGAAAGCGACTTTGTTTTATGCTATGTATGTATAGATTGCAGGAAAAGTATGTACGTTTGTAAGTTTGGATCTTGAGTGTAATCTTTGAAACTTATGAACCGGATTTTAAAATTCACTAACAGGAAGCTAATTCCTTCTTGGGTTAAGGCAATCCCGAGAAACTACGAGACGTCCCCACTAACGAGGGCATTTCCGAAGCTGGGGCTTTCCGAAAAGAACCCACACCGACCATTCCTGATCGATTGTGTTGTGAGAGACTGGAACGGGCTGCCTGAAGCGGTGGTGACCGCAGGGAACATAAACGAATTTATAAATAGATTAGACATATTCTTAAGATCAGAATAATAGGAAGTAATATTGGTTGGAGAGAAGCCGGATGCAGGCAACCCAACAGTTGCTCATAACTGCCTGCCTGCCTGTTAAACAATAAGCTAACAAACAATAATAATAATAAATTAATAGCATCCAGGGGGAGAATCGTACTACAAGCTTGCCTGTGTGTCTGCCGTATAATACAAAAAAAGCTAGTGACAAACACGGAGTCAAGAACAGAGTACGGTTGGTATTGATATGATCAAGTCTCAAAAATCACCCTGTACAAACTAAAGCAGATGCAAAAATCGAGTTTTCTCTTAAACACCGACAGTATAATCTTGAGATTTGAGTGAATAGGCTGTGTATATCTTCAGCTGGTAATTTCCTGGCTTACTATCTGGTGATGATGGCGGGCAAATGTCTGGTAAGTATAAAGTAGACAAAGACACTTTATTTGGTTGCACATCACATTCTTAATTTAACCTAAAACAAATATAATTATATGCCATAATCATTAAAAGGCATAACGGTATGTATGCCCTCGACTTCGTCTGCTTACAGTCTGGTCAATTGCAATGTTATAGCTGTAAGTCTTCCGAAAATAAATAAATAAATAAATAATTATAGCGTAAAAGAGTAATAAACATTCAAACATTCTTTCATATTTTCAAAATAATTATAAATGCCATAAAGCTATATGTCATAATCATTCACGTAATTATAAAGAAACCAAACGATAACGATAACGATTATAAGGATGTATGGATATTCACGCAAAACCTACTGTACGGATTTTGACAACATTTGGCAGTGTTATTGCATACGAGTACCTACATTTCAGAACAAAACAGGCTATAATAATGTATCACGAAATTCAGTGAATTTTACGCGGACCAAGTCGCGGGCAAATGCTAGCTAATATTGAAATATTAATAAAGCTTGTCCAAGTTTAATATCCAATCGTTGGTGAATATTCAAATTTAGACAATAATTTATACAGCCACCGAATTCGATTTGCAATCAAAATCACTGGAATTTAACTTAGTTCGTTGAACGCCGTCTTACTAATAAAAAAGTTAAAATGAAAAATATTTTTTCATAGCAAGCTCAAATACCCGCTATGGGTTCTCTATGATCATTCAGAGTATTTGTCAAGACTAATTAAACGAGTCTAAACTCGATGACTTACCATGCGTAGTTTTGTAGTTCCTATGGCCATCTTCCGTCTCCATCATCAGATCAGGTCGATGGTATTGTAACATGGCATTGTCACGGATCTTACTTATGTGTGAGTAACGTGTAATCTAAGTAAGAGCGTGTACTTAGCTAAGTAAGAGCGCCGGGGGCCGAGCGGTTAGAGTATCCGATTCATAAGCCAGAGGTCCCGGGTTCGAATCCCGCTCCGGCCATGTACCAATGACTGTTTTCTGAGTTATGTACATTGATACAACTGATATTGTACGTTTTCTGAGTTATGTACAGTTGAATACTAACCGATGTACGGTGAGGAAAAACATCGTGATGAAACCTGCACATTCAGGCGACTAGATGTGTAACCATGATCCAATCTGGTCAGGTTCCCCTGGTAGCAGGGTCATGGAGGTCAGATGGCAGTCGCTCCACTGTAATTACCTGACCTGCCAAATCTTGGATCATGGTCACGGCGTACCCGAGCCTTTGTGCGCGAGACCACAACCGGGACATTAACGACAAGATGTTTTTTTTAACGTGTAATTTCAGCTCAATCGGAAACCGGGAAATGGGTCTAATTTTTGTTGCAAGATTTTATTACAAACAGATGAGACTAAAAACAAGTTCAAATGAAAAAAAAAGTAATAGCAAGTTTTAATCGTGGGTTAAATGTTTTTGGTATACCCATACATTTCAATTGGCGACACTTAGTTCTAGTTTTGGAAATAAGTTTGTCACCACAAGTTTGTGTAACTTGACAGAAACTAATGGTACTCTCCGAGATAATAACTCCATAAATTATCTGACCCGATGAAACGCTTGTCAATTTTTATTATCGATTAAAAATCCTTTCCGTCTCTTTCTACAACTGACCATAGAAAAGGTGACAAATTTCAATGGATGGTTAACAATTTATTAATGTACGAGACTGTACGAGAGTGTACTGTAGTGGAAACTGGCACTAAGCGTTGCCATTTTAAAATGTCATGCCAATTCCAATAACAGCGACGCGGCGACGTTGTCACCGGGTCAGATATTTGTTAATAAAAATACGTGTGGCACTCGGGGACTGCCCCGGCAAAGCTATTGCATAGTTATTTTTATCAACTTATGCAATTATAATTATTTATTTATTTTATTTATGCAGTATTTTTTTTTCTTTGATATTAATTCGAGCTTCGTACAGTCGTACCATACACGTTAAGGTTCAACTAGTCGCGGGCTCGAACTCACTCGTGGACGCGGCCAAAAAGCACGCTGTCTGCCTAGCATTGTGTCTAAAAGAGATAGAATCAGTTATGAGCAGTTAGCAGCTAGTCTACACGCATACGTCTAGTCGCACGCACCGTGCCGAAGTCTGCCGAACTGAAACGACGTTAGACGATGCACGGCTTTCAACGTCGCACCGCTGTGCCGGTCGGAGTGGGGGGTGTTAGGTTTTTTTCGTTACGGAATTTCTTGATTCGGTCGCCGTGCTCAAAGCCCGTGATAAATGTTATGCAATAGCTTAAATTTTTTTTCAAATCTTATTTTGACATAAGCCATGTAGAGCGAACGTTCAACGCTTAACCATGGTATGGACAATTTTTAACATGTAAGGCGGCTAGTTGTTTACATTTTGATTTTCAGGTAAAACCTCATTTTGTGGTTATACTCAAATCGAATATACATCCTGCTGAATACATTCAAGTCAAACAAATTACACATCTCGTAATATAAGACAGCGCAATAATGTAAGGATTCTAATGAGCAATCTCTCTTGTTAAGCCACTATATATTAAAACCACGAGATAGGAGTTCTCGCTTGCTCACACGTTTCCTACAACCTAAGACTTCTACAAACTAGCCTACAACTCTCTTCAAATCGCTACCTACATCCTGATTGATTACTCATTACAAACAACCAATTCAATTTGTGTTGTCTGTAGTAGTAATAATCATTATCATAATGTATTGTCCGTTCTGAAATGTGAGATATCCGCGACATCAATATTAAAACACCAACAATTTACACACTGGTGTCTGCCATCAGACAAGACGAAGGCAGACAAGAGAATAATTAATTGTCTTTCATGGGATTGAACCAATTAACAAACTTGGTTATCTACGGAGAACAAGATGTTAGAACAGGTACCACCTACGTGTCGGAGGTGTCGTGGATGACATGGCTTCGGCTGCTCTCATCACACCTCCGTTCATGCAATGTAGGAGCGCCGCTGGGTTTGTGGGTAGACCGTCGGACGCGGGGAGTCCCACAGAATCCCTTTGTCCCCCGACGGAGGGATTTTTTTGCATTACGCATTCCCAGCGTAAAAAAAATTTACAACATGTAGCATTCATCAAAGTTTTTGGATTACAAAACAACCATCAAATTCATAAAAATAAAATTAGTCGGGCGTCGCTCTTTATTAATGAGACGTTCGTCGCAATACTATTCATTCGATCTATATTATGTAGCACCATCGTTCTTTAGCACAAACGTTCGTCGCACAAATTTGATTTCGAAAAATAATTCGTTGAAGCAACGAACCGATAATCGATCATTCGTAGTTCGAACCAAAGTTACGGATTCTGGCGTAATAGTACCGAGTTGAATTGTCAAAGGCCCCCGGTTAACCGACTAACTAACTTTTACCTTCCGCCAACCTCCTACGTTCAATAGAACTAAAAAATATTTGTCTTTGAAACAATAACTCATGAAATGTTTGAATTAAAATACAGGTTAAACTATTGCGGTTAATATTTAGCATATCTGGAAGCCTTTGGAAGCATTATTATTATAATTTTATAAGTGCTTAAATCATAATACGCGAAAAGAAACCCAAAATAAGTTTTAAATCCTAATCTTTCTCTCCTCCGACTCAATCCTCCGAAATAGTACTCATCACGACAATTCCAAAGAGCCCAAACACGATGAGGTTATCTTGTTGCGCTCAGTAGTTCTTATGCCCACCATCCGACTCCATCATAAGACATCATATACCTTTCAGCTCTCAAATCTCTCCTGAAATCATGCGAGTCTAATTTGACCTATTTCCTGTAAGATCAACCCAATCTTGCAGGAAGTGAGTCTTAATTAGCCTTGCAAGATTTCAGGACATGCATTTTTTGTGACATACGGTAGGCAAACAGGCAAGTGGGCCACCTGATGGGAAGTGATCACCACTGCCTATAGACATTAGCAACACCAAGAGTATCAGAGTATAACAGATCTATAACACGTACAAGTAAATTTATGTAAATGCTTGTAAAATACTTATAAAAATCTCTTACGTTGTTCCAGATGAAGATCATCATACCACTTCTGCTGGTATGCGCCGCGAGCAGCTCTCATGGGCAATTTGGAGAGCAGTTCCAGGCGTTCATACAAGCGGTCACACCTGCAAACTTCCAGGTGCCACAGGCCTTTGCCTCGTTCGCCAGGTTATTGACACCTGGAGCGGCAGCTGACAGGTTACCTGTCACCGGATTTGGGTGAGACATAGTCTAAGATTTAGATTAATGGTGTGGATATCTCTAGACAATTCTATAGTGCTACCAACCTATCTGTTTAGTAGACTGCGTCGACACTTCACTCAAAAATATGACATTTCACATAACCTAACCGTCAGAAAACTTGGGAAAACCACTAAACTAAAAAAAATACGGTGAATACTCTGTGTGATTGAGTGAAGGATAAAAATGGCCGCCCATTTTTGTGTGCGTTCACATTCACCGGCGTGACAGCGCGGTACAAATCAAACTATTGCCAGACCCTGGTGTATGTGTGTGAGTGTGTAGGTCATGTACAACAAAATAAATTGTCAACAAATTGTCGTACCTTGCATGCTTCACTTCTCTTTTGCCCCGACCAATTTTACATATTTACATATATTGAAATATTTTCTAAAAAAACACAACCGATTTTAATGAAACAAGGCTCAGTCTATCTTGATTGAACTGGCTTGCAAATGAAGAAAACTGCATCAATATCGGCCAATCCGTTCAGGACTTGCGATGCCACAGCAGATACACCTCCACACATATACAGAGCAACATCACACATATATACACAACAGACACACCCGTCAAACTTATAACACCCCACTTTTTTCGTCGCAGGTTAAAAAGCGGATGCAGTTTCGATTTATTTACTGAACATATAAGTTGGTAGAAATATACTGTAGTACACAACGAATCAGCTGACCACTTAGTTCATATTGCCATTTGGTCCGGCGGTCAACTAGTTCGTTGCATGACTGTATATAAAGCTCTTTGGTATCTCTATGAGAATTTAGGGACGTTTCTTTTCGTTGGGCAACTGACTCTTTCCATTAGATGACTCGTTTACTCGAATGCCTATGCCTCCCTCTCTTATAAAAAAATCGTGTATAATAAACATCATATCATCTACTACGTTTTATTTCCTTATCGTGTATGCAATCGGGAAATCTATATACCTAAATACATTAAAGTCACAAAAAAAGTGACTTCAATGTGGCTGCTTAGTGAAACGGCAAGAGGATATCAGGCACTCGGGAAAGCTAACCAAAAGCGAAAAGAAAATGTTCTGATTGTCAAAGAGAATTTACTTTAGTAGGAATAAGAATATACACTGTAAAATATAGCGCGCTTCAGCACTTGAAAGCACTGTGCACTTAAAAATTAAATTGGTTAATGACATAAAATATGATAAAATATAGTCTTATTATTGGAAAGGTGACATCGTCGAGTATGTAGAAAGTGTTAATTCCAATTACTTAAGCACAATACTGAACTTTGAATATTTTGATAAATTGTAAATTATAAATAGTTATTTTGAAATTGACGGAGATTACCCAGTATCAAGAAGTTTATAGACAATTTGAACTTATCGTTATTTCGTAGCTTGCGGTTTTCTCTCGCGCGCAGTTCGGATCTTTGTAAACATTCAACTATCCCACGGGGCTCTATTGCTTTTCCGGGATCATGCCCTATGACACTTGGGAATAGTGTAGCTTTCTGTTAGTGAAAGAGTTTTCGAACTCGATGTTTCCTAACATCCCAACTTACAAACATAAGTACAATTTTTTTCTCTTTATTATGTAAGTACAGAAAACTCGCAAGAAAGCTCGCAATGACATGTAAGCCGTATTAATTAATGTTTCATTGTGATAAAGTTCAAATTTTCAGAGCTCTTACACGTAAGGAAGAATAGCGGGGTGAAAGTTTCTGTGATACTGGGATGCGTTATATCAATTAGTATAAGTTTATCATCTAGCAAAGTTGTAAAGTTATCTTATTTTAAAATCAAAGATAGAGGAAGCTATTGGTGTGTACAATTTTATTTTATCAACACAAGAATATACTGACTATGGATATGATCAGGGATGGCATGATTTAAATAAATAGTTTTAAAACAGTTTGAAAGAAATCAATATTCGAAAAATGAAAAAAATACAAAGTTTAAAACAAATTTAACTATAAATGAATGGAAATAAATAAAAAAGATTAAGCATTTGAGTCTTAACAAGGCTTCATCATGGCGTATGATCCATCTTCGGCCGCAGCGTCACTTACCAACAGGTGAGATGGCAGTCTAATGCCTGTCTAGTGTAATAAAAAGCATTACGAACAAGTGCTTAAAACATTTTGAACCTGTTAAATCTGTTTATGTTTAAATATGATTCATTATAATTGTAAATAGGTAGGATTCACAATGGCGATTACAAATGCTAATATTTCTCTCGGAGACGGTGATAAAGTTTTATAATACGTGTGTCATTTTGACCGCAGTATAAAAAATATCAAATTTAAATACGAATTTCTTATCGATGGATTTCCTTATAAAGTGTATAAAAAGAAATCCGGTCTGTTGGGGTTTTTGCGTGATCTCATTCAAAGGACTTGTCGATGTTTTTGCAGGTAATAAAATGAATATTCAATTTAATACGAAGACTATCTCATATTAATGCAAAACATCGCGTTAACGTCACACATTTAAAAATGTTTCATATATAATTATTATGTTCCCAATCCGTGACCTTGATATGCTGACCAACAACTGCATGAATATTTGCTATAGTGCCACTTAGTCTGGCGCTGTAACTCTGTCGTCCACGGACCTGTTTATTCTTGTGTTGAATTTATTAACTCCGCTAAAGCACATGTAGAAACCACAATGTATATACCTACAATCACTATTGCATGTACATATTGTAACGTAAGATGCACTGATTTTTCCTCAGCACCCGACCCGCAGGAGCTGCCGCATCCAGACCAGGAAACAGGTTTCTAGTTCCACAATTAATTGCTTAACTAACGGAGATAGTGCCAGGGGTCCAAGGAATTGAGGTATCCGAAAGATCTGTCAGTTTGTAAGTTGTTTATTTATTCTGCTAGGCACTATTTGGCTTCGGTTGAGACTAAAATGTAAGCATCATGTAGGTACAATTCTAAGCAGAATAAATTAATTTGTCTTTCAACGTATATTAAGTTAGTCGACCTCTAGATGTATCAAATTCTATATACCTATGTGTTATCAAAATCAAGTTTCATTCAAGCGCGAGACACGTTTGGCAATCAATTATTAAAATCTTCTTATGAAATCAAAATGTGAAAGGATCCCCGTCGCCATTTCTTTAACATTGCACTAAAACTTGAGGTTCTTAAAAAGCAATGTCTATCGGCCACCTAGAAGGCCGGCTCATCTGCTCCCCTTAGGAAGCAGATGTCCTTGATGATGGTGGCGGCTTTCCATCAACAGGACCGTCTGACATTATCAATAAAAACATCTTTCGTATACCTCGAACCTCCGAACGTCCTAACCATGTAGAGTCTGTCTGTGAGGACAGAGAATCTTCATATGTGAGGGCCTTAAATTACCTACTGGTAATCGCTTCTCTCTCTGCACAGACTACCTACAATTATTGGCATTCAGTATATGTTAACTATGTTACCGCATGGACATATCCGTGACCGACCATGACATTGAATTTAAGCTGTATAACCTGTTTAGAAATTGATAAGTGTTGGTATTAATAGATGTTGTTAGATAGGGTTAGCGCGGGTGTTTTAATGCGACAATAGTAAGTAGAGCCGGATGTACCCTAAGGCCCAGATATTTAGGACATCCAATCGTGGTAAATAGTGCTGTGGTCTGTGGCAGAGGCAATTCGATAGTACTAAACAAACGCTACTGTCTCAACTGCACTCAACTTCACTCATTCACACCGCCCACGCCGTGTGACTAACCCAGATTTTAAAAGGCAAAATACTAAGAACTCTGAGCATGCATGACTCGCTCATTTATGTTGTTTTCATTATGTTATTTTGAGACAAAACTCGAATAAGTTTCGAGCTCGCTACGTTCGCTCTTTTTTATGCGTTCGCACCGCCCGTGCCACGTAATCAATCCGAATTTGAAGAGTCAATATACTAAAAATTCCTAGCCGAGTTCGCTGCGCTTGCTCAGTCATTGGTTTATGTTACGTTTAATATCTTTTGCGCTAAAATTTGATAAGTTTCGAGCTCACTACGCTCGCTTAAAGTAGGTTTTATTACGATCTTCTTAGATTATAAGGGACTTAAGTTAAGACTTTCTCAATCCAGCACGGCTGTGTATAACATACCTGTAGGTTTTCTTGCGCTTATATTCTGACTACGCCTTGCGTCACTGTAGTCGAAATTCTAAATAAGTACTATATATGTGCTAATGGGGTGAGTTATAAAGTCATATAAAGACGTTTAGTATTTTTTGTTTTATTTTGGAGGTGCTCAATAAAAAACGGCCCCGGGTGTCCCAAGCCACGCCGTCGCTGGCTCAGGATAGAACACCTATTTACAGTAATCGGGAAAGGATTTTTGTCATATACAAATCCCTACGATGGTTTTGGCGACAGCCTCAGTGTTGGTGTACATGTCCTGAGTACATCTAAGGATTTGACATTACATTAGACCTTAATTAGAAGGCCAACGGTCTTTAATGGTGTTTGCACGTTGTGAGCCGTCTAGGTCTTAATGGCAACACACTTCGTCTCCGCGACGTTGTCAGCTTCTAGATGAGCTTCTGTCCATTCGTTTGAGGTTTTGGTCTTTGCGCTCCAATCGAGGCATCGGCGGCCTCTACGAACTCCAGTCCTTTATTTTTAAAAGATGACCACTTAGTGGACGGTTCGTAACGTTTTTTTTTTTTTTTTTTTTTTATTACTTTACTAGCCAGGCATTTGACCGCCACCTCACCTGGTGGTAAGTGACGATGCGGTCTATGATGGAGCATGCCTGTCTAGGAACAGCCTATTCACTCTAGCCTTGAAGGCATCCAGATTATATTGATCAGGGAACACACTCGCAGGCAACGCATTCCACTCCTTAGCCGTACGCATTATAAAAGTCGAGCCAAAGCGGCTCGTGCGGATAGTTGGAAGATCAACGACATAAGGATGAAGCACTCGCCCGGATCGCGTCTCCCGATGGCGGAAAGGGGCCGGCGGAATGAGGTCGTGCAACTGCTTCGCACACTCTCCGAAGTGCAACCTGTAGAAAACCGACAAACGCGCAACCCTACGCCGATGCTCGAGGCTCTGCAGCTTAGCCTCAATTAACTGCGGATCACAAATTAGTCTCTTTGCCCGTTTTTCCACCGAATCCAAAGCAGCCAGTTGGTATTTGGCTGATCCATCCCAGAGGTGGCAGCAGTACTCCATGCAAGATCGGACTTGTGCTTGATATAATTGAAGCAACTGCCTTGAAGTGAAGTACCGCTTGACCTTCGAGAGGATTCCAAGTTTTTTTGCAGCAGTCTTGGCTTTTGATTCGATGTACTGTCCAAAGTTGAGATTGGTTGATAGCTCAACACCCAAGAGCTGTAGGTTGTCGGAAATTTCCACAGACACACCCCGGAAAGTCGGAGCCAGATGGAATGGACTCCGTTTAGCGGAAAACAAACACGCCTGTGTTTTGGTGGCGTTGAACGACACTAGATTGGCTTCGCCCCAATCGGACACTGCATTACGTTCTGCAATAAGCCATCCACTGCTTACCCGGACGTCCATTGGTGTCCTTGGATTAACTTGCACAATATAAGGTGTTGTCTACGGCGGATCAGCGGCTAGTGAGATGCGGGGGATTTTTTCTCCCTCACTATTTGGCTGGTCATAGCCAAAGGCTCCAGTGAGTTCGTCAAAACTCCTCGCTATAACAAAACTGGCGCTAAATTTTCGGTTATAAGGACATGTCATAGGCCATTTACCTTGCAAGACCAGAGAAATGCACACGAGTATTGCTGAACGTTACCTTGACAGATTGCAATAGTAAAAGGAGAAAAGAAGTTATATAATCATTATCACCTTGGCGTCAATGGCCCGGGCTCCGCCTTGCCCTTGTTATGGCAAATCAAGTAATTAGTAAAGGCTTAATAAACTCTCTATTATTTAAATGGCCGATGAAAGGCATGCAAATGCAAATATCATCATCATCTTTGTCGAAGAACACTACAAAAGTGCAAAACAATACAGTCGCCACCTTGGAACAATATACATGCCTTGAAGGAATATTTTAATTCAATTTTAACATATTTCTACGGTTTGTCTCGAGCATACCGCGAGAAGCTTTCAGGGTGTTATCCGCGTTACAGACAATAATCCTTAGACACCCCCATCAATATCTAATATCACTCATACAATATTTTTAATTAATTGGATTTGTATTTCTTTTCACAAAGTCTAAAGCAGTTCTGTGCGTTTTATCTCAAGCGAATATTGTAGTCCAATTATTTTTTAATTATTCTTTTTTGTTTACACCGTATAGAACAATCTGTTTCATCGATATGACGCATTTGGTCCTATGCTAAGATACTGTAATTGCAAATAAATGCAAATTAATCTCCCACAAGTAACACAAACTGTGTAAACATAGTATCTAATCTAGTATATAAATCGTTCTAAATCTATAAATGAAGCTCACCTTAGTTCTTCAACATCATTATTGAATACACTAGACTAGAAGATGATATTTAGATTTGTGTTATTTTGTGGGTTGTTTATAGCAACATTCTTCGGAAATGATTGGTAAGATTTCACAATGATAATTAACTATTAAAGATGTTTTCTAGAATCTTCCGTTTATTGCTTCCGTCTCAATATTTATAGAAAGATTTGTTTCACGAAAATTGATTTCCACGGAGACTAAATGCTTTAAAAGCTCCGGTGCTAGAGTATGGCATGTGAAAGCGTACACTGGAATGTTTTTGCCTATCATCTGTGGTTGTGATCAGAGTGGTTAAGGTATCCGATTCGTTAGCGAGAGAAACAGGGTTCGAATTCCGGAAATTGATTACCGGGAAGTAGGTCAAATACTGTGTTAGCTATAATGGAGCAAGGCACTTCGAACCTTGGCTCTCATATTAGATCGTATGCATTATTTGGCCCACTTCCTGGCATTCGATTGAGTTGAAATTTTGCATACGCATGTAAAAGTCAGATGACAATACAATATTATGATATCCGTGAGGTATTCTGATGATGGCCCGGAAGGTGGCCACAGAAACTCTTGAATATTAAAATGCAACGCAATCGTGTTTGGGCTCGCTTGATTTATCTTGACGAGGAGTCCCTATTCCCAAATGGTACCTACTGACCACAGAAACTAATTAACATGATGCTGTGTTCATGAAAGCTAGCCCACGTGCTTCCGACACCCAAAAAAAGGTAATAATTCAGACCAATTAAATTACAGGCCTATAGCAGTAACGTCCCTGCTCACTAAAATAATGTAGCGGGTTATCAATATCCAGCTCCTTGGATACCTCGAGGATCACCAGCTGGTCAGGGATCAGGGGTCAATATGGCTTTAGTTATGGTCGCTGAGCTGGTGACCTTCTTACGTATCTAACGCACTGGTGGACTGCGGCTGTCGAGAGCAAGGGGGAGGCTCTGGCTGCCAGCCTTGATACTGCCAAGGAATTTGATCGGGTCTGGCACAGGCTAGCAAAACTTCCGAAGTACGGTATCCCCGAGGGGCTCTGTGATTGGGTATCTAGTTTTCTGTCTGGACTGAGCATCCAAGTCGTTGTCGACGGATGCTGCTCCGATACCATGACTATTAATGCTGGAGTACTCCAAGGTTCAGTGCTATCTCCCACACTGTTTATGCTGCATATTAATGATATACTAATTATACCCAGTATTCATTGTTATGCAGATGATAGTACTGGAGATGCTTATTATACTGGCCGAGCGGATGTCCTTCGTTCCGCGGTGTCGGAAAGCCGAATCAGACTTGTGTCCGACATTTATTTATTTATTCGTACGGCAAAAATACAATATACGAGAAACACATTCAACTACAAATTTAAATCAAGCGAAGTCAGGCATTCAATTGCTTTGTCACTAAGGGTGATCAGGTCCTCCGGGTCCGACATTGAACGTATGGGGTATTGTTCCCATCTTTATAAATTGTCTGATGGTACTAATAAGCCAGTTAAAACCACTGGCCGACCGAGTGTACTTTGGTTCCCTGGGTACCGATTCTGCTGTGCAATGCAGTTGTTATTATGTTGCAATGTAACTGTGATGTTACTATAACAACGTCGAGGTATCGAGTCAGTCCCAGCATCATCCCAGTTAAATCATTGTTGGACCTTTGACACGTTTTTGTTGACATAATTGAAGGCAATTTGACAACTAAGAAAGATGAAACTTAGTAATTTATTTATTTAGTTATTTATTGGAGTAACAACAGCCATATAAAACCACAATGCAACTAAATTACCAGAAAATGAATTGTGGAAAAGTTCGAACTCATGAAAGTTGCAACTCAACATCTATCATTTGTATACCAATAACATGAAAGTTGCAACTCGATATCTGTCATTTAAATAACAATCACACATTTGACATGCGATGCAATGGTAATGTTACTGCAACTGAGACGATTTCCGTACCAGAATCGAAGCTCTGTGTGTGTTCTACCGGTTGTACAATGGGGAATGTTCTGAGGAACTTTACGATCTGATGCCCACAGCACAATTCCGCCATTGCACCACCTATCGTGGGCTGGGTACTCATCGTCACTACGTAGGCCTCTGTTCGTGTCCATGCGAGTGTTCAAAAGAACGTTTCTCGCACGATTTGTATGTGGAATGAGCTCCCAGCCGCAGCGTTTCCTTTGGATTATGACATGGGATCAGATGCGAGCAATGCATTAGTAGCGCTCTTGGTGTTGCTGATATCCATAGGAGGAGGTGACCACTTTCCATCAGGTGGCCCGCTTGCCTGTTTGTTGGTCGTACAAGATAAAAAAACATACGAGCCTTACCTAATTCGATAGGATTTTACGTTTATGGACACTTTTCATCTTAAAATGCCAAGGTTCCAAATGCCTTATGACGTACACAGTATTTGATCCACTTCTCGGTATTCGATTAAATTATAGCATTTCAATCGGTAACACATCGAATGGTGCATCCTGTATACATGGAGCTTATTATAAGCACAGCCATGTATATTGGCTTATATGCTTGAACAATTCCGCTTACAGTTTTGCAATTGGGCAATGCTTAAATTGAGTGCCGTTTACATGAAGATGACCTGCTGGTTGTTCCTATACTGTGGTTATAGTGAGCACATAAAGATTTTTTGAATTTATTGCGTTTTTCAGGATACGCTTTCAATTGCCATAATCTACCATCGATTAAGCTCAGCTAAAAGATCGACCACCACCGGCAGTGCCGAATTGGCTCAATATAACAGCGAAATAAAAAAAAACGCCAATATCAGGCATTGGCATTTGACTATTACACATCTGTCACCACCATAATTAACTTGACTCGCGACTGATTATGGAACTAAATTTGACAGACAGCCTACTCAGATACAGCCATGGAGTTATTGTTTTTAAATGTCAATTAAATTTGGTTCTACTTTCAGTCGTAACTCAAGTTATCTTAAGCCCGCTCTTGTGATGATGTTGCAATATTTGTCACAATCACGAGCCATGCAAGAACTATATGACATTACCATGGCGACATGACAGTTATGTATGATATGACAGGTGTACAGACTTTGTTTCCTGTCTTGGGCCATGTTTTGTCACAAGCTAATGTCGATCATGGCATCATCACCCACATTTCGTTTTCCACTTCATCATCAAAATCTATAACAGTCCATTGCAGGACTTAGGGCCTCTCCCACAAAAGGGAAGGTTATTGCCATGATCTCCAAGCCTGGCAGACGGGTTGGAGATCGCAGTGTTATAAATATAACAATGGAAAACGCTTGCGCCCATTTTCCAGACTACGGAGACTCTAGATCTTTGGCCTCAAAAACATTAGTCACCTTGTACGACACCCACGCGTGTAAGGGGTTGGTTCTATTTTACTCTGCCGGACACATTACGGCCAACCACGTCCACCGGTTTTCCACTTACCTTCATCTAACTTTACAGCTTCAGCAACCCGCCACCACCACCAGGCGCCGGTCAGGATCCAGCCACTCAGACCTGTGGGCTGGCTCCACCTTTCTGCGCCAAGACACGATACCGGTCAATCGACGGGTCCTGCAACAATCTGGGAAGACCCGCGTGGGGTGTACCACAGACGCCATACGCCAGATTGACGGCTTTCAACTATGCTGATGGTAAATATCTGTTATTAATCACCAACGAAAAAAGGAGGTAGTTATAAATTTAACGTGTGTTTCTGTGTATCTGTGGCTCTGTGTCCTGCGGTTCTGCATTTTTGTTGCTTGCCACCTAAATGCATGGACCCTAGATGTTTTAGGCGACAGTTACCGCTTACGATCAGGTGTGCTGTATGCTTGTTTGTCACTGCGTAGAATATAGAAAAATGAAGGTATGTCTATGTGTGGCATCGTTCTGAAATTTTATGCGGACATATACCCGTACCTTGGGTTTTATGGTGTTGTGGCTTCACGCGCGAGTGCCCAGGGTCCGCCTTGGTCATGATCCAGGATTTGGCAAGTCAGGTAATTACAGTGGAGTGACTGCCATCTGACCTCTGCGATCTTGTTAATAGGGGAACCTGACCAGATTGGATCATGGTTACACATTCAGACAAGTTTCATCACGATGAGGCGGGCAGCGCATTGGTAGCACCCCTGGTGTTGCTGATGTCCATAGGCCTCGGTGACCACTTTCCATCAGGTGGCTCTCTTGCCTGTTAGTTAATGTTTAACTAATGTAGGTACTGGGGCTCGAACGCGGTACCTCTAGCTTACGAGTCTGACCCACTAGTTATTAGACCACCGACGCTCTAGCGCCAATGGCCGCTTTCCATCAGGTGTATCGGCAATTAAAAGATCTGGTCCTTAAAAAATGTTTGATGATAACGAAGGTAATCATCATCATCATATCAGTACGAACATAATACGTATTACTAAACTACTCTTGATGTTTTCAGGTATCAGCGCCTTGCCGGTATCCAGAAACGGGGGACCGTTACCCCTACCAAGAGAGATCAGCATCCGCGTGTTCCCTGACAGGGGTCTAGTTGACCCTATTTGGACCTTGAACGCACAGCAGTGGGGTCAAATCATCACCCACGATATGTCGTTGACAGCTGGCATCACCCAGACCCGTAAGTTTTGATGCTTTTTAAAAATATTATGTAATACATCTAGGATGTCAATCGGCTCTGAGACTGATCAACCAGTCTTGATGGTTGATGTTTTTTTTTGGTAAATGATAAATGAAATACAGTAGCTGGCAGAAAATATTACTTGTCGGGTTATAGAAAGAAAGTCGTCACGAGGGACATATCCATAGAAACGAAGACAACACTACAATTTATTAAGAGGAGTCTCCCCTAGCGCGATCCAGTGCGCTCCATACAAAAGTAGTCTGATAATATTCTTGAGAATATGATCAGACTACTACTAGACTATATTGATAACTAATGAAATTTTGAAGACGTAATCCAGAAACTAAAAAATATATATCCTCGTGATTTTTCAGATTTTCGTTAAAATACTTATTTCGTTTATTTATCAAAGTTACACGGGATTTTAGATTTCCATACAATTGAAATTCTGTGAAACCATATATTTTAACGAAAGCGCGCGATAGTCCTCGGGGGAAACTAGCCCCGAAGAGCAATATTTTCTGCAGAAATTCCCGAGCATTGGCGAACGTATCGGAATGATCGTAAATATATGCCCGTATGAAATTTACATGCCGTATACGTTTCAGGACAAAGGCCTTGCTATACAAGCAGCTAAAGATACCGGGGTCCGGGAACTGGGCAGTAGCATTAATATTGTTTTAAAGTGTTATACAAATATTAACCTTCAACGTAGTTGCCGAGTGCTAAATACACTCTTCTTCTTCTTGTCGTCCACTAACGTAGTTTGGGAATAATTATTCTGTATCATCAGAATATCTATCTTGTATCAGAAGAATATCCTCGTTTAAGAAGTCTGCGCCAATAGTTTCAAAAAAGTTTTCGGTCACTTTTAGAGCTGCTATATGGAATAATATTTAAGTATCCAAGTGCTTTTTTGAAACCATTGGCACAGACTTTTTAAGCGACGTTTTCTTCTCCTCCCACAGTTCTCTCGCCTTGTTCTTGCTAAAACAAAATTACTATTTAACTTGTAACATGAGTAATGACTACTTTATATACTATTCTGATGTAATGTGCTATTAATAATGGTGTATGCTATTCTTAGTAAGATTTTGCTGGTAAGTATGGTAATTAGATGAACTTTGTCTTAGTGCTCACTCTGGTACACATCGCGTCAATCTTTATGAGGTTTTGAAGTTAGCTCTAATTTTGATGCTTTTTATTTTTACGTGGTAATTACTTTTAATGAATGCAAAATTATACAAAATTATCATGCAATTAATGATGCATAAAACTCTTGTAGCTAACTTCCTAGCTGACATAAAGATTGACTAGTAGTATACAGGGTATGTATAGATATATGGGGTAAGAAAGGGAGTTGAGCCCACCCAAATTATTCTGTTGTACATGAACCGGCTCATCGTGAGGCTCAGCAGCGCTATTGACGGCGTCAGTATAAACAACTTAAGGGCAGGTGGCCCGTTTGTCTTTTGTTTATTAACACTGACAGATCAAACTGGAACGCGAATAAGCACCTTTGTCGTATCATGCATTTTGTAAAGCGGAGCGATGCGCAAGTGCGCAAAGTTAAATTTGATACATTTTCACTTGTTATTAAAAAGTTATACCATACCAAATAAAAGTCAAACTCATCGAATTTGACAGTAAATATTTATTGTAAAGACAATCACAACAACGCTAAAAAAGTGGTAACTATGTAATTATTTTTTCATCGAGTAAAGTTCCTAAAATTTTGTAACTTTAGCGATTAAGACTAGATTGGATCTTTAACAATAATAATTAATTTATATAACAACAGGGCATAACCCTTCAAAGGTAGGTGTGTAGGCAGGTAGAACTTTAACTAAAACATATGTATTTTTGAGAATTTAGAATACAATTTCATATGTCTCAGAAAGTTTGAAAAAAATCCAAATTTTAGGATACCTGGCCTTAAGTTACGCAGATGACATAGTGCTGCTGAGCCCCTAAAACTTAATTTGGATATTTGAAGCATGCGGTGATCCATGGGCTTAGGTTATTGCAACACAAGTGACCTAAAGAGTGTAGCTAAATTCGCTTGTGTTAAGTTATATGATACACCAAAGTCGTAGACAAGGCTTAATACCTTGGCCACTGGGTCACCTACTCTGTGTCGGATAAAGACGACATGGAGAGGGTGCGCCATGGCAGCTGTAGTTCAGTTTTCATATGTATGGTGCTAATAATAATGTACCAAGTAATATAGTTTAAGCTCTTACTGACACTTTTCTATGGATTTCTAATTTCTTATTTCTTATTCTAAATTAATATTTTCAGCCGGCAAGAGTAAGTAAAAACTACAAAATATTATGTGTGTGCTTTGTTTGCACCAGCGTGTTGCGTGTTGTGTTCTGCTTTGTATGAGTGTGTTGTACTTATTTACTTGACGTATATACCATGTAATCTTAAAAATCAATACATTTTCTTATGAAAGATTTATTACTAGAACAACAGTTACAACAAATATCCAGATGTGTGTCTAAATAACATGATGATAAAGGTTTATCTTATCGAAGTAAACAACATGTTGTCATCAGACGGCTGTATTTATTTAGCTGGAACCGTTGAAAACTGCATTATGTCTATATACTTCTATTCTTTTTTTTATACCACTAAGGTGGCAACAAGCTTACGGCCTGCCTCACTGCAGCCTAAGGTTCTGTTATATAAGCTTGATATTAAGAAGAATTGTTTACCTACCTACCTGAGTAAGGTGGCTGAGTTATATTCCATACATCAAATATGTTATTTATTTTAAAACAACTTACTCTTCTTTCACTTATGGAGACTATATTAGAGAATAGTTTTGTGTGGCGCACGTTTTTGCTTTTCCCACAATTCTGTCTATCAAAATTTCCAAATTTCTGTAGTGTTGTAGATGCTCTTGACTCTAACTCATTCCCGCGTATAAGACAGTTTACACAATCCGATTCGATTCGTTGTCAGACTGACCCAAGTCAGGCAAGTAAAATGTGTCTTGCCTTTCTGATTGTCCTCTCCACAATCCGATATTGTATTCGTATTCGATATCGATGGTACCGACCATTGGTTGTACCTGTGGATTATCGGACGACAATGTTGTTTAAGGCGTCGCACGACCATTACCAATTAGGATAGCGCCTAATAATAGCGCAATCTAAACATTGCCACTACCAGTACGTATATGTAAATTTTCGATCATAAAAATTAATGTGTTATCGTAGATCAAGGTATTTGAAGACTGAGATAGTTTTTCGATATCAACTGTACGTCAGACGACGCCATGTTTTGCTTTTGTGTTAGTTCATGAGCCGTTATCTAATTTGTGATCGAAGCTTTGCTTTGTCAAAAAACTACTCACATCCGTATCCCTATTGACGCAAGAACGTACGAAATTTAACAATGTGTCATTTTCGCAATCCGCAGCTCCACTTTGGACCCATTTTTGATCCAAGTTTGATTGCACGTGAGACTTATTACTTTTTTTTACTGACTACGGGCGAAAATCAGGAGTTGAAATGATGACGAGTTGCGCTAGTGACGACTGTGTTTATGACGACTTGATCGTCAAATCCAAATTGATCCAAAATCCAAATTGACGTAGAAAAAACAAAATTTGTTACATTTCTATCGCTCTTGGTGTCAAAGGCGATACACCCATTTGCTTACGATTGTAATCAGGCTTTCATTGGCTTTACTTTAACTAGCATATAAGGTAAGTACCTAGACTTTAGAGCAACATGGGCCACCGGCGAACTGTAGCCCGTTTTGCTCTGAGTTGCAGACAATTGTAAGAATCACAATAGACTGTAAGGACGCTCTAAGCTGAAATGACGCACCCCATTACTTAATTAGTTGATTTCGATGTGTGAGTGCAAATATTAATAACGACACTTCATCTGTGTGGGAGCGTCGACTGCTCCAATCAAACGACGCGTGCTCCTACGTTTGAGTCTCACCGAATGACCAATTACAACGGCATTTGTATTGCGTTCATATTTTAAATTTGCTTGTGTGCGTTAATGCGATAGTGGGGCGCGTCATTTCAGCTTAGACGAGCTCTACCTACGTACCGTATCCTACGTAATCGAGTACAAGAAAAATGTCACTTTGTAGCAATAGTACAGCTTTAGGAGGACTGCACGGTCGCCCGTGCATAGCACGTTAGCGTCTTGACGTTGACTTTTCATAGCGATAGTACTTACATATCCTCTTCTGTGGGTTCTAGAAGTAAAAAATACTGGTCTGCCTCATATCCTCTTGGCAGTTTTGCTTTTAGGCAACATTAACAACACATTGTATAACCCGCGTCAAGAAAGAAATGTCAAATATCAGTGGAGGGGATTTCGTGCAGGTAATCGTATGCAGCGCAAGTCGAACCACGTGACCCGCCAAGTCTCTTCTTATTTGACACAAGCTTTAACTGTTATTGTGTCGTGGTGTGCTATGGGTAATAAATGTCTCTTCTTTTTTTTCTTTCTTTCTTTTTTAAGAGTCACCAAAAAGAAAGATGAAGGGGAGGATGTGAGGCAGACCAGTTTTTTTAATTCTGGAACCCATACAAGAGGATACAAGTACAGTCACCTTCTACTGTGGTACATTCAAACAAATAGCGTGCCAATTATGGGGTCTCACATATAGGGTATTTCTTTTATTCAAAAGGGAATTAAGAATGTAAGCTACACGTTTCCCTAAGGTACGCGCTCAAATATTAGCTTTACCGACGTATTCTGTAACTGTTACGGAGTCGGGCCAGATACAGTTTGTGAGCACTCTAAATTCACTTACTTTCTTTTTCGTATTTTTTCCTATCTTATTCACAATCAGCATGTGAGAGGCCTTCTTTATACTACCTCATGAATGACCTCAACATTTCCATAAATTCCTTTTGGCTGTGATGAGGACAACAATGAGGACTTGTAGATAATGATCATGAACAAGATATTCTAGAAAGAAAGAATCAAAACTTATTACAAAGGACGCCGTGACACAATAACACCTGGGATTTCCATAAATTTTCTTTGGCTGATGTCCAATAAGGACCTGTAGATAATGATTATGATCAAGATAATGCGTCCAATATATTTTCTTTTACAAGCCGTCGGAGTCCCACTACAGGTCAAAGGCCTCTCTCCCATTTGTCCGCTTAGACCTATTCGTTGCCAGGTCTCTACACTCGCATACATCACTAATTCGTCCATTATTTAACCCGTCATTTTTCCTAAAACAAAACCTCCTCGTAATTCCCACAGATAGGGAGCGATTGACTTGTTGTACTGAAGATGGAAGGATCGCGCAGGACACCATCACAGATCCTCGCTGTGCTCCCTTGATCATCCCGAGGAACGACCCCGTCCACGGCCCCCAGGGGACTCAGTGCATGAACTTCATCAGGACTGGCACCACGAGGGACAGAGGCTGCACACCGCCTGGCGCGCCAGCTCAGCCGGTGAGATATCAGGGTTTTTATTTGTCGTATGGTAGGGAAATAGTCCAGTGGGCCACCTGATGAAAAGTGGTTAACACTTTGACATTATGAACACAGCCGCCGCATCCTGGGTTAACTCCGCAAGGCAGCGATTTGGATTCCATTTTCTATTTATAATACTGTTACCCTACTAATACTGTTCTATTTATAACAGTGGAATGACTACCATCTGACCTTTTTGAACATGCTACCAGGAGACCTGACCAGATTGGATCGTGGTTACACATTCACTCGCTTGAATATGCAGGTTTCATCACGATTTCCCTCACCGCATTTAGCATTCAACTAATGTAATTAACTCAGGAAATAGTCATTGTTATGTGGTCGCAGTGGGATTTGAACCCGGTACCTCTCGCTTACGAGCGGGATACCTTAACCACTCGGCCACCGACGCTCCTATTTAAATGATGTTAGTGTTAAAAAGACGTCAAAAACGGAAATAACATATAATAAAGATGAATATTAACAAAAACTATTCCAATACTTTGTAGTTGACCGTAGTGACAGCATACATGGACCAGTCCCTTGTCTACGGAAGCAGTGCAAATCAAGCGGCACCCATCAGGGCTGGACAGGGCGGTCGGCTCCTGACGGTGCTGAGGGGAGGACACCAGTTCCCACCCCAAGATCCCAACGTGACAGTCACCTGTGAAATGGCGCAGTCTCCCAATGAACCTTGCTACTTAACCGGTAAGTAGTGGATAATATCTAAATTAATTTAAGTTCCTTGTATTTGATGACGTACACTAGACTTCGGTGGCTCGGACACATTCAGAGAATGGAAGATGATCGTGTAGCCAAACGGGCATACCTGGGCCGAATAGCCGGCAAGCGGGTATGTTTTAAAAATATTTCTTAGATTTTTAGACAACAGGTGGCCGAATGGTGATTGTGTGTTTGTATTTTTAGAACTGGCTCGCCCGGAAGCCCTTTGATACCAAACACGATAGATAATTGAAAAAAAAAAATTCAATTCCCGTACAAAACATTCATGACGTCATTACTGGTGCAGTAATGACGTCATGAATGTTTTGGGATATATATTTTTAAGAACTATCCTGTACATCGATTTGCGTAATTTTTATCGTAGTCCGATTATTATTAGTCTACAAGTCTGAAGTCTTGTTTCACTAAAATCGATTCAGAAGTTTAGAAAATATTTGAGTTTATGTGAACTTGGTCGGGGTTTATCTGACTTTTTCTGTCGGTTGTTTCCTACAATAAGTATGGGAGAGATCGAACCTACATCTAACCCATGAACTTTTTCCACACCAGGCGACATCAGAGCGAACCAGAACCCGCAGCTGGCGATCCTGCAGGTCATCCTGCTTCGTGAGCACAACCGTATAGTGGACGCTCTCGCCCAGCTGAACCCTCATTGGAGCGATGAGACACTGTTCCAGGAAGGCAGACGCATTTCAATCGCACAATTCCAGTACATCAACTACTATGAGTACCTGCCTATCTTTTTGGGTAAGAAAGGATTTGTTTCGATTATTTTTGTGTACGGAAATAGTGTTGAACGAGAATCTGAGCTCATTTTGGCCTGCTAAATATGTGGGCAACATGTGAATGTATAGTTATCTGTACGTCTTCGGCCACCTCGCTTAAGGATGGTGATGATATGTCTTGGTCGATTACAGGGGCCCGACCGCCTTATTGGAATTGAAGGCTCTATCGGTCGAAATCTATTCTCGCTTAAACCGCAACCTAGTCTTGTAACGACTTTGCCCTCGTGGTGTCCTACACCTACCCTATACCTACCCTTCACCTACTATACACCTACTCTACATCTACCCCACACCTACCCCACACCTACCCCACACCTACCCCACACCTACCCCACACCTACCCTATACCTACCCTACACCTACCCCACACCTACCCCATACCTACCCCACACCTACCCAATACCTACCCTTCACCTACTCTACACCTACCCTACACCTTTACCTACTTTACCCCCACCTACCTTTTTTTGCCTATAAATATTTCTCTTGAAACTTTATCTACCTACCCTACACCTACCCCACACCTACCCTATACCTACCCTACACCTACCCCACACCTACCCCACACCTACCCCACACCTACTCTATACCTACCCCACACCTACCCCACACCTACCCCACACCTACCCCACACCTACCCCACACCTACCCTACACCTACCCTACACCTTTACCTACTTTACCCCACCTACCTTTCTTTTGCCTAATATTTTTTTCTTGAATCTTTATCTATTGTGTAAAACTGCATTAAATCCCTTGCGTAGATTAAAAGATATAAGCGTACAAATATACATAGTAGATACATAGGGACAGACTGCGGAAAGCGACTTATTTTATATTAAGTAAAGAAGATAAAGATCTTGCGCATTAACGATATTTTGATAAGATAAAGTGTTAAGAAGTCCTAAATGTTTCTAAACGACAAAAAAAGATTACCAAGCACCATATTTTGTTTATTGACATTTTTATTTTATATTATTGTAATTGACATTACCAATTATCTACCACTGTGTAATTTTGTATTGTATTGTATTTTATTAAAATCTCATGACATTATTATTATTGTTCCTGATATTATTAATTATTAAGTTAACTTTCCACGATGAAAGTAAATGTACGCCTGTTCCGATTGTATACATATTTTAAATGTTTTTTATAACCAAAATTTTCAATATCTTTTATAGATTCATATAAATTACTAGGATATTGATAATGAAATATAAGCTGTAAAATGAGATAAAAAATAAATCTAAATCTAAAATTGACGCTCATGGATTTTTATTTGTTACAGGCATAGACAATATGGTGAAGAACAAGTTGATCTATCCAGGGGCCATAGGATACATCAATGACTACAGTCCCAATGTAGACCCCTCAATTTTGGACGAACACGCTACCGCAGCCTTCAGACACTTCCACACTCTAATCCGAGGATACTTGCAGTAAGTCAATCTAAAGCTGTAAAAAATTTTGACAGACAATTTCATTTTCTTTGTTACATTTGTTTAGGTGCGACGGGGTGACATGCGATGATTCAACAAAAAAAGACTAACGCCATCTAGCGACGAATCTTTCAAGATTTAATTGAACCTGTTAAGTTGTATAGTTGCGTAGGATTATCTACAATTGGACGAGGATTTAACGTAAAAATGAACTTTCTAGCTAGATGATTCGTTACTTAAAAGTTTTGAAAGAAATTCTAGTTTATATAGAAAATTTATTGTAACTTTAATTGTGCCCAATAAATGGTTAAAAAAAAATATAACAAAAGGAAACAAATCTTCATGTTGTGGATATTCCAACGATCCGCACAAACCTTGGTAACCTTTGTAACCTTGGTCAACCTTTATAATGCTTACGGTTAAGGATTGTAAAAGGTTGCCTGCGAGTGTGTTTCCTGAATATTATACTCTGGACACCTTTCTAAAGTGAATATACTGTTAGACAGCCATATTCCAACGTCGGCCGCATCGTCACTTAACAGGTGATGTGGCGGTCAAATGCCTGGCTTATTCCCATCATCATCATAAAGCAGAGGAGTGGAGTAATCGCCACTCTTCTCTCATACTATCTGCTGACCTCTTAACTTCTTTTTTCTTCCAATATTTAAACCCAGCTCTTACTGTTCCCCTCTTTCCCTCAACATTGCCTTTTATTATTTGACTAGTCGTAATAAAAAAAATCTTGTCCAGGCTGATATCAGAGAACCGCGAACTCATCGGCGCCGTGAGGCTTAGCGACTGGTTCAACAGACCCTTGCTCTTGGAAATTGGCACAGTCTTCGATGACCTCACCAGAGGCCTGACGACGGAGCAGATGGACTTCAGCGATCAGTACTGGACCGCGGAGATCACGCAGTTCCTCTTCAAGTTTGTACCTATTTCGTAAATATGAATGTTATAGCTGTTGGTGAATCGTTATTCCATGGCCCCTTTTGCAGAGTTAATTTTGGAAAACACTCACTCGTACCTTGTCTGTCGCGTACATATAACGATCTCGTCATGAAACAAGATAATATTGATATCTTTGAAGACTCTCTGATCAAGTACAAACATTAAATAGGAGATTTGATATTGAAGCATTGATTTATTGAAGTAGACTACAATATTATTAAACGTTAATAATTGTGCCAGTTGTGGTTGCCTGTTATCAGGGTGGCAATAAGAAACAATACCTATGTATACAATGTTTACCATATAACATTGCTGACTCAGCCGGCAATCCTTTGTAATACATAAATAAATAAATGATTAAATAAATCAATTAAACTGTGACCTGTGAGTCACTATTCTGTACTCAAGTGTCATATAAAATCTTAAAACTATAGTTCGTGTCGGTCAATGACCGCAATCGCCAATCCACATACCATCTACTATAGCATAAAAACCTCCACCCAGACGCAACAACACGTTCGGCGGCGACCTCCGCGCGACGGACATCCAGCGCGGGCGCGACCACGGGCTCGGCACCTACGCCACCGCGCGCGCCGCCTGCGGCCTGCCACCGGTCAACAGCTTCGCCGATATGACGGATTACATCTCGCAAGAGGTATGTATTGTAGTGTGTTCAGAGCTTAGACGTTAATGTATTCTGCCTTAGGTTAGGTTTGCTAGGGCCCTAACGGTCATGGAGTCAAAAATGTAACTATAAAATAATGACATTTTAAACACACCTCAATAATTAAAAAGAAATTGAAATAATCAGATGCAACACAGCATATATTGGTAATGCGTCTACAATAAATAAATGTAAATGAAGCACTACAAACAAGACACAAACGCATTACTTAAAATAAGCCTCGGCACCATATGACGTACATCTCTAAAGAGGTATGTACTGTGGGAGTGTGTTTAGAATTTAGTGTATTCGTGTATTGTGCCTTAGGTTAAATAGAATATAACAACAAAAGATATAATAAAAAAAATTGTTTTGAATCTGGAACAGGTGTTTCCGAATCAATCGCGGACAGCATTTTTCATAGCACGTATTTTGAGCCTCGGAGCCCGATCGCGAGTGACGTACTCACTTCTACCTATATGACACACGCAAAAATAAGTGCAACAAATCCTTTATACAAGCATGGGCTTTGACATGGCGAACTCGTGATCGAAACTATACGGTGGTACAATTAAATCGCCTAACGCCTTGCGGAAACGAGCGCTCGGAATCAATTCGGAAAATAAGCGCCCAGGATGTAAGGCCGGAATTTTTGGTAAAGAGTGCTCACTGAAAAATATTTTTTAATAACAAGCGAAAGCAATTTTTAAGATTTTTTTATCACGCGGTATAGTACTCATTAAGACTATGGGCGCAGGTTAGTGAACCCTCGCCCGATAAGAGGTATAACTTATTATAACCGCTTAGGGCAATTATAATAAAGGCTGCAGGCCAGAAATGTAGTTAGCTGAAGGCTAGATAGGTAGGTAGAAAAGAGACGGAACACGAAATGAAGGTTTGATAGTTTAGAAAAAGTAGAATTTAATGAAATGAAAGTTATTACAAAAGCACTAAGCCAAAAATGAACAGCGAGTAAGCAAAATATGTAAACAAGCAAATGCGTCAAACTCCAGTAGCGGTGTGTCGATCTGCGCGGGCGCGTAGTGTCCCGGCTAGCAACAACCGCGCCTCGTGATTGGCCGCGCGTGGCCGCGCGCTTCACTCC
The DNA here is from genome assembly GCA_905147135.1 of Blastobasis lacticolella. NCBI lineage: Eukaryota > Metazoa > Arthropoda > Insecta > Lepidoptera > Blastobasidae > Blastobasis > Blastobasis lacticolella. Next base: position 22,484,129 of record LR990040.1, read on the forward strand.
AGTCTTTTGTTCTCATGCATCTTGCGTTTGGTACAAGATGCATAAGCGAAGCGTTTCTCGCCAAATTGTAAGGCGGTTGCCCAAGTGCAAACGGCTTGAGCGCATATGCTTAATTAAATTCTTGTATGTTCGCCACAAGACCATTTCCAAAGTGCCCAAACACGATGTTATCGTTTGCATTCAGTAGTTCCTAAGGCCACCTTCCGTCATCATGATCAGACCTTGATTATCACCTAGGGGTATAGTAGTTATTAAGACCATTACAGAAAGCCTAAAACACGATGGCGTTATCTGCGTTCATTAGTTTCTATGATCACCTTCCTACTCCATCATCAGACCCGCTCCATGACTTGGGTGTACCAAATTTCAGATAAATTGATCTCCGGAAAGAGGGTCAAATTAGGCTTGCAATATTTGCCCCGAACACGTTATTACGTACAAAGTTGAAAGTTAAATAAAAGCTTGTAAAAAAATTGGGATAGCACAACCGGGATATTGACGCCAAGATTATTTATTGATTATTATTATTATATATTTATTGTAGATTATTATTATTTTATTGTATCCCTCAACAGAACGTGCAAGCCCTCCAGTCCCTGTACGTTTCGCCGGCTGACGTAGACCTGGTTGTGGGCGGTTCCGTGGAGAAGAACGTCCCTGGAACCCAGGTCGGGCCGACCTTCCTCTGTATCCTGACCGAGCAGTTCTACAGGACGAGGGTCGGGGACAGGTTCTTCTTTGAGAACGGCGCGGATCCTGAAATCGCTTTTACGCCTAGTAAGTCTGCGTCTCATTTTATAGATATAGACATAGACGTATCTTTATTTGGTCCAATAACGTATTTTAAAAAACTTAAAATTATCATAATAATTAAATCTAAAAGGGCTCTCTGCTTATTTGATGGTTGCTTAAAACTACATAATGACACAAATATTAATCTACAGGTCAGCTGGAAAGCATACGGAACGGCGCGTCCATGGCGAGAATTCTCTGCGACAATACAGACAGCATAAACTACATGCAACCGAAGGCCTTCCGACAAATCAATCCAGAGTAAGTACCTATGGATATGATCAGTTAATAATACATCTAGTTAAGTCATTCTATGTTTTCAGACAAACAAAATAATAAAGTGTTAAAACTTGTATAATATGATACCCTTGGACTTGGTGTTCGAAAATCACAACTCTCCCTCCCCTTACCCCAGGCCCATCCCCCGGCGGCGAGGGGTGAAATTTGTCTTTAAACATTTTCGCAAAAACAGTGCTACGTAAATATAACCAATTACTGAATGAAAGCCTATAAAATTCTCTACAACTTTTGCCCTTCACACTTTTTCAAATTTCCAACCGTTATAAGCAACACACTCTCGATTGTGGCAGCAGGTGAAACACTTGTTTCTTAGGGAATTGTATGAAAAATGTAGCACAAAATGTATAGGTATTTTTAAGGCACAAATTAACAATTTTGGTTTTATCCCTTTAATTCGTCTATATGAGCTTGCTTGTTGCCAAATTTGTAGGTTAACGGTAAATACCCGATAACTTTTGATAAAGTTTGCATTATCAGTTATCATACCTTATTTATAGGGTACTTACCTTACCTTTCTAAGCGTCGGTGGCCAAGCGGTTAAGGTATCCGACTCGTAAGCGAGAGGTATCGGTTTCAAAACCCGCTGCGGCCATGTACCAATGACTATTTTCTGAGTTATGTACATTACATACATTATAACCGACGAAATCTGCACATTCAGGCGACTGAATGTGTAACCGTGATCCAATCTAGTCCTGTTCCCCTGGTAGTAGGATTACGGAGGTCAGATGGCAGTCGCTCCACTGTATTTACCTGATCTGCCTAAACCTCAAGGTCAAGGCGAACCCCAGGCTCTTGTGGGCGGAAGCACAACCGGAATATTAACGCCAAGGTGATTTATGGGGTACTTACCGATAACCCATTATCATGTAATTTGTCAACAAGCAAGGTCTGTCGCACGCGTGTAAGCAAATACGAAGCCGATTCTAGCGGATGGCAATTATATAGGTACCGTTGATTGGTGTAGATAAGTAGTAGGTGTAGTGGAGTATGTGGTTGATGATTTTTGGTAACAACTAACAAGATGCTTCACATAGTATAACTTAGGCCCGTCTCCCATTACGATACTCCAGTCGAATACAAGTTTGCGACTCGATGTCCGCTCATTACGCTACTGAAAATTTCGTCAATTTCGTCATTTGCATCAGATTTCGGATGAAGATGACTTTTCATTTCATTTACTGCGTATCACAGTTACGTGATACGCAACAAAGAAGCATTTGCAGTTTTGTTATTTTATCTTATCATGTATTGCAAACCAACGTTATCTAATGAAGATATTTTTAAATGTCTTGCATAAATTCAATATTCACAACAAACTCCGCCGCCATTTTTACTACACGTATCGCGAGATTACGCATAGGATACCGGTGTCAGTGTGCGAGTCTCCGTTTAAATGTATGTGTGATACTCCACGGCGACTAATCTCGGAGACTGAAATCGGAGAGTCGTGTGTGCATAGCGGAATGGGAGTCGGGCCTTAGTGTCCCTATGTTCGTAGTGTTTCTGCATAGGAAATAGTTAAGCTTGCTTGACTATATGTGCACATTGTGCACTATTCCGCTATACTAGGCAGACATTTTATCACTATCCCAGCTAGAGGCAAGTGACGACGGAGGTACCCGTTTGGAAACAACCTATTCAATCTTTTCATCAGGTGATAGGACTCTGTCTCTCTGAGCACCACTGTCTTATCTATTTCTGCGACCAAGCAACAATGCATGCATTGTTGTGTTTCGGTTTGAAGGATAAGGTGGCCAGCGAAATTACAGGCATGAAGCATTTCATCTTAGTCCTCAGTGACAATGCTTTATTTACTGCAACCTAAAATTATAAATTGTAGATGTTATAAGCGACAGTTACCACTTGAAATCAGGTGTGCTGTCTGCTCGTTTGTAACAGAGTAGAATAAAAAAATTCTGACAGTCTTGTGAAAAGAATTTCGAATATATTTCGTACGGCCAGTTTCCCGTATGTTAATCTATTGTTAACCATAAATTAAAATTCGCTGTCCTTATCTACGGTGAATTGTAGACAGAGACGGAAAGATAATCGATTATTAAATTTTACAAGCGTTTCAGAAACTGGGCGGTCTGCCTCTGAGACATTAAAATAAAAATAAATGCTTGGACAAATTCATACAGCGCCATTTTGGGGCTAGCCCCAAAGTAAGCAAAGCTTGTGTTATGGGTGGAAGATAACTTATAAACTACTTATATACTGTTTTTAAATACATACTACACCCAACCCGTAACAGGAATTAAAATTCATCATTTCAATTTCTACTCGGCCGGGAATCAAACCCGGGACCTTTGCGTGGTGACCGGCATGTTGACCAACTGTACCACTCAAGTCGTCATTAGTCATCTTAGACAGTTGAACAATTTTAAAGTTACCCAGAAACTCTTATAAACCGCTCCGTTTTGCCCCTGTTGTAGCCTTATCCTCTTCAGGCTCTGTAGTTCGACCGTACGACACTCGAAACTTTAAAGGGGTCGGTGGGTACTAATCGCCGGAAACCCCAGCCTTAAGCTAGGCTACCTGGATCACTAAGGGTTAAACCCGCGATGTATCAATTTCTAGACCCGAGAAACCCCAAGAGCCTTTCAAGGAACTAACTAAGTAAATGTATATGTAAATATTTTGTGTACAAGAATGCTTCGTTAAATATAATCTTCATGCCGGCGATGAAGTTGCCCACAGAGATCGGGTGATGAATAAGAGAATAAGAGGTATTTATAAAATTGGAAACAGAATAATAATTGGGGTTGTGTTGGGAAGGCGTTGGCTTATGATCGTTTCAAGCGCTGTAGTAGCAATTATTGTGCTGGGTGCGGTGTTTAAACTTAATAAAATTTCCGGTAATAAAGCTTATATTGACAGACCATTGATAGGATCGCAATGTGGATTACAGTGATTTCCTTGATTTGAAGGACATTAAAAGATTAAAAGCAATTTATGTGATCTACTGCAGATACTGTAAGGATTTACTTACTTCATTTGATGACTAAAAGTTCTGCAGTTTTATTTTTTATTTATTTATTAACTTATTTTAACGTTTTATGAACACCTATATAGGTAACCTATACAGATTTCTGTTCTAGTTTTGTACACAAGGCAAGGTTATATTAGTAAGAAACCTAACTGTAACTTTGTTATTACCATTGGAAGAGCGGTGGCTCCAAGTACAGGCTTTTAGCTTAAAAAGAGGCTCCAACGATATTAGTTTTAAGGTATTTATTGTGAAAGAAAGAAATTATTTATAGAATATTATTATGATAAAATATATATAGTACTTCTGTTAAAACTACACCAATAAGTGGATAAACATGTTATCTTTTGTTTGATATTCCGTAATTTAAAATACATTTAAATTTAAACAGCTGTTCGTTCACACAGGTGGCCAACATTTAAACTGTCAGAAAATGGCGAAACTTCTTTATGCAATGTATTTGAAATGAAATGACATGTTAATGCCAAATACAACGACGCAATCAACGGGTCTGATAAGTTGGTGGCACTGGATTATATTGATAGAAAAAATTTGGACAGTCGATATTAACTTACTCATTTTGCAATAATGGCAGCTAGTCCAGAACGAAAGTGTACACCCGTTCGATATAAAATGTCGTGCGACGTACTCCATCATTTAACATCTATCCATCATCTAGATGCATAGTATCCAACTGTCTTACGCGCGCATCGCGAGCCTTTTTACCGCGCACGTGCAAGATATGGAATGAGCTTCCTTCCGAAGTCTTCCCTTTCATTCAAAGGCGTCTACAGGTGCCTCAAAGGCCGACACCACATTTGCCCCCCTTAGGTTGCAGATGTGCTGCACGACGGTGGCCACTTCCCATCAAGTGGACCTTCCGTCCATGTGTCTCCCTAGCCAATAAAATAAGTACTGAAATGAATAAAAAATATATCAAGCTTATATAGCACCTACTTATGAAGACCATTCCAAAGCGCCCAAACAGGATGGGGTTATCTTATGGCGTTTATACTTCCTATGACCTCACCGTACCTTCCAACTCTGCCACCAGATCAGTTCGATGGTACCATATAAATGCATTGTCATCCAAGTTACATAGGTATACCAGATTTCAGCTCAATTGAACACTGGGAAGTGGGTCAAATTAGGCTTGCTTTGGAGGACATATCATATGTGGTCCTTCAAAATTTACAAGCATTTCGTGTATATTATTTGAGATGGTTATGGGTGTTAATCATATTTGGCAATTGTGAAAAGAAAATATTGAATAAAGCTTGTAATAAAATGAAGCAATACGAAAAGTGCCACTTGCAATGTCAAAGAAAACAAACTTAACACTCTTCCGCGTTTGTGGTTAAAAATAACATCCCCAATTTCGTTTTTGTGTATTTTGTAAGACAATCATGCTATCGGGTATCCGTTAATGCACATGAAGGTCACAAATAGCGCTGATCAAACAACCGCGACCCACTTTATATAGGTTAAAATAATGGATTCACCATTTGTCTAAGGTTTCAATAGCAATTATTTCAATAATGTGGTTTCAATAGGTAGTAAAAAATAGTGAACAAGTACTCAAACAGTGTTTCACTGAAGGGCGCACTGAAAACCCCTTTACACGTCTTCTTATGGCACGGGTAGCGATAAATTATGGATATAATGTCACTGTTTTCTTTGCTCAATATTTGAATGAATGTACCTATCGTGTCTTGATAATAATAAACGTCATTTACTTTATTATGTTTTATAATGTTTTCATAACAAGCTTTTATAGTGCGCTCTCTATGATCAGTCAGAGTACATGTCAAGACTCATCAAATGATCCCTAAACTGATGCCCTCTATTTCCATACATCCAAGATTTTGACCACAACTCTTTTTGTTGCAGGAACAAACTGGTGCCGTGCAGTACTTTACCGTCCGTAGATCTTTCTTTATGGAAAGATACCAGAGTGAACTATTAAAAACGTAATTTATAGACTAAAAGGAATCTAAGATGGAGTGGTTTATTTGCTTCATGGGCGTGTAGACATAATTGCAGAGCTAGGAAGATCTGTACAACTATTTTTACTATTTATTAGGTTGCCGCAGCTCTAAGTATTGTTGGGGTGAAGCCGTTTGAATAAATACATTGAAACAATTGAAAATTATAGGGATTTTGTTATACCATCTCGTACTCAGTTTTCAATGCGCTCTGCAAAGGACTGGAAATCTCTGCCTGAGTTACTGTTCCCTGATAAGTATAACCTTGGGGTCTTCAAGTCAAGAGTGAATATGTATCTTCTAGGCACGCATGCTACATCTTTCCATCAGGTGAGTTGAGGTCAAATGCAAGCCTATTGACAATAATAAAAAAATACGCAAATCTCACCTTGAAGTATAAGTTTAGTTACAGGCGTAACGTGTTTGTTATTTTCATAGTCAATTTGCGTTAAAATTGTCTCACAAAGCCGGAGTTATTAAAATATGTACCTACAATCAAATTTAGCTAGTCAGAATTATAACATACAATTTTTAATCACAATTTGATTTGATTGTACCTACGTGCCTATCAACTGAGCTCTAATGATAACGCATCTGCGTCTCTGCTTCATATTATAGGTAACCTAATTTGTGCAATGAGCGACAATTAGGATGACCATAATTTCTCAGAATAACTGATGCTATAAATTGCTGTTGGTTTGGGCATTTGTTCTTTCTATTGCGTTCTTCGGTATTTGCGTATTTGAAATTATGTCTTTTGTTTCAATGTAGGTAACTAAGCAAGTGTAAACAATTGGCGCAATGTTGTTTTGTTATTTTTAGTTCAAAATGTTACATAGAGGCTACAAAGATGATTAAATAACATTGGTATTAAAATCTTGATAACCTATGAATTCTATGAGTTCTAACCTATGAATTTTAATTCGACGGAATACTTGTATTCAAATGTTTAGTTCCATGATTTTTAAATGGATGTGAATCAAAGTGATCATTAAATTATTAATGATAAAATTTTATGAAATCTAAATGTAAATAAAACTGCAAGTTTACATTTTGAATTGCGGTAAAAGTATCGACTTAAATAAACTATTCAATATTTATAATGTCAAGGATCTTGCTTGTAATACAAATATAATATTACTGTTTGCTAAACTCGTAACGTATAAAGCCATGCTTTAATCTTATTTTAATTTGAAAATACCGTGTCATAATTCAGATTTATTTGTCTTCATTAATGTCATTGTCGTTCAGTTTTTATGTATCTTTTTGCATGGTGCATAACATATATTTTAGTTTATTTTATAGTCAATAAATTAGCATAAATTTGCAGTTCATTATTACTATTAATCAACACAGGTACCTAATTACTTGTGTTAATTATATTTAATAATTAGTTTACACAGGATTTGGCAGATCAGCTAATTATAGTGGAGTGACTGTCATCTGACCTGTTAACAGAGGAACTTGACCAGATTGGATCATAGCTACACATTCAGTCGACTGAATGTGCAGATTTCATCATGATGTTCCCTCACCGTACGGCATCCAACATAACTCAAAAAAGAGTCATTGGTACTCGAACCCGGTAACCTCTCGCTTACGAGTCGGACCCCTTGACCATTAGGCTACCGACGCATTAATAGGTAATAACATCTAAGATTTAAAAGAGTATATTTCTATATTAAACAATTATTTTATATGTTATATTATAACCGCAGTTACCTAATTAGGTTGTGATTTTTAAAGTTCTAAAACAAACTATGTTTTCTAGAAAATACCTACTTATAACTTGAAGTACAAAGTTTGTTTCCAAGAAATTACTTCCATATTAGTTATTTAATACCTACGTCAACTGAAGGCACTAATTAAAACGAAAACTAATTTATAAAGACGTAGCTAGGCTACGTACATAAAATTATAATAATTTAATATATTTTTATTTTTATATCAATTGCCTTCGATGTAAATACTTCCTTTAGGTTAATTTTGATTATTTCGTTACCATTTGCCAATATAATAAATAAATAAAATAAAAATGAATTTATTGACACGAATTATAACATTTTGATAATATATAGGTTTACAATATAATGTTTAAAAGATTTTTAATTATATACAACTAAATAATTCAGCAAAAATTGAAGGACTAAAAATGTCTGAAGTGGTAATAAAAATGTCTATTACTGCATTACCCATTGACTTTTTGACATTTACATATTTGTAATAACTAGTACTTTTCTTTCTTTTAAAATAAAAATTATACCGGCACTTAATGATGACATCTCGCACAGTTATAGTATAAACCTAGTTGTAGTTGTAGTAGGTTGCCTGGTAGAGATCGCTTGCAGCGACAGGGCTGCATTTGCCTACAACTAGTTATGATTTTTCTTTGTACTTTTTTATTATTCTTGTATGAGCAATAAATAATTTATCTATCTAGTTGTACACAACTAATGTCTACATTTAAGAATGATGAAGTTGTAAATAAATATTTGTAAGTTATATAGAGTGTTGTTTTATTTTATCCTTTGTTGGATTCTGTGAAGGCTAAATGTTTACATACGACACTGCGGCAGGCCCGATCTAGGAGGCAGCTATACATTTGATAATTCTAATTCTTAAGTAGCCTATATCTACTAATAGAATTTAAGACTTTTTTTGAGAGAGGGAAAATTGCAATAATATAACTCAAGGCATTAAAATGTTGCGCCTTCGCGCATAACCTCAGAACAACTGTAGCTTTTTAACTAGTTATTTCTTATTGTAGGTTTTGTAATTTTCAAGACAAGGTTTGTATGCTAGAAAAAATAAGGTAGGTACGTATGATCTGTTTAAACTGACTTGTCTTATTTGGTGAACAAACAATGCCTAAAATCAAAATTTATCCGTATCAATCACGCTACGTATATTGTGTATAGATATCGAGAATTATACAAGAAACACATAGGATGTGAACTTCAACGAATACTGCTGCACATTATCCATTTAAATACATAATTTCTTTAACCAAATAAGACAAGTCAGTCTGGACAGATTATAGGGTAGCTATAGGTATGTATGGTAGGTGTAGGGTAGAGGTAGGACGCCTTGCGAACGAAATCCCGCTGGGCCAACTAGTATAAAATAAAGGTGCTTTTCGGATGCGGGGGTGTGGTCGGACGACCGACGAGGAAAAACGACTTTAAATTATACTACGTAAAGATTAGTATCAACTGTCAACATGCCTCTAGATCGGCCCTGCCGCAGTATTGTATACGCCTGGATGGCACCAGCGCCTTATCTATTTCTGCCGCCGGAATGCTTGCGTTGGTGATCTTGTTTAAAAGATTAGGTAGTCAGTGTTATTTGCAGGCACGTGGGCATGTCATGTTTGTCCTCAAACGAAAACATTTTGTGTAAAAAAATCGGAGGTGAGTGAGGTACTTGCCGATCATATTGATGCATAGTCCGTCCCAATCCAGAAGCCTAAAGACATCCTCCAGTGCATCGGTGAACAACTTCGGTGATATGACATCACCTCGCTGCAGCTGAGGTCTTGTCCTGGAGGCGAACTGACATGGCCGGTTATACTCTTCGGCCTTCTGTATAACCTGCCGCAGGTCTATGGTACTAAAACCTTTTCAGAACCCGGCTTATTCGGGAGGCTGGAAGTCATCAAACTTGCGTGCGAGACGATTCGTAATGACTTTCAAAAACAGCTTATATAGACACATGTGTCAGCAGTCCTTGAATGTCCTTTGTAATAAATATTTTCTTTCTTTCTTTATTTCTTTCAGTGATTCTTGAAGAACAATATCACTATATTATCTCCGGCGTTTTTCCCTCGAGGATGAAAAGTTGTATAAGCACACCAAATTTGTGTTCAAATGAGCACCGTGAAGTGTGTAAAATTAGGTTCGCAAGCTTTGCCCCGAACATACATATTTACTTACAAACATTGCCAGTTATAAGCTTGTAAAATACAGATTGATTTCGAAAACGACGAATGTGTTATTCTAGCGTGTAAGCAAGGTAATGACGGTCGAATTGCAACATTCGCAAGAATATCGCGTAGTCATCCAAAGTAGGGCAATTAATTGGCTTTAAAGCCGAGTGGAGCGTTCGAGGGTGGAACTTTTTTCGTATAATAAAAGGGAACCGGCAAACTTGAGGGATTATGTCCGAAACGTGGGCGACGTTTGCGTGGTTGCTATGGATGCTGGTACAGTACAGGCTACCGTGTATTTCAGTAGAAAAAGATTAAATAAGTTCCCAAATGAAAAATTTTTTTCGTAACGAGCTTTAATCGTGATTTATTTTAAATGGTCTACGACCAGTTAGTTGGAGCGTCGGTGGCCGAGTGGTTGCGGTATCCGACACACAAGCAAGAGCTACCGGGTTCGAATCCCACTGCAGCCATATACCAATGACTCTTTACTGAGTTATGTAGGGGAGACAGGGGCATGTACTAACAGATTTTACTATTTTATCAATTGAACGGAATTTATACTAGCTAGGGATATAATTTTTAAACCCTTTGAAGCGTCAACTACCTCTCTATGATTTTTAATTAAAAACCCCAACTAATGCCTTGTATTTTAGCCGCAAACATACGTTTTATAAAAAAAGATACTTGTTAATATTTGCCCCAGTTTGGGGGTAAATTTTAACTACCTTGGGGTAAGTATTAACAATAGTACCTTGATATGATTATGATAATATTTCATAAATATGAGTAGAAAATAAAAGAGAGTATATCATATTTAACGTTTATACTATCAGAAAGTTATCAACTTGTAATATTAAATTCATTTTTTGTACTATTTGTGGCAAATAGTACAAAAGATCCAATCTGGTCAGGTTGCCCTGGTACCAGGGTCACGGAGTCAGATAGCAGTCGCTCCGCCAAATCTTGGATCATGGTCAAGGCAAACCCCGGGCCGGGATATTAACGCCAAAATGATTATTATAATATTTTTCAAAAGAGTATTTGTTGCATAAAAAAACTTTTTAGCGTTAATGTCCCAGTTGTGCTCTTTCGAGGGCCCGGGGTCCGCCTTGACTATAGTGGAGCGACTGCCATCGGACCTCCATGACCGTGCTACCAGAGGAGCCTGACCTGAATGGATCATGGTTACACATTCAGTCGCCTGAATGTGCAAGTTTCGTCACGATGTTTTCCCTCACCGTAAGAGCATTGGTTAGGTTTCAACTAATGGACAAAACTCATGGCCGCATAGGATTCGAACCTAGTACCTCTCGCTTACGAGTCGGATACCCTAACCGCTCGGTCATGTTGCATAAAATACACGGGGGTAAATATTAACATGTTAATACTTGCCCCATACGATTTGTTAACACTTGCCCCAGAGGCAGATGTATCACAAAAATATAAATCAAAGAAAAGTACATTTATAATGTGGTTAAATGGAAACAAAATACTATACGAGATGATATTTACTACCATTTAAAATAATTTCAGTCCCGTTTACGTAAATAATTAAGCAACAAATCAAAAAACAACGAGTTAAATAATGTTCTTTTACGTGACAAAATTCACGCCTCATACATAACCTTGCTCTGCGGCATGCCATTGGCGACTGATAGGTCGCAACATGTCTGTGGTCATTCACTGACGCCTATAACTGTATGTACCTCAGTCGTTTATGTATAGATTGGCGGCAATCGGCCTGTTAATACATACCCCCGTTAATACAAGCCCCTGTCTCCCCTACATTAGATGAATAATAACCGATACTCTTAGGGTGAGAGAAAACATCAAGATGATACCTGCACATTTTAGCGACTGCATGTGTAACCATGATCCAATCCCAATCCCTAAACTTTTTACATGCTAATGTATTTACAGCTAAGATTTTAAAAATCTTGGTATTTTTTTGGTTATGCTATCAATAATTCAGCGTTACCGGTCTGTCTAGATTAAGTAGCGAACCCATAGTGGGTTGAATCGAGATGGAAAAATTTGTGATTCGAATATTTCAGCCGCGTCCTTGAACACATCGCCAAAAGCAGCGTTGATAGCCCCCGCAGGAATAGACCTTGACCTTGTGAAGGTCGTTAGGCGAAAATGCTAGAGGCGGAAGTTTGGACGAGCGATTTGGATGGCTCCAGGGAGGCCTGGAGCCATATATAGGCAGTGTTTGGTTAGCAAAAACTAATTAAGACTGCTCCTTACTGTCCATGCCATGTAATTGTTACCAATTTGGAATATTAGATTATTTGTTGTAAATGTTAGCGCACCAAAAACATTTTGTGTCAAATTGGTTTGTCAAGCTTCGTAAGCTCATCGCTTTCACTGTTAAAAAGTTATGGGCCAAGCATTTCTAACCTTAATAGGACTAATACTACCAGTGCTGACTCGACAAGCCATACATTGTGGACAAAAAGTTTGTCTTGGCCTTTCTTTCCAGCCAGCACTTCCGTGCCACTAGATTAGGTATATTTTTATCCATTTCTATTGCGTAGCATACATTAGTTTTTGTTTTAATCAATTGACCGCCAAGCATTTTTACAATCGCATAAGTGTTTGCTAAGTACCTTTAATCTCATGTACCTACGTGTTTCAATTATGTGACGTATTTGTATTTTATGTTGAAGATGGTCCTACTATTCGTTTAATCTATACTGCGCCGTGACGGACGTCTAGGTTGTCCATACGGTGAGTTTGCGAGTTCGGGTCACGCGTCGTTAGGCTGTATTTTACATTACTCGGGCCTAAAAGTCTAGGTTTTCCAGTTCAGAACTTTCCAAGGGTACAAGGGCACAGAAGGATTGTCACGAACAATTCAAAACTTATTTTGTAATGGCGTGACCTTTACATTTGCTCGTGAATTTTTAAACCCGAAAAGAGGGGTTATACCAAAGTTCGAGTGTGTCTGTGGCATCGTAATCCCGAACGGACGGGCCGATTTCGATGCGGTTTTGATTAGAATAGAATATAATATAGTTTATTTCATACTTCATGCACACACAAACAAATTTGAACTTTTAGAAGCTACATGAATACAAACATTTGTAGAGCTCGTCTAATCTAAAATGACGCGCCCCACTATCGCATTAACGCACACAAGCAAGTTTAAAATATGGACGCAATACATATACAAATGCCGTTGTAATTGGTCATTCAGTTGCCGGTAAGATTCAAACGTAGGAGAACGCGTCGTTCATTGGCTCCCACACAGATTAAGTGTCGTTATCAATATTTGCACTCACACATCGAAATCAACTAACTAAGTAGTGGGGCGCGTCATTTTAGACTAGACGAGCTCTATAAAGGTAGATTGAGTAATTAATTTACTATCTGTATACACAGCTACCATTATGGCTATCCTGCATAATGAAGCCTCATGTGTGTACTGCAGCGTAGGCGGACCCCTGGCGATCGCGTGCCGCGCAGGAGCGCAACCGGGACATACCTAACGCCGAGATGATGATGATATGTGTGCTGCAACACAAAAAGGTTATGGCTTAGCGCAGTGTTGTCTGGGATAGCAACACACTTTCCTGTACACCTATCTCCTTACCCGTATTCAGAAATGTTACTATGGGATCTCATTGTGTGCGCGAACGCAGAGGGTTCCAACAGACAATATTTTTTTTTGTATGTTACTCGGCAGACAAACAAGCAAGCGGGCCACCTGATGGTAAGTGGTCTCCGCCGCCTATGGACATCAGCAACACCAGGGGAGTCACCAATGCGTTGCCCGCCTCTAAAGAGACCTCTGATATACCTCTTGAACGATCCCATGTCATAGTTCAAAGGAAATACTGTGGCTGGGAGCTCAACTTGAGTGGCAAGCGGCACCATGTATCCGTAAATGAACGAAGTAGAATATCATAGAGCCATATTGAACGCACTGCATTCGCATAGTAGACGAACACGCTACCATTACCTAGACAAGTATTTGATTGTGAATATGGTGTTAAGTGGTGAAGCCATATTAGCAGCCATAAAAGCCAAACCACGTCGCGGGTTCTTTAAGCAGCTTATAACATGTATACTCATATTGCACTGTATGTTAACAAAGTTTTCTTTTTCGCTTTTGTTTCTTGACTTTGAGTCGGATATTTTCTTGAACGTTCATCCGTGCAGCCTTAGCATGAGAGACATAACGAATACCTACGATCGAAGCGGCTCGCCTGCGCTGGTTTGGTCACGTGCTGCGCAAGCCCCAGGGGCCTAACATCATCACACATCTAGAATTCGATATTTTTTCTCGCCATTAGCTAAAATTATTTTCTCAAATACCCTCGACAGTCATCTTTTGCCGAAGGTAAATTTCAGTGACGTTTTAGTATAGTTTTATGGCTAGAGACAACGTCGAATTTGAGATGACACAGTACGAGAATCGCTCCTTGGGGATACTGAGAAGACGTAGATGTCTATACCTGCCTTGTTTTTTTTGTTTTTATAAGGTACACATAAAATATTTACACCTAAACCTACATCTAAAATACCAAAAATATACACAAATACATATAAAATAGACTAAACTAAAGCCTTATAATAAGTTATAAATATTTTATTTTCTAACTAAACAAAATTCTCATGGCGGCGGCATTCCCGCGCTGGGTGGCGATACTTATCCACTGCGCGTAAAAGCCGCCGACACGTGGGTCACCCGTCGCCTCCCTGAGCCTCTTACTAAGCTCCCTAAAGAGCGTGTATACCTGCCGGTATCAGGAAGGAGATCCTGGGTGAGACACAAGCCGTGATGGATTGACATCGCCGAAGCGGATGCGAGAGCCGAGATTACTACATGAGGTTGCCGAAGACCGGGCGCAATGGCGAAGAGAGAGCATGAAAGCGGATCGACTGCTCAGATGATGATTATGATAATTTTTGTGGGAGTGGAGGAAGGTCAGGAAGGCATGCCTTTTGCAGGAAAAGTCCCCACTGCGCAGTAACGCGCCTTGTTTAATATAGCAGGGATTTATATCACAATAGCCAATTCTGGTTTAAAAAGTACCACTTCTTAGGCGCTGTCCTAATTGGCAGCGGTCTTGCGACCATACTCGTGCGACGGGCGGTTTTGAGTCCTATTGGTCGGGCAACGTCCGTCGTACGACCATGGTCGCACGACCATTGTCAATTAGGACCGCGCCTAAGAAGTGGTACTATATGACCCAGAATTGTCTATAGTGATGTAAATCACTAACATGGTTGGACAAATTGACTTTGTCGGACGTTTAATTTTGTGTGTAACTTAGAGGAATCAGCTAGTCATAGGAGTCATGTGTCATGTCGGTGACCAATGTGAATTAAATGCATCTTCTTTGCATATTATAAACAAAGTGGAGTCCCGCCATATGTCCCTTTGTATCTGTGTATGTTCGTTAGATATTAAGGTAGGGTAGGGGTAGGATGCTACGCGAACGAAGTCGCACCGGGCTCACTAGTCTTAAAATAAGTATAGTGGTCTTACGTAAGGTCTTACAGTCCTACCATTAGACAAAACTCACCCAAGATGGATTTAACTCTCTGTAACTCTAACCGCGGATCACCGGATACCGGACTTAGGTATAATAACTATCTAAATTATTTGCGCCACGCACCTATCCATCAATAAAGATCGTATACCATTGCTCTTTGACGTAGATATCAGGATAATCGTAGATATAAGTCCAACATTAGATACAAACAAAGAGATATAAGCACGACTAAAAGTCACGTCTCGGGAATTAGATTAGTTTTAATTACGTTATCAGTGGCGATTAATATCTAACATTGATTAGAGAGATTATATAATTGGAGCCCGCCAAAATATACGTGCAGTTTGCAATCGCGGCGCGTACATAAGATTACTTGGATAATTGATATTGCTTGACAGTGAAATAAAAACCTTCATCCGATTTAGGTTGTAACTATGGCTGTCAATAGTTACCTTGTAATTTTGATAGCTTGTTTAAGCTATCAAGCGCATTTTTCCAATTCTGCTGCGGTGCTTTCTGATGGTACGTATTGAGAAACCTTTTGTTAATGTCCCGGTTGTGAGCTTGAGCACGAGGACCCGGGGTCCGCCTTGACCATTATCCAGTATTTTGGCAGATCAGGTCATTACAATGGACCGACCATTAGACCTCCGTTATCGTAGCAGGGTAACCTGACCATATTAGATAATGGTTACATTCAGTCGCCTGAATGTGCAGGTTTCATCGCAATGTTTTCCCCCACCGTAAGAGCATCAGTTAGTATTCAACTAACGTTCATAACTTAGACCTTGAATTGCCCGTGTGCCTATGTTTTTGCTAAGGGTGTATTTACAATCAACTTTTTCCGCCTATGTAGATGCTGACGCGCAGAACGCAGGCATCCTGACCTGGGCTAGAGACGCACCAGTCGACATCTTGGTGGGTCCCGAAGATGCTGTCTACTGCCGAGTGCGGTCGCCCGGCGGCCACACCGTGTTCGAAGACTTCGGCGCTTGCAGGATCTCCGTCGGCAGAGCCACGGAGGAGCACACTGGCGTCTGGAGCCTGAATGTGGGCAGACCCGGCCGCGTGCTCACTGAAGACCAGCAGATCCTCGTCTCGGTCGCCGCTGCGGGTACGTGGTCTACTAATATTAGAATCAACTGTCCAATCAAATACTAAAATCACGTATAGTGCTAGAGCTTAAATGCATGACCATCTTGAGAATAATATTGCTTTGCACTATAGTGCAGTTGTTCAACAACAACAACACAGCCCGTAACAGTCCACTGCAGGACTTAGGGCCTCTCCCACGAAAAGGTAGGTTATTGCCATAATCTCCACGCTTGGCAGTTGGGTTGGAGATCGCAGTGTTTAAATATACAATGAAAATGCTGCTGCCCATTTTCTAGACTACATAGACTCTTGATCTTTTGCCTCGAAAACATTAGTAGCCTTGTACGACACCCATAAGTGTAAGGGGTTGGTGCTATTCTACTCTGCCGGACACCACACGGCTAGTGCAGTTGTTACACGGTTTTTATAGCTATGTGAATTACATATTCACTTATTACTTAAAATTACCCTGGGGGTAAAGGACGAGTGTTTTGGGCATGAGGGACAGCTAATGCTCCCTTCTTTTAGCAAACTGATTTTGGCTAAAAATGCACCAAATACCGTGAAAGGAAAATTAGCGATAGCGGCAAAGGAACTTTTCTTGAAATGGTAATGCACGTATGCTCTTGTACTGTCCAATACAAAGCATGAGTCCATTGTCTATTTAAAAAAATCCTTTGCAGCTATGACAACATATTATGCTAGCGAAAACACTCGTCCTAATTGACTGAAATTACAGGTCATTTACTAGCTCCAAGAACTCATTCTTGACTCCCAACTCTTATGAATGCAACGAGTTCTTTAAGGCACTAAAGAAACATAAATCTATTTCCATGAATATATGGTAACTATGATATCCATGGGCGGCGGTGACCACTTAACATCAGGTGGCCCGCTAGCATGTTTGTTTGCCGTATAACATAAAAAAAACTATAAATACATTTTGACAACTACACAGGAATATAATTCTAAAGTTGGCAATGCACTGTTGCTCTTGTACTGTACATCTTGTAACACTCACGAAATTGGCTTCTGTAGATCCCAAACCTGTGGTGACTGTGGTCGTGGACGCACCGAAGCCCGAAGTGATCCTGTCCTGCTCCGTGACAGTCCAGGAGGACGTGACTGGGTGCAAGTTCCGTGACCCCAGCGGCAGGATCCTGCTGGCTACCGACGGTATCGCCGAGGACGGCTACGAATTCAATGGCGAACAAGTGAAGTTAGTAATTTTTTTTATTTTTTAGGTACACTACGACAAAATGGACAACCAAAACAAATTTTATTTAAGTACTTAAGCAAAACCAACAGCAATGATTACAATATAAAATAATGCTGGCAGCACAGAGCCAATTATAGGTTTCCACCGATATAAACTGGATAAACTAATACATACTTAACTAAAAGTTTAATATACCGATCAGTCTATAATACTACAATTTTAAATTTGTCGGTTTTATTTAGAACTTATACTATAACTATTATTTAATAGTTGGCCCGGCGTGTCTTCGTGGTGTCCTACACAAATCAATAATGTTAACGCCAATTGTATTATTTTTAGTACAATAAATATTTTAAATAATTAAATAAATTTACGAATATCTTTAGGTATTGTTGAAAACCGCATTAATTTCCGTTGCGTAGATTAAAAGATTTAAGCGTACATAGATGCATAGGTACAGAGGAACAGACGGCGGACAGTGAATTTGTATTATCTTCTCTTTACAGATGTAATTCTTGGTTCAGTAGGCTGAGGGAATTCTCCTTCCAAGGCTAAGGCAAATCGAGTTATCCCTAATAGATTGGTTAGTTGGATGGAGCGTCGGTGGCCGAGTGGTTAAGGTATCCGACTTGTAAGCGACAGGTATTGGGTTCGAATCCCACCGCGGCCATGTATCAATGACTCTTTTCTGAGCTAGATTTTCTAACATTAGTTAAATGGTAACCGATGCTTTAACAGTGAGGGAAAACATCGTAACGAAACCTGCACATTCAGGCGACTGAATGCGTATCCATGATCCAATCTGGTCAGGTTCCCCTGGTAGCAGGGTCATGGAGGTCAGATTGCAATCGCTCCACTGTAATTATTTGATCTGCCAAATCCTGGATCATGGTCAAGGTGGACCCCGGGCCCTCGTGCAAGAGAGCTTCTGTTCTCCTGGTTCTCCGGGACATTAACGCCAAGATGATGAAGATTACTTTTTAGGTTGGTTAGATGGTAGTCGCCGCCCGTAAAAAGCCGAAACATCACAATATCTATAGGAATGAAAAGGTCCGGTGGGAAGCATACAGACCCTGAGATAGGCCGTTGCTGCATAATTTAGTAACTTAATTCCCGGAAATCACGGATCTGTCAATTCACTAGCTAAACTATAAATTAAGGGTCCATGAGTCCACTCCTGCTTGGAAAGACATTTACAACTTTAACTTTTGCTCTTAAAACTCGTGTTTCTTGTTATCAGGTTGCAATCCGGCCTGCAGAACCACAGATGCGAACTCCGAATCAACAACCCTCAAGTCGAGGAACTCGGATTCTGGCGTTGTGCCCTGGAAACTCCTAGCGACACTTACTACGGATTCCTCCTCGTTCTCTGCCCCTGGACCATGCAAGACCCCGCCGTCGCCGCCCAAGTCGTTACAGGTAGATACTTCTTAAGATGTTATGGCGTATTCTTTAAAATAGGAGCAGCTACAAAGTACTTTTCTGTCCAAGGATTTGCAAATCACAGTTTTATTACGTAGTTAATACTTGCATTGTTGTGTTCCGTTTTGAAGGATAAGGTAGGTATGGTGAGGCATTTCATCTTAGTCCTCACAGTGACAACGCACCTGTAGTTCTGCAGTTTTGTTAACTTAACCCGAAATGTTCATACAATTCATATTGTAGACATTACTTACCATGTGGGCTGTCTGCTAGTTTGTGACTGAGTACCATATAAAAAAATTGCGAAATAGTTTACGCTATTGAATTGGACTATTAGCGATATTAATAAATTTTGTGAAATGGTGTGAATTCAAATTTTGTTGGATTAGTACCTAGTAATCATTATAGTTTTAGGTACCTAATGAATGACTTTTTTTATAAATTACACACTCATAAGCTTGAAAAAACATAATCAATCTCCGCCGAGCGAAGTAATCTGCGATAAAGTTTGCTTGATCATAATTAATGACTTAGCAATAATCTTACTAGATTGGCAGGAGATTGAATCGTCGATTGGACTCAAGGAAATGCGTAAATTAGCCAAAGCCGCTTAAGTCCTTAAGCTCCCTTGTTATTTACATAGTTACTCCTACGAACTTGGTTTTATAAATGCAAATTTCTTCTGGAACCTTATGTAGGAGTTGTATTGGATTGGTTTGTGCGGCTCAATAGCTCGATAGATAATGGCTTATATATATATATATATATATATATATATATGCGGTTGGCATCTTCGGATACGGTTCGGTTCTGCCTAGCCTTATCGTAGTTCTACTTTGTTTGGCAGTATCGGAGGCGGTCCGGTTTTGCCTGACATTGTCGGACATGGTCTTGCTCTGCCAGCCCTCATCGTTGACGGCGTGGGATGGGTGTGCAACGTATGGTCTGGCTCTGGGGCTGCCAGAATGCCACTGTTTTCTTGCAAATTTCTTACATCATTCTACTAGACGTTTGAAAGAGATATAAAAAGAAAATTCTGGTCTATGTAAAGGTAGCTAACTCACCAATCTTTTGGTCCTACTTAATAATAAACTTTGCTTTTACTTTACAACTGTTCTGTCTGTTACAGAGCCCGTGCTGACCGCTGATCGTGCTTCCGTCACCGCTTTGGAGTTCACCGACAGCGTTACCATGTCCTGCTCCGTGCAGGCTCCCATCCGCTACTGCTACTTCAGGAACCGCAGCGGCAGAACCATGAGCGTCGCCCCTGGTGAGATCATCACACAGCTTGTTACAAGTCTTTTCTGATACATTATTGTTATCTATTTAGCTTTGTTAAATCTTTTACCTAATATTTGCACCATCTGTGAAAAAGTATCTATCCAGTAACCAGTTTTTATGCTTGAATAACCTACCTGTGGATTACACTTGACATAGTCGGACGCGGTCTGGCTATCCCTGGCATTATCGGACAAAGTCCGGCTGTCCCTGGCATTGTTGGACGCGGTTCGGCTGGACCTAGCATTGTCGTACGCGGTTCAGCTGGACCTGGCAATGTCGAACGCGGTTCGGCTCTGCCTGGCACGGTCGGACGCGATTTGAGAGTCAAAACCGCATGCTGTAGAGCAGAGCTAGTATCTGGTATTGCGATTACACTTCCACTACATAAAGTTACAGAAACTGTTACTTTATGGATTCAGATTCAGATACTTTATTGATAACAATAGTTACAGGTCATTTAGTTACATTATCATCATGTCGTAGGTATACAATAAAGTCAGTACAATTTGGAATAAATAAAATTTACAGAAGTAATTTAAGATTCATGTCGTACCTACTGCATATTGTAGGCCAATAAAAATGTCAATTAAAGTAATTAAATAATAAATGTCATTACAATAAAATGTCTTAAAAATTATAACAATTTAAAATGTCAAGTGTTACCCAATTAAATAGTAGGATTATGTGTAGACCATTCATTGTGAGATTGTAAATAATGATATAACTTCACTTGTGCAGGCAACACGGGTGTAGACAACGCCATCGCAGAATACGCTGGAGCTGGATTCGATGCTGGTGAATGCGGCATCAGGTACTCTTCAATGCAAGTCTCGGATTCGGGTCCCTGGACCTGCCATATCGGCTTCGTCGACTCCTCCATGCCGGAACAGAGGGCCCCCATTACTGTGCAAATCGACGGTGCGTAAGACTGAAAATTTCTGTAGTTTTTTCTTTTTTATTACTTAGGGAGGCATACTATTAGACAGTCCACCTGATGGGACGCAAGCACTGTCATCCAGGACATCTACAACATAAGAGGAGTGGATAAGGTAGGCCTATGAGGTACCTGCAGACATGCCCTTTGAAGGACCCCATGTTATAGTGCAAATGAAAGACTTCGGGTTACATCTTGCATGTGCGGGGTAGAACAGCAAGCGATGTCCATACGTTTGTTGGATGCCATCTAGATGATACATATGGATGAAATCTGTCCCATCGTCGTCATAGTTTCTCATTCCAGTTCTAGAGTTAGACCTTTTTTAACCAACGACGAAAACGAGGGGTGTTATGAGTTTGACGTGTGTATGTCAGTGGCAGTGACGTATGTGAAGCCAGTTTAATCGATACGGTTCTTAGCTTTGTTTAATCAAAATCGGTTGAGTAGTTTAGACAAAATTTGAGTATATGTAAACTTGGCCGGGGGTTATCCGACTTGTTTTGTCGATTAAGTTATTTACTTACAGATCCAACCGCCTAACTCGAATTAAAAGCAAACGCTTTTACATAAACGGTCGGGCCCCTGCTCATAGTCCCTCTGGCAAATGGACCATGGATCTTGGATAACCATTTCATAGGCTCAAGCCAACCTTACCTGCTTGTGTTCCCACTGCTGACTAACGGACCAGGCTCTGACGAGGCTTTTCCCTATCGAGATGTGCAGGTCAGGTGGTAGTAGCCGCACACAAAAAGTCACAACATTTAATGAAAAAGTGTAATGGAAACGCAAAGTTCTATCACCGCCGCCCTATCTCTATATCCGTATTTCTGGACATAACGTTGCTTCGTCATGCCGTGGACTAGCCAAAGTAGAAAAGGAAAAAGCAGAAAAGCGATCAATGGCAGGCTATTAGGTTTAGTTAGCCAATGAACAAACAAACTTACGCTGTCAAATTGGTTCCTTCATCTTCTTCTAGTACATAAAGATTTACAATGACATGTTGTTCACAGAATTCATGGTAGCCAAGCAAGAAGTGAACAACAACGTACTGCAAATTGAGGGCCGCGTGTACTGGAACAGGCCTTTGGACTACTGCCGCTTCGTACGCATTGATGGACAAGGTACGTGTGCAGCACCCATTTGTTTTAAATTAAAGTAATTGGGATAACAGTGTGAAATCTTCCAGATATTGTACACCACATCAACAGCTCTCAACAGTCCACAGATGGATTACTGCTTCGTTCACATTAGTAAAGAGTTTTGGCATAATCTCTCTGCTGGGCAGGCGAGTTTCAGATCGTAGTGATGAAAATATAGAGACTCAATGTAACCAGCGCAATTACAGTCATGAGGAATATCTAGTCCAGTGACAACGCATCTGCGGTTCTGCCACTTAAATGCATGAATCGTAGATGTTATGATCGACAGTTACCGCTTACCATCAGCTCGGCGGGCTATCTGAACGTTTGTCAGAGCGAAGCATAAAAAAAAATTAAACCCATTTTATTCTGGTCTACAGCGGCCAAACTGGTTAACCTCTCAGACGTTAGTTTGATTATACAACACCCGTAAATCAAAGGGCTTGGTGGTAGAAACTCGGACACTACATGTCAAACAATTGCAGCAGTTGAACTATAGAAATCTAACATCTGATGCTTCACCTTGAGCACGATTCTGGACAGGAAATATAAGTTCTTATTTTCATATGGGTCTTTCAGGTTTCACCACTGAGAACCTGCCAGCCGGCTACACGAGCAACAGCGTGCTGGCCAACGGCCTCTGCAGCCTCCGCATCAGCAACCCCAACATCCTGGAGCACCATCCCTGGGCCGTGGTAGCGCGCGTGCGCGGTACAGACATCGAGCTCATGCGGGACACCACTCACACCATCCCCGATAATACGGAGGTACCTGATGGTCACCCTGATGTGGACGGCGGCGGCGTGGGAGACGGCAACCCGATCCCACCTCCGGACCATGTCATCATTGTTAGAGAAAGTGAGTTTAATTTTATTATGTAATTTGGTAGGCCTCTAAATATCGTTGGGCCCGTTAGGTCTGCCCACTCATACTATTGGCGAAGTGAGGTTGACCAAGGTGTTCCGCTGGGGATCCTTATACTGCTTGAACAGTCCCAGGAGCCATTTGGTACCTGTGAAGATAATGGCGAGCAGGCCACCAGATGGAAAGTGGTCACGTTGTTTAAAAGGGGTGTCATATGCTGTGACATCTGAAATTAGTCATTTTTTCTAGCAACAAAACTGATCCCAGATCGTTTTCAATGACGATTTTAATAGAGATACTATGGCTAAAGAAAATGTCAAATTTGAGATGTAGCAGCGCGACAATAAGTCCAAAGGTCGTGTATCAATTTAGTGGGGAGCTATGGTTTGATTTTCTGTTCATATTTTACTCTATTCAGAGAATCTGTCTAACTAAAGAGATCTACTGAAGCAAGTGGAATAATGTGATATCTAATTACCCCTACATCAATAAGCCGTGACGTATATAAATATATATGACTAATTGAAGCGTCCGTTCCAGACACTACCGGCGTGACCGTTTGGCTGTCGTTGCTGACGGTTATGTTCTTCGTTCTGCTGATCAGCGTAGTGATGGCGAACAAGTGTAACCGTGACTGGGTGCGCAGATCGATCAGCAGTCGCACCAGCCTCGTGAAGGCCCCCCTCCCCGCTGATTACCCCCGCGATACCGCCGTCAGGCGCTAGAGTACTAATAGTCCAAGATCTTTGCCTAGAGTATAGCTACCATCAACAATGAATTGCTCCACAGTGTCACTGGATGAGGCAACGATTTCTGTATTTTCTGTCTGTCAAGAGTGTCATCTGTCACCAAAGTAACTGTAACTAGGACGTAAGCAAAAATGGCATACTGTGATACAAGGATCGCTATCTTGTTAACTACTTACCTACACTATTGTACTTTAAGAATGATGAAGATGTAAATAAATTTTGATATGTAAATAAGCAATATAAAGAGGTCATTTTATTCATGGTTGAATTCTTTCACGACTGAGAAGTCCGCCTGGATCACATTAACGCCATAACTAAGTCTCCCGCCATGCCACAATGTTCTCATTTTTTATGTTCCGGTTTGAAACATCTAAACGTAAAATAATCATCTTTTCGTTAATGTCCCGATTGTGGTTTCACACGCGAGGACCAGGGTCCGCCCATGACCATGATCCAGGATTTGAGAGATCAGGTTTTGGCATTGAGGAGTTTTCCAGTAGGTATTGATAGTTGGTTTCAAAAATCATCAATAGATGGCGCTCCTACAATTTTGGTAATCTTTTTATAATCTGTATGATGGTGGCAGTGATTTCATGCAACTAACTAATACTAAACTTAAAAATAAAATGTTTATTAATATAAACATAACTGTTAAAGGTTGAAAGAACTGTATAAAGAAATATTTATATAAGTTGGCACTATGTTCCATTATTATTACAACCTCTAAAATGGTTTAAAACGATTGATAAATACAATATTATCCAATATAACGTACCCAGTGTTTATATCCTCTTTGCTAAGAACCTATTTCAAGCGATTATCAATTACCAAAATTGTCGGGGCGTCATCTAGTGAGTGGTTAAGAATGCTTTAGATACCTACTGGAAAACTCCTCATTACAGTGGAGCGTCTGCCATCTGACCTTCGTGACCGATCTCTTTTCCAAATATTAATAGTTACAAATTCACTCAAGATCATCGGTTAGTGTTCAGTTAATGTAATAACTCAAAAAAGAGTTATTCGTACATGGCGACCATGGCGTTTGATCCGGTTACCTCTCGCATACGACTTAATATTGTTCTACCCATTCTATGATCCACGGAGGTTCTAGCTGGATCCTATAAGACCGAGGCAGCACTGCTGCGAATTTGACGCGATGGCAATTTTGTACCCTCGAAAATCGCCTTACAGTGCCAAGAAAAAAGAAAAAAAAAGAAAAGAAAAACTACACAAAAATTTTACAATACCTACAATAACATGAAAAAATTAAGTAAGCCTTTTCACCCATTGCTTGGAGAAATTGAAGAATTGAGATTAAGAAAAAAAAAGCCAATTTCATAGGTAATGACCAAAATTTATTTATTTTATAGTTAAACAGCAATCAAATTAGGTTACAATCAAGTATAGAAGTAAGTAGTACTGCCAATTATGAAACAGCAATTTACAAATGGGATTAGTGGAGCTAAGGATACCATATAGCTAGAAAAGGATCTGAATCTTAATCTCAGTAAAAGTAGATTTTAATAATCAAACTGGGTCCAAACACTATTTAAACTCATCTGATCGTTCACAAACTGTTTATTAGCAATTAAATCTCTATACAACTTGTGAAAACACTTGCGTTCTTGTCCACTAGTTAAAATCAAATGCCTAAGTTCCGGTGTTCACATATTCTTATACCGACTACAGAACCAAGCACTGCGGTCTCGAACAGGATGATGTTATTGCTCTTACATAAACATAGCCGAATTCGATGAATTCGGAGAAAAGATAGACGCCATGAATAGTCGCCTTAGTGAAATAAGTACCTTTACGTAGCTGGGCTACTACAGAAGCCCGGTATGCAACAATGACTCTTACATTAGGACATTGTTATGGCTTTTATATAAACATAGCCAAATTCGATGAGTACGGAGAAACGATATACGCCATGAATGATCGCCTCAGTCTAATAAGTACGCAGCTGAGGCACTACAGAGGCCCGGTATGAATAATGAACCTTACACTAATACCACCATAAGTACCAAATAGATATTTAGGGGTTTGATGTTATATGGAGAGATCCCCTAACTCTTTTTATTGTGTTGTAAAGTGGAGTATTCACTTAATAAAACCACGATGTTAGAAAAGACTTGTATAATAAGTATAAGTAACACGGTCACAATTAAGTTATATTATGTTACGTTACAAAGTTGTAAACACAGTGGTGGCAGTGCAGTCGAGTGCCAAATGCAGACTGTCGCCTGACCGATAGACGGAGTGTCCCGTAACATAAGTGGGTACATACGGGACGCGTTCTGAGATGAACGCTACAGATATATTATCTTTACTCCGATCAACGATGCGGCTGGAGGTGTCCGCCTCAAACCGGCAATCAAGCTAACGCGAGCAGAATAAGATAGTATTTCATGGAATCTCAGCCAAGAATGTAAAGCAACCCGTCTGAGGTTACACACGTATTGAACTCGACCGCCGGAATTACCCGAGATTCCTCCGAATCGGGAGGATCAAAAGTTTGGCTCGGTTACTAAGAAAATTCGTACGTCATTCTATCGGTGGAGATTTGGATACCGTACGTTTGTGACCCTAGTTACGTTTGCCTTTTTCAGAGTCACGTGACCGTAAGGAACAAAGATAACCTAATGAACAAAGAAACCCTTATAAATTAGGTTATCTTTAAAAACATAAGAAGCATTTGACATACTAGCATACTAGCAGCCGCCCCGGCTTCGCACGGGTACCACTACGGGTACACGGGTATATAGCCTATGTCACCCGGGGATAGTGTAGCTTCCCAACGGTGAAAGAATTTTTGAAATCGGTCCAGTAGTTTCGAAGCCTATTCAATACAAACAAACAAACAAACAAAAAATCTAACTTTTCCTCTTTATAATATTAGTAAAGAAATATACAGGATACAGTCGGTATATGTCGGTAGCAAAAGAGACAACAACAGGCAGCCTTATCGCTTTAAGTTACTTGTGTGTTACGTGCTAGTTATGGGGAATAGGCAAAACTAATGTGCACAAAGTTAGGCACGATATTCGACCTCCTTGGCAAAATTAAACTTTTTAGTTGCTATCTCCTTTCTGTACATGTATATTTTGGGCCTTCATGGACGCTACCTATAAACATGTTTCAAAAAGAGAACGGACGCATGTCATTTGTTTTTTCCGTGCAATTTCGGCGCGGTGAAAAAATTTAACTCTCTCATTCGTGAAATTATCGCGTGGTGTTTTTTTGTGTTGTGAATATTAATGCACACTACTGACGACAACGAGTACGACAAGTGCTGACTACAACAACACCGACCTACCTCAACTGCTATTTGCCATCGCGCTTGCTCGGTCGGCTCATCGGTCAGACACAGGTCAGTGTTATTAGTGACGTATGCTACATTAGTGTTAGTATACAGCGTACCTTCAAATTCATGACCAAGGGGTACCTCCCGTATGCATGCACTAGTGATAACAAACAACTTTTACTACGGCGCCTACTCAGAAATAGCAAAAAACCAGCTGTTGCATACCTACATTTTGGCAGAATTCGTTTTCAATTTCGTTCCGGAAAAAGCCATGAACCTAAAC
The DNA here is from genome assembly GCA_905147135.1 of Blastobasis lacticolella. NCBI lineage: Eukaryota > Metazoa > Arthropoda > Insecta > Lepidoptera > Blastobasidae > Blastobasis > Blastobasis lacticolella. The sequence goes on from LR990040.1 coordinate 22,511,923, forward strand.
CACACGAATGTTTACAGCAATTCACCAATTCGGTCAAGGTGTGTCCTCCATTCACCTCACACTCGTACGGAAACCCAATTCCTATAAGATGAGCTGCCAACTCTATGAACGCGCATAGCAATGGTAGCTCCTTTTATACTGGTTAGGGGTAAGTTTATTTGCTACCTTCGTTGAAGAGGGTACCTAGTATATTCGATTATAATTTAGAATGGAAATAACCCGCATTCCCTTCGTCATGTTTCGTGTTCCGACAAGCAAATATTTGCACTAGACCCGACCAGGGTTGACCATTGGTTTTGGTCAACTTAATATATATACATATAATATAGTAAAAAAGTGTACATTGGATATATTTACAAAAAAAATATTTAGGGCGATGAAGAAATAGTAATAGAGTGAGAATTTTTAAAATGTTTGTCTGTCTGTTTGTACACGCAACTCTCCGGAATTACTAGACGGATTTAAATGATTTATTTCTGTTGTGTAGCTATTCATCATGATATTAGCGATATGTCCCAGTTGTGCCCCCGCGTTGCATTCTAGTTTGTTGTGTAGCTATTAAGTCTGGGCAACATATAGGGTATAATTGATTATCGAATTTGGAACACCTGACGTATAACCACAATAGACCAGCTAAACTATAAGAAATGGCGCTAAAGAGATTTTTGATTGGATTTTTACAGTTTGGGGATCAACTTAAAACCTAGGCTATGTTTTATCTAAATCGGTTAGGTAGAACTAGAAATACAACTTGATCTCTCCATAGTACTAGTTTTCATATATTTGGGAGGTAATTTAAAATGGCCGCTCATTAAAAAGATAAACAGCTCTAAAAAAAATGACCACGCAGACGAAGTTGCGGGAAAAGCTATTGCCGCCTGTAAGCTGTTTACATAAGGATAAATGATAAAGGGAATAAAACAAAGTATAATTTTTACAGTAATTAGCATTGTTCGGTTTTAGGAATCTACGGACAGAAATTTGAAACTCTACGGACATCCTCCTTTAAATTACTCAGTGGAAAAACCAAACCAAAGTTTTTAGGTTGTGATCGAATATACATACAAACATACGTATGTAGACTGACTGTTTACACTTCCTTATCTTCGCCATGGTCAGATAAAAATGGAAATAGGTACACCTTTATGACTAGAGTGAACCAGATGGCTGTTTCTAGACCCATAATTTCATGCCGCATATACGGTGCCTGCCTAGTGGCCGGTCACCCGGAAATAACGTAGCATCCTCAGTGGCAGAGGATCCTCAGTGGCAGAGGATCGTATCGATCCAATTATTAGGGGAATAGATGATTGATCACGTACATTCGCTGTGATTGTGTTTCATAACCATAATTTTGTTATTCGCAAACAACTGTTTGTGTCTTCCTGCCTGCTTCCCCCAGATCAATGATCTACTCTCGTGTATGTTTTCCCACTACAAAAATTGCTACTGAGTTATTTTCTTCTAACATGCATTTATTTAACTAGCACTGTTCGTATCATAATGTAAGTTGTCCGTCAAAATTTGCAAACCATTTTTCGACCATTGAGCTGTTTCGTATACCTATGTAACTGGGATGACAATACATTAAAATGGTGGCTGAGTCGAAAGGTGGTCAAAGGAACTAATAAACGCAATACGCAACCTCATCGTGGTTGGCCTCTTTGGAATGATCTTGTTGAGTGAGGTACTTACTATAGTAGAGATTTTTTTATGCATGGGAATTTATTTACATGTCCCCATGTTTGTACGTAATAAAATCTTGCAAGTTTTGACCCATTTCCCGGTTTCCGATTGAGCTGAAATTTTGCACAGTCATGTAAGTTCGGTGACAATACAATGTTATACCATAGAGTTGATCTGATGATGGAGATGGAAAGTGGTCTAAACTCCTAAACTACGCATAGTCTAGACGAATACTCTGACTGAACATAAACAACGTGCGATATAAGCTAGCTATAAAAAATATTTTCATTAGAACTTTTTCTTATAAGAATTTGCCAGCCATTTACGTAATGTAAAAGGCAGGCATTGACCGCCATCGCACCTGCTGTAAGGTGACTTTACTGGTGTATTAATTCTAACCTTGTTGAGAATTCCCTGTGAATGTGTGTGTGAATTCCCATTAGCAGGCAAATAATCATAAACTTAAATATATTTATTTTATTTATTTATTTATTTCACAGTTTTACAGCATATACATTATTATTCGAAAAGATTACATTATTAAGTTGTAATGCCAATTACAAAACTGCAATTTATAATTTTGGTAATTAATATAGCCAGTACACCATATAAAATACAAATAGAAAAAAAACCACAATCAAAATTAAAACTAAAACTAAATATAAACTTCTCTCTCTAATATATAATATAAGATTATCTCTGTATGTGTATGTGTGTGTGCGCGTGTGTTTGTGTGTGTGTTCCTGTGTTTGTTTAATGTATGAGTGTGTTATCCTTCACGCGACTGGAGGTACTGGATATTTAAGTTTATATAAATACCATTAATCGACCGGAAAATTTCGACCAAGTTCACATATACTTAAATATTACCTAAACTGCAATGCTAAAACCTATCTCTATTAAACATTTCTGAATGTTGATCATTTATTCTATTACATGTCAACATATTTTACATAGTCAAAATAAAAACTTAATAATAGATATCTTCGTCATATAACTTAAACTAGATGTTTAACCCACTTTTTGCCATTCCCGGTGCAAAGGTGCCCATAACACTAGCAGCGTTGCCAAGCTGAATAGCCATGGACAGCCTCTGCAACAGGAATGACCCAGAGCGTGGGCCACCACCCCTCTCTCTCATTCAACTTCTCTCTATTAAACTTGTTTTCAAATTTAAGAAACCTTATCGAAATCGTTCCATCCGTTCGGGAGCTACGAGGCCACAGAGAGCCACACAAAAACACAGACCTACAGATCACAAATCTAACAGAACCTTTCGTCAGGGATTAAAAAGACCCGTGATGCTAATGTCACCCGGAAATAACGTAGCTTCCTCAGTGGCAGAGGATCGTATCGATCCAAAAATAAGGGGAATAGATGATTGATCACGTACATTCGCTGTGTGATTGTGTTTCATAACCATAATTGTGTTATTCGCAAACAACTGTTTGTGTCTTCCTGCCTGCTTCCCCCAGATCAATGATCTTCTCTCGTGTATGTTTACTCAGAGGGATTTAGTTGGGCATCGCTAAGGTAAGAATGATGTGTTTGCTAGTTTAACTCAATCGCAATTAGCTGTCGATCGGAAAACATGTCAAAGTTTGATGGCAAATGCGAAAATCGATTAAAGTAAAGGAGTTACGTAATTAGTATAAATTTGTATTTCGTCTTCTTCATTTGAAACAAGGATTGTTCGGAAATCATAAATACGATAGTTATATCGAGGCAAAAAAGCGGAAACGCACACAAGTTAAAATTTTATTGCAGATTCAAAATCAGAAAAATTCTGCGTCGAATGGTCCGACTCCCTCTCTCTATGATCCACTGCGAAAAAAAAATTGCTTAACCATGAAGGTGGCTAAGTTCCAATCTCTTTACTTTCTAGAGATAGAAAATTTTATATTACACAGTTGAAATTTTCTCAATTTCAATTCATAATAATAAAACGTCACAAGCTATGTGGTTTCCCACATAGTATGACAATAGTAATGACCTTCTGTCTAACTAACAACCTTGGAACCCACAAAATATTTTTCAAAATCTCCTTCATAGCACTCCTTCTTATGTGTGGCACACAATTTAAAGTAAAAATATTCATATATACACACCTCAAAATCGATATTCATTTATTCAAAAGTCCATGCAGTTCTAGCCCTGAGTTTCTTCGAAGCATTGTTTTTCCATATCACTACATTTCAATATTATCGTAGGTACTGCTGAAAACTCCCAACAGAATACGCTTCCTTATTCTGGGGTGCGAGTCTACGCCTCGCTTTCGACATAACGAAATTTTGAATACGTATTTGTGATTAAAGACAATGTCGAATTCGAGATGTCGCAGCAAGATAATGATGTTAAACGTGGAGACAGCCATTTCTGCTAATGGTGATTCAAAATATCCGTTGGAACTTTAAACAAAATGACGTTGTCTTAATATGCCGGTTGCGCTCTTGCGCGCGAGGGCCCTATGACAGCCCTGACCATGATCCGGGATTTGGCAGGTTAGGTATCCTCACAATGTTTTCCCTCACCATAAGAGCGTCGGTTAGTATACGTAACTCAGAAAAGTCATTTTTACAAGGCGGCACTGGGAACCGAACTTGGTACCTCTCGCTTACGAAGCCGCCGCCTCCCGTTTGCCATTTGGCCACCAACTTTCTCGGATAAACTTCTAACAAAATAATCACAGACTAATTGCGGTTCTGGGAAGGGATATCACCTTTTACGCGCCAACCGGAATACTTAAGTTACACCAACTGATTCCAAACTCAAAGGGCCTGACGATGTTTACTGTTCTAAAGGTGACACAGGACTCTGAGTGTCTCCGGCGACAATTAAAGATGAGATTTACAGACATGCTTATCGAAGTGAGCAATTGCTTTGGCACAACCTGAATAGAATTTTGGGACTGAATTTAATAAAATTTACCAATAAGTTCTCAGATGAAAAAAAATTCATGAGCTGTTATACGCGTTCTATTTTAACTGGATACAAAAACTACGATCAGTCACTTGTTAAGATATCCAAGAAAATGTAGCTTATGGGGTTTTGTTTCACCAATGATATTAGGTTCGGCAAGCAAGTCCTCCAGCTCCTGATATGTTAATGCTTTACTATATTATATTCATGTTTACGAGTTTGTCCGTTTATACCTAGTTAATCATCATAATTTCAACCGTAGATCGACTCTCTACGACTTTACGAGATCCGTCCCACGCTTCTATTGACGGTACGTGGTTGTCACTCTAGAACCTTACCCCTCTTCAGTTCGATTTCAGATTCGCCTCTTTAGTTTTGTGACTCAAAACTGCTTCAAACTGCTGCTGCTGTTGTTAGGCTCAAAAGCCTATTTCGGTGACCTTAGTTCTACTATCTTTATTTCTGATCCTATACATACACGCCATGCCTTTTTCTTTGCTGCGTAGGGGTAGGCAGAGACCACATTGTTCCACTTGCGGTCTACTTCACCACACTACGGTCCCGACAAATCTCTCTCGCTTGCTTACATTCATCCACCTTTTCACACATGCACGTCTTTTTAGGGACATTTTAAAACAATCCCCTACCTACCTACCTACCATCAGCTCAATCGCGCGATTAAATAAAATCCGCACTCGTAAATAGTCACCGTTCAATTTGTCCTTAACGTGGTTTACTGAAGCCAGCGTCGCAGTAATTGTGTCAACCCAGCACCACAGAGTAAAATACTCTACAGAGAACACGCTTTTTTAGGAGCACTATTTATACCTAAGGAATTTGTATTCAATCTCACTTGAAATGCCAACTATAAAATGTTATAATAAGCGGCACATGCGTGCCTGCGAGTCTGATAACTGAGGTTAAACAATTATCACAGAGTCTGGGAAGTGAATGGGTGATCGTTTTGGACTTCGAACCAGTCAAACAGTCGAGCTCGCCACTATCGCGTTAGCGATCAGCGTCAAAACCGCAAAATGTCAAATGATCTGCGAATTGTCAAAAGCGCTGAATGTCAAAGGGGCAAAATATCAAAAGCGCAGAATGTCAAAAGCGTAAAATGTCAGAAGTGCAAGATGATTTAAGTCCAAAATCGCAGAATGTCAAAAGCGCAAAATAACAAAACGGACCTGTAATAAGTCAAGCATACATCGCCCCACTGTGAGAATGTACAGTAAGCTACTTATACGAAGCTTCCATTCTGAGGGTTACTTACTCTTGCCCCAAAGCGAGCGGGAAATTTCCTCCGACCTTCATTGACCTTCGTTGGGACATTACGCGCACCTTGTCTTTTGTACTGTGCGCAAATGAAAAGCTAAGAGGTGTTTCATTAAAGACGCCGTTTAGGACTGGGAAGGCCGTGGTTCGGTGTTTTGCCGTTTCCTTGGGATTGTTCCGTTCGACAACTGCTTAAAGTTCGTCTGTAAACAATTTTCTTATGGTGTAAACGAACTACTAATCGTATAGAAAAGCAAGTGCAAATAAAAAATTATTTTAAATTATTTTTTACCAGCAAACTTTTATCGGGTGTTGTCTAAGGTCAGACAGACTATTTGTCTAGACTAGTCAGACGAGCTCAAACTTGATGGCTGCATTTCCATCATCAGATCAGCTCGACGGAATTGCGACGTCGTGAGTTAGTCTTCAGTTACAGATAGATAGAAATTTCTAAAAAAAAAGTTTTTCTATTATTGCATTCTCAAAGGGTTCATCTAATGGGCGTGGAATAGATGTGTATCACTGGATTAGTGAAAGATGAGATGAAAAAAAATTACGATGTGTAAACTTTGAATGTCTTTCTCTGAAAATGGTGTTTCAAAGTCGGTGAGATAAACAAATTCAAAATATCAAAATATTGTCTATTCTTTTTTATTTCGGATAATCCAAACCTGAGATATCTTGCACACCGCCAGACATATTTTTTGAAGGACCACCAGGAGATCGTCTACAGGAGCAGTGTAAATCATTATTATTAACAATGAAGAATACCGAAATAAAGTTTAAAGCTACCACTGCATTTCGTCATTTTTGCGTTACAAAACGCTATTTTCATAGGTAAGTACCTAATATGCATGTGATCATATGGTAGGACTCTGTCAAGCCTGAGGAGTCCGCCTGGGTGAGTACCACGGCTTTATATAAATTCTGCCGCCTAGCAACAATGCTTACATTGTTGTGTTCTGGTTTGAAACTGAAGTAGTCAGCGCAATTACAAGCACGAGGCATTTCGTTTAGCTCTTACAGTGACAACGCGCAACGAAGTACGGTTCTGCATTTTTCTTTTCTGGATCCTAATTGCATTAAGAGTAGATGTTATAGGCGACAGTTACGTTGGGCTCTCTGCTCGTTTATCACTGCGTAGAATAAGAAAAAAAAAGCACGCTGCCAGCAGCCGCTCTCAATATTAACTCTCTAGGGAAAACAACTCCAACTGCAGTTTTTCAAGAGTCTTTTGTACTTCGCAAACTAGGTAACTATATTATTATTAACTATATTCGGTAGAGTGATCTTGCAGAAGAACTACTCCAACTAGATCCCGGTACTGTTGGCGGGCCATTATTGGGTAAAACATACATGTGTAGTCAGGATACAGGATTTGGAATTACAATCGAGCCACTGCCATCTGACCTCCGTGACCAGTGGAACCTGCCCAGATTGGATCGTGGTTACATATTCTGTCCCCGGAATGTTCAGGTTTCATCACGATGTTTTTCCCTCACCTTAAGAGCATTGGTTAGTTTTTTTTTATTTTATTTTATACCACTAAGGTGGCAAACAAGCTTGCGGCCTGCCTGATGGTAAGCAGTCACCGCAGCCTATGGACGTTTGCAATACCAGGGGCATCACCCACGCGTTGCCGACCCCATAAAAACCTTTTAACCCCTTTCTTGAAGAACTCCATGTTGTACTCTCCAGGGAAAACCTCTCCAGGTAGTTCATTCCACAACCTTAGTGTGCGTGGGAGAAAGTTCCTTTGGAACCGCACAGTTAGTATTCAACTAATGTATATAACTTAGGAAAGAGTCATTGGTACATGGCCACCAGTGGGATTCGGACGCGGTATGAATTGGATACCTTTACCAATCGCCCATCGACGCTCCAAGTCAATGTTGCTCTAAGTCATAAACAGTAAATAATGTCACACCTCTCGTGGGGGTAGGCTGAGACCATATTTGTCCCTTTTGCTACTTTCTAACTTGACATCAGGGAATCGTAGCACGCATCCAAGGTATCTGAATTTATTTAATAGTTTATTGCACACAAAAGTGGTAACAAAGACATGGCAAATATATATATAAGACACAAAAGGTACTACTTATTACTAAAATAAAATTTCTTCCAGCTCTCCTACAACAAAGAGAACCTGATGACTGGAAGCAGTTCAATATGTGCATTGTAATAATAAATAATTACTTATATAAATATTGAATTATTAATAGTGGACTATATTATCGTTAAATGTCTACATATATACCATATACCTAATAAAATATATACATATACAGATACATACATGTATACAATACATACAGTTATCTGTTCTATTGACTGCTTCATTCCCTATACAGCTACATATGGCACTGTTCGGCTTCGTATCGCGTCATTTCTGTAGCACGCGCGGGAGTAAATTCATAGACATAGACATAATATTTATTTGGCAATTTCTACAATATAAATAAACAAAATATTGCTTACTTACATAAAATAATTATAATTTACTAATTATTAATAATTCGAAGGCCTTACGAATTACGGAGCGAAAGAATTGACTACTCGACTCATAAGTCAACATAAGTATTCTTCTGTTTTAGAGCGCCAAGCGCGAACTAATGAACTGAACAGCGCGGTTCTCCAAAGAGAGTTGCAAAACAAAATTGAATGCCCCCAGTTTCAACCGCTAATGTTGATAGCCAAAGAAATATTTGAAATACCCATCTGTCTAGAATTTGAAAGTTGATATTCAAAGTTTAAACGATGTAGCTGACTCGGGTAAAAATCGCAAGGTATTCCTATACCTAGGAATTATTATGTACAGTAACTGAGAGACGCCATGGGCACACCCTGAGGTGGATTCTGGCGCGGTGATATTTCTAACTCGACATAAGTCTATAACTGTATGATTATCACGAAACTACTGTCTCGTACGACCATGCTATAAAATGAGCCTTCTGTAGTGGTGTTTTCAGACTGTTACGGCGTTGAAACCTTCAAGAAAGGAGTCTATAGATAAGATACCTATGTTAAAGGCCGCAACACATTCGCGACTAGGTGTTGCGGGGCGTCTATGTGCGGCGGCAATATTACTTTCAGGTGACCCGCTTTTACATGAACTCAACTATTTTGTAAACTACAAACCCAATTTAATAAAAATAAAATAAAGCAAATAACCATCTAGATTAAACTGGCTTTCTTATAGAGTAAACCGCATCCAAATCGGTCCATCCGTTCCGGAGCTACTATGCCACAGACAGGTACACAATGCCACAGATACATAGATACACATGTATAATATATAAGACCCGGGGGTCTAAAGAAGGTTTTTACGTCGGGGGTTAAAAAGCCCATCTCTAGTCAAAAATTAATTTCCCCGAAAAATATATTCGACATTAAAAAATAGTCAGAGATAAGTATTTGATGGCACAGATCGTCGTGAATAGGTATTTTTTGTCATTTTTTAGTTTAAGTGACATTTTTATTAGAGCATTGTGGCTATAAGAGATAATTCGAGGTGTCACGGAGGTCAGATTAACTGATCTGCCAAACCCTGGATCATGGTCAAGGTGGACTACTGGTTTTGGCGCGCGAGAGCACAACCGGGATATTAATAACTTTTTGCATACTGTCACGCCTTTTTCCCGTAGTGGTAGGCAGACACCACATTGTTACATTTACTACGGTTCTGACAGATCTCACATTCATTAATCTTTTCATACATGAACGTCTCGGTTTAGGGTACTGACCTTCTATACAGGGTGTTACATAATATATATATGAAGCCGTGAACTGGATGGAGTGCTAAACATATTAAAACTTATAATTAAGAGAGGTAGGGCATAGCGGGGTATCTCGTTCGAATTGGAGCCGCCCGACTGAGGAAGTACCTCCACCTTACAGAATATCGCAGCTAAATAATACTCCTTTAAATAGTATTGTGTTTCTGCCGGTGAGTAAGGTTTCCAGTGCTTAATGGGGTGGGGATTTGGGGAACCGTGGCTTTGGCAGTGGAGTGTCTTTTGTCTTTTTGCTGCCAGAGCAACGTGTTATAGAGGTGGGCAACGCATTGGCGATACTCTTGGTGTTGCTAATGTCTATAGGCAGTGGTGACTACTTTCCATCAGGTGGCCCGCTTGCCTGTTTGCCTATCGTATGTCATAAAAAAAAAATAGTAAAACGTTAGGTACAATTATTTCTGTCGTACGCGGAATTTTTGTACCTATCGTTTTCATACATTTAGCACTCCATCCGGTTCACGGCTTCATACATATATTATGCAACAACCTGTATATAGTATAAAACAAAGTCTCTATGGACGCTTAGATCTTTGAAACTACGCAACGGTTTTCTAATCCGGTTTTCAACAATAAATGGATTGATTCAAGAGGATGGTTTATAGACAAAAAAGAGTAGGTAGGGGTAAAGAAGGTGTAGAGTAGGTGTAGGGTATGTATAGGGTAGTTGTAGGGTAGGTGTAGGGAAGGTGTACGGTAGATGTAGGATATGTGTAGGTTAGGGGTAGGTGTATGATAGGGTAGTGGTAGGTCGCCATGCGAACGAAGTCGCGCCAGGTCCACTAGCTCTATATAAGATATCGATTTGAGCATTATACGTACGTTTTAATTTTCCCCTTGCGATTTCGGACTGGAAACTTATTGCAATAAGATTCCAGTTATATTGCAATATTAGTTTACTAAGGCTAGGATGTCATAGACAAAAGGCAAATAAACAATGACATCAGACTTATAACTCGCTTATTCCTTCGGGGTTTTAGTTGATCGAAGTTCGTGGCTAAAATTAGCAGTGAACCAATTATCAAAAACGCACGTCCCATGACACAAACCGGTTGGTGGGTCACACGACTTACCGACAACACAATATTAAAGTAATGGGGTGCATGCATGAATTTTTTAATTAGTACCTACAGAGGACGCGCGAGTTCATGTCCATGGGGCCCGACCGCTTAACTCTAACGGATTATACATCGCTATCTCACTCGCTCAAACCGCAATCGAGTAAGACGGCGATGTATCGAGCTTTTAATAACTGAATGCGAACGCTACTCGAATTATTTAAGCGGTCGTGCCCGATGGACATGAACTCCTAACCTAATAAAATTGTTTATTGAGATCGATTTTACAATTTTGTATAAAAATATTACTTGAAGACCAAGTCATTCCTATCACAACTGTGGCACCCGTATGATTTCCATACAACAAGTTATTTTAAAATATAGATAAAGAAAACTGAATATTCATGGCAATAACTCCTTAATTTATATCTTCAATTAGAAACCCATACATGATGAACGATATTAGTGTTGTAGATATCGATGTTGCCATTCCTCCACTTTCACTACACCTAGCACATGCTCCAGCTCTTATGAAAGATGGTTGGCATCATATACATCGTAAGCTCTGTCTGTCAGTGATCCCACCACAGAATCTAGACGACGTGGGTAATGGTTTTGTGTGTCACGGGCATCAAGCGAGTAACAATGGTAGTGGTTCGAGAATTCTAAGTGAGGGTAATCGTCGAATCCGAAAGAGGGTGGACCGATATGTCTGTGCTTAGGAGCGACTTCACACAGCGGCACCAGTCAACTCGTGACCATGACGCATGCAACTGCGTCGAAATATCGAGGTAAAAACAATACTAACCGTGGTAACAAACCCGATAACATGTGTAGTGAAAGTGTAGTGAATAACCACGAAAGTCTAGAAACCTATATTGCCATTACTCATTTTAAAATTTGTTTAAAGTTCAAATCATTTGATCACACAATCAAAACAACATAGAAAACCTACCTAACCTACCAAAGAAAAAAATTAAAGTTCTCCGACATTGTATTTTCCGATTATCTTGTCACCTGCATCCACCCTATTACTGCGGTGAAACTCCCCAGCGTAGCTCCAATCAACTTGATGCTTGCGTGTCGCAGCTCGTCAAAAAATTATAACATCGATAGCTAGACTTGTAATGGTCTTATAGTCTTTGTTATAGCTTTACCCACGACATGTGATTACGGTACATAAACCGTAACTAGTGCTAATAAAATGTAAACTGTATTTCAATCAAAGTCACACAAAAGGTAAACAAAGCGGCGTAGGGTTGCGCATTTGTCGGTCTTCTACAAGTTGCATTTCGGTGAGTGTGCGAAGCAGTTGCACGACCTCATTCCGCCGGCCCCTTTCCGCCATCGGGAGACGCGATCCGGGCGAGCGCTTCATCTTTATGTCGTGGATCTTCCAGCTATCCGCACGCACCGCTTTGGCTCGCTTAGGAGTTGAATGCGTTGCCTGCGAGTGTGTTCCCTTATCAATATAATCTGGACACCTTCAAGGCTAGAGTGAATAGAGTTGACGACCTGAGTGGTTCAATGGTCAACAGCCGGTCTGCCACGCAAGAGGTCCCGGGTTCGATTCCCGGCCGGGCAGAAATAGAAATGATGAATTTTAATTTCTGTTACGGGTCTGGGTGTTCTATGTATAATAAGTATGTATTTAAAAAAAAAAAAAAAGTATTTAAGTAGTATATCAGTTATCTAGCACCCATAGTACAAGCTTTGCTTAGTTTGGGGCTAGATGGCGCTGTGTGAATTTGTCCACGAATATTTATTTATTTATTTAATAGGCTGTTCCTAGACAGGCATGCTCCATTATCGGCCGCATCGTCACTTACCACCAGGTGAGGTGACGGTCAAATGCCCGGGTAGTCAATTCTAAAAAAAACAAAACGTTTGAATGTAAAGTTATGTGAAATCAATCAAAAAGGTCAGTAATTGTTAAAATTTAATATAATGTGGGAACCGGATGAGTGAGATACTCTAATGTCGATCAATGCGCCACCTGGCGGGTGGTTGGAATTACTGTGATGACGTCATATTTGGCGCGCGGCGGCAACGAACGCTCTGTATTCGACCATCAACGATTCAGGAACCGGAACTAGCTGCTGATCCATTGAAAAGTGGAGAAGTCTTGATTAACTGCCTCACATCACTTGGCCTTGCTCGAGAGTCTATACTCACACTCTCAAGCGTCGAGACGATGACTCGAGTGATGTGAGAGAGAAGAGTACAGACTGCGACAGAAGATTTTTAATAGCCGTCGGGGTTTTTAGTTTTTGTAGTACTTATTAATTAATGTGATTAATGAAAAATTTGACAAGTACGTTGAGTTGTTTACTTACCGTTTGTGTAACTGAATATCTCGTGGGTTATTGTGATATCGGTTAGAGGACATTTTGTATTGGGACGTATGCGACGATCTTACATGCTGGGGCCACACAACGGAAAACGTCATTAATAATCTCGACGATGGACATTCAACGTTGATGTAGCTTCGACTTATCGTGATGATTTTACAACGGCATTCACATTGCCGTTTGAGGTTAGGTTAGTGGCGGTATATCAAACAGATTTCGCGTTGAAGCGGCCACTACGTTTGATATTGTGCACTTGACAACCCAGATATAAAATCGGGAATTTTCGAGAACCCCAAGGGTGAACCAGAATCCAAACAAGGAATAAAATAAAATACCCAAAGTTCACAGTGGTAGAAAGTGTGTCACGTGAGCGCGACGGGATCGCACGGGTGCGTTTGGCGTCGGTAAATATAAGAAATGGACTAACGAGACACTTCTTGTGTTTCTTGAAATTGTATAAAATTCTTAAATATTCAAGTACCATTAACGCCAATTTTATTGTCAATTGACGTTGACTGAAAGTGTCGCCACTCCATTCAACGCACTAATATTAACGCAGTATTTATTGCTATGATGGGTATTGACGTTTCCCGTTAGTGTGGCCCCAGTAACACACGTAACGCAGAAATAGAAGTGGGTGCTTGCGTTATTTCTTACAGAAATAGATAAGTCGGTGGTCACTTCAGTCTCCTCAAGTTTGACAGAGTCCTAGTATCAACAGAAGGCAGCATCAATATAACCTAACTGACAGATCCCCGATGAAGTTTTCGTTTGATAAAATATTTTCTCGACTATTGAACCGATTTTAATGAAACAAAGCTTAAAAACCATCTGGATTAAACCGGATTGCATATTCTGGATAAATTGCGTCGATATCAATCTATCCGTTCAGGAGCTACGGTGCCACACATAAACAGATACACATGAGCCACACATAAGAGAGGTAGGGTATAGCGGGGTATCCTGACTGGAGACTGGGGAAGTACCTTCATCTTACAGAATCACACACACACACACACATCACAGCCCGTAACACTCCACTGCAGGAATTAGGGCCTCTCCCACGAAAGGGGAGGTTATTGCCATAATCTTCACACTTGGCAGGCGGGTTGGAGATCGCAGTGTTTAAATATAACAATGGAAAATGCTGCTGCCCATTGTCCAGACTACGGAGACTTTTTATCTTTTGCCTTGAAAACATTAGTCGCCTTGTACGACACACATGAGTGTAAGGGGTTGGTGCTATTCTACTCTGCCGGACACCACACGGCCAAACAGACGCCTTACAGAATACCGCAGCTAAACAATATTATTTTTAATAGTATTGTGTTTCTGCCGCTGAGTAAGGTCTCCAGTGCTCCATGGGGTGGGGATTTGGGGAACCGTGGCTTTGGCAGTGGAGGGGCATTAGCCTATTTGCTGCTAGATTAACGTGTTATAGAGGTGGGCAACGCATTGGCGATACTATTGGTGTTGCTAATGTCTATAGGCAGTGGAGACTACTTACCATCAGGTGGCTCGCCTGCATGTTTGTCTACTGTATGTAATAAAAAAAACACAGATACACACTTAAAACTTAAAGGCACGTGTACACGGAGACAGTCCAATATCTAAACAGAGTAGCTTGAAGCGCTGTTTTCTTTACCTGAAAAATAAATGTATGTAATCATACATTTCTAAAGAAAATCACCCACTTACCTTTAACAAAGGAGACAGTGTACGGCAAGTCTCCCGCTGTCAGTCGATTTTGATCCCTAAATAAGTAGAGATAAGAGACATAATATTTTGCCGCGATTACATGTACTGTTGTTTGGCGTATTGTACTCGTAATTAAAACAATGTTATGTACATTCACTTTGGTTGGTCTGACAACAAGCTTAATTTAAGGCAGGTAGGCAACAGGGTGGTATTAAGGTAGAGTAGAGGGAGGCATTAGGAAAACACAATTCAAATCCTCTAAAAGTCATTAAATATCCCCGGTCACGAATCTTTCCGAAACACGAAAAGAAGAAAGAAATCGATTTCCTAAAAAATAAATTGAATTGGCTCCGGAATTGGAACCATTCATAAATCAAGATGACCTCGTAGATAACCATAGTACGTGCAAAATAGATTGACATCAGCAGACGGATAATCAGTCTCGGTGGGAATAAATTTGTAAATGGTACATGGTGCATTTGCTATAATGATTATTATAATATTATTATGCAAAACAGTTTATAATACATTTTCAACCACGGTTAGTATTGTTTGTACCTCTATATACTCGTATAGACGCAGTTGCATGCGTCATGATCACGAGTAGACTGGTGCCGCTGTGTGAAGTCGCTTCCAAGGACAGACATATCTGTCCATCTTCTTTCGGATTCGACGATTACCCTCATTCAGAATTCACGAACCCCTACCAATGTTACTCGCTTGATCCACACGATACACGAAACTCACTAAAAACAAAACTCACCGTGGCAACAAACCCGATAATATGTGTGATGAAAGTGTAGTGAATAATCATAAAAGTCTTAAAACCAGTTTATAATAAAAAATTTCGTTAAGTTTTTATTAAAAGTTATTGACCCATCTACCTTTCATTAATCATCATCATCTTGGCGTTAATGTCCCGGTTGTGCTCTCGCGCACGAGGGCCCGGGGTCTGCTTTGACCATGATCCAGGATTTTGCAGATCAGGTAATTACGGTGGAGCGACTGCCATCTGACCTCCATGACACTGCTTCCAGGGGAAACTGACCAGATTCGATCATGGTTACACACTCAGTCGCCTGAACGTGCAGGTTTCATCAAGATGTTTTCCCTCACCGCAAGAGAATCGGTTAGTATTCAACTAATGTACATGTGACGTGGTGGCGACTCAGAGGGAGCTGGCCACTGTCGCCACGGGTCTGTTTAAACCCCAGACGGGTTGCTATCTCTGGGAATGAGGGATCTTACTTAGTGAAACCACCGATAGTAATGATTTACAACTTATGTTTATTAACACGACATATTAACCTATGTAATACATGGCATTTAACTTGAATAACTTAGTCTAGTAGACGATACCTATGTATCAACGCTTAATTCCTATGACCTAGCTCAGCGATTCTACCGCGGGTGTTACCCGGGTTCCTCGTTACATAACTCTCCCTAACGGACTTAGACGGTTCCCGACCCACCGACGTTCATTCACTACGGGGCGATCACGACGGAACGGACCGTTCCCCTAGGTCGCGGCTAACACGATAATCTACCCCGGACGCGTTTTCTACACGGAAGTTTAACGGGCGCGGATTGAGGACTAGCGCGGGCTAAGCCCTATCCCTAATCATCCCGGTCTAGGTTTACCTACATGGGTTGAGCCTAAGTCCTAACCTGATTTGGTTCCCCCCTCTAAGCCAGGCTGTCTACTCGGCGACCCCAAGCCGACAGTCCGGATGCCTGGTTGGACCCCTTCCTCCGGGATCACCAGTTCCTAACTCCCCAATTGTTCCCTATCCCCACCTAATCCCCCCTAAGCCCAACTGTCTACTCGGCGACCCCAAGCCGACAGTTAGGATACCTGGATAGACCCCTTCCTCCGGGATCTCCAGTACCTCGTCGTCTCGGCAACCCCAAGCCGACGGAAACTAATTACTCAAAAACCGGATGCGAACCTAAGGCCGGTACCGTTAGAACTGACTTCACATCCTGGTCTCGAGCCTCTTGAGTGAACATCGGGTGCGGGTCGTTAGCGCGATGCAGAGTCGGTCGTCCCGGGGGCTGCCGTTGTTTCACCGGTCCGCCTCGTTAGCGCGATGCAGGATCGTGCGCCGGTGACGCGGCCTTGCTGCTGGGTGTGGGAGGGGCGGTGTAGCGCGGCGGCGCGGGGGGCCGTGCGGGTGCGCGCGTCACGCGCGGCGCGGTGCCAGTCCCCGGCGTCTCGCTCGCCTACCGGACGGGTGACCGCTGCTCGATGACTCGGCGGCGGTCCGGGATTTGTAACGCTTCGTTACATTCCCCCCCCACTTGCGAAGATTTTCACCTGTGGATGAAAATCACCTGTCAGAAAAGCTGTGAAAGTAGGATAACCCCCAAAGGATCGCGGGATTACCCCTCCTATCCGGCCTATTGTCCCTACAAGGCACGACCGTTGTGTCAGGCACGGCTCCCGTGTGACACCACTATACAGGCAAAGCCCCGCTATGTATATCAGTACTTTGATATTGACATTATCGCGCATAGTGTGATTCTACAAGTATTATGTTTGCAACTTCATCAAGTTGTATAACTTTACTGCGTTCATATCTGAATCAGATTGATCGTGCCTTTTGAGCATGGCTCAATTGCTGAATTGGATGTAGCACTCTTTACTCGTGTACACGTGACTAAGAGTGGTACAGTGTCGTCGACCCGTTGGTTCTGACGAATGGTGCCCGTCTGGCACGTTTACGGCGGCGGCTGCAGCGGCAGCGTTGAAGGTGACGGCGGGTGTGACGCTGCGCTATGCCTCTCGCCTCGGACATTGTCCTCCTGTGAAAGGTAGTGACTGTTAATTCTATCTATAAAATGTACAAACGGATAAAATATTTAACGTTATTATTTAAAACTCGACTGATATACTCCTCTGTATACGGTCTTGCCGGTGACGTCTTTGGCTCAGGTCATCACGACTCTTATTCACCTGTCGTTGGATTCCCAATACATACATGCCGCGAACTTGGAACATTTCTCTAGCGCGATGTAGAATACGGTGCCGCGGTACGTACAAGTGGGAATATTCTTAATTTTTGTAAGTTTTCCATTTCTCCTAACATTGCCAAGGCCGTTACTAATCTTTAACTTCCTACCATCCTGACTCGATATCCCTTACAATATCAATATACTTTAAACATTTCTACTTAGCTTCTATGTAAACGGGAAATGTGGGGTAGTTCTCTTTTTACCCTTTCTTGTTTTCATATCTTTTTATATGATGTTATTTTCCTTTTTATATGCGCTTTTCCTTTTGTAAATACTTTATTCCTTTTTTTTGTTTTAACTAGTTTTTTTATTTATTTTTTTCCCATTCATCATTTCCGTTTTACATTACAAATACTTCCTGGCTCAAGATAAACACAAGTCTTACCACGGTTAAGTAAATGTCCAGTTACGTTACTTGCATATATTTGTTAACTTACAATTTAAAAACAAAATCCGTAATTTGAATTCCCGCGCTTCCCCTATTCCTGATTTTTGTTCCTGATGTTTAGACCTCTGGTATATTGTTTCGTTCCTAACCTTTAAATTGTCTGTAGTAGCGCCTGTTGATTTTGTGTTGGCAAATGCATCTTTTTGTTTTCGTACTTAAAATCGCTGTAGGCGTTGTGTTAACCAAGTTGTGTTTGCTGTTTTGCGGTTTAGGAGGGCTTGTCCCCCTTTTTAATCTTGTAGACCACCTTTAGGAGCTTGTATCTCGTGGCTGCGTTGTGAACGCAATATAATTGGATGATATTCTGGTATTCGGTGTTGATTCGTGGTGTCCGCTGAGACTCAGTGGTTGAGTTGGTCGGTAGTCTAGCTCGCAATGTGTGTTCAAATCTGAGGTCACTTTTTTTTTTTTTTCTTTTTACTAAAGCCTTCGTGTTTCTACGGTTAAGAGGAACGGTTGGCTTGCTGGGCTTTTCGGTTCGGATCCGGGTTTAAAAATATTTTTCCGGATGATTACGGACGGTAGGTACGGAATGAAGTATTTTTATGGACGGCGGTTCATTTTCGGCTTGTATTATGTACTTCACGTTTTATTGTGGGTGGTGTTTCCAACACCTCTTACATTCCCTTACATATTTCGCAACATCGCGATACATCCCTGGCCAGTAATATTCCTGCGCCAGCTTCTGTAGCGTTTTTGAGGTTCCTTGATGTTGTGCGAATCGGTTAACATGACACTGTTGAAGAATACGCATTCTTCCTTCAACTGGTATACATAGCTTCCACTCGGTTTCGGGTAGAATATTAATTTTATACGACGGTGTTATTATTTTTCGGAACAATCTACCCTCATTTATGCGGTAATTGCTATTTGCTTGCGGATCTTCCGTTATCTTATCACGAAGTCGGTTATACCACTCGGTTGGTTTCTTGGTGGGATCAATCGGGTTACTGCGGCTCGGAGAACTGTGTGAGCTACTTGATTGCTTCACCTGTTCATTTTGTACGGAATTTATCTTCGGTTGCTTCGGGTTCGGAAAACTGTGTGGAGTGTATAATTTTTCCACAGGTTTATTATTTATCTTCGGTTTCGGCGTGGACGTAGAACTGCGTAGGTATTCCGTTTTCCCTACATGTTCGGATTTATTTTCCATTGTCGACGGTCTCGGGGAACTATGTGGTTTTCCCGAGTTTTCTACATGTTCGTTGCGGTTTTTATTTTTCGGACGGATTATAGAACTGCGTGGGTTTCTCTGCTTTTCCACATGTTCGATTTCCTTCGTTGGTTCTGATTTCGGAGTCCTAGGGTTCCGTGGGCAAAGGTTTTTGTTCGCGGGTTCCGTACGGTTCACGCGGATTTGGGAACTGAGTGGGGTTTTTGAGTTTCCCCCAGGTTCACTATTCCTCGTAGGTTTTGGTGGTATTTTAGGGTTCAATAGAAAACTGTCATTCGCTACGGGTTCGGTACGCTTCGATTCGGTATTCACTGTCTGTATTGAACAGGAACAGGCCAAATCGGGCGACGGCGTTATTTTCGGGGATTCTGGCTGTTGTCGCCTAGCCCCAGGTTTTATCCACTCTGTGGTGAAGCCGGTTTTCCGTAACAAGTCCATGCCTATTATTACTCTCTTTGCCTGCGGTAAATAATCGATGTGATGTTCTAACTTGGTGTTGTTTAGTTCTATGTCAACTTTTATGGTTTTTTCGGTTTTTGTCTCGGACTGGTCTGCTAATAAGACGGTCTTCATGTCGGTAGGTACGATTTTCGGCATATTTGACAGAACTGCTTCGTTAATGTAGGAATTAGTGGACCCCGTGTCCACCAATGCGGAGTACGTCTGTCCCTCTATTTTAATCGACGTGAAAATGCGGATGTCCTTGTGATTTACTAGTTCGATGGTGTTAGCTTCCGGCTTTTGATAATTATTATGAGACACCTTCTTGTCTCGGCAACAGTTTTTCCAATCTTTGCCCATAATACCGCAATTGGAACAAAATAGAATTCGTTTTGATCTACACTCCCTTAAAGAATGACCTCGTTTCCCGCAGTTCCAACAGCACACCTTAACGTCGTAGTCCGGACATACTCGCGCTCCCGGTTGGTGTGTTGATTGCTGACGCGTATCTACTCCATTCGTTGCGGACGTACTTATTTGTTTACTTCTTTGATACTCTTCGGCGCGGATATCTTCGTAGCTCTTTGCAAACGTAATTAGTTCTTTTAGGTCCGTGAAATCTTTACGCTTTATATAGAAACGGTATTTTGTGTCTAGATTTTCATAAATTCTTTCTAGTTTTTCGGATTGCGTCAATTTACCGTATCGTCGTATCAGAGTTTGTATATCGTTCAGATACTGGACAAACGGTTCGGTGTATCCTTGTTTCCTATTTATTATTTTCTCTAGCAATTTATTGTCATACCCTCTTGGGTAGTAATAAAATTTAAAATCGTCGGTGAACTGTTTCCACGAGTCCCATTCGTCTTTGTTATTTCGGTACCATAATTGCGCTTCGCCGCGTAATAATTTCGGGAGTGCTTGAATTAGTTTTTTCTCTGAGATTTCTATGGAACTAACTATCTCGTCTAGTCGTTCTAGAAAATCTACCGGGTCCCCTGTGGTGTCAAACGTCATCTCACATTCGGCTAGTATCCGGTTCAATGCATTAATTTCCGACATTGTGGGCGTTTGTAATTCGCGGGATTCTTCGAATTCTTGATCTTCTTGTAATCGTTTCGCGGCGGGTAAGTTTCTTTTTCCGGTTTTTGACATAACAATTTATTAACTTAATTAATTAATATTCTCTAGTAACTTATTTGCTATACTTTATTTCAACCGTTCCGGTACTGTGAAATAAAATACAACCGGGTTTATTATTTGTTAGCTATTCGGTTATTTCATACAGATCGGAACCAGGATGGTAGGCAATATCGACAATTACTTCGGACGGCTTAACGGTTTTTATCTCGGACGGTAAAAATGGGTATTTTACCAGTGTTTGCCTACTCCTATAGTCCCTACTATTCGGAAATTTTATTAAATAACCTTCTATTTAACGCGGTGTAAGATCCCCTTTCTTTTTATGTGACTGGCGTGTGTCTGGACACCGCGGTCTAGTTTTGCCTCGAGTTTCGCTTGTGCGATAACTTGCTCGTTAGTCGCAAGTGAAAATCTAGACTTTTACGTTGGGCGCCAATTGTGACGTGGTGGCGACTCAGAGGGAGCTGGCCACTGTCGCCACGGGTCTGTTTAAACCCCAGACGGGTTGCTATCTCTGGGAATGAGGGATCTTACTTAGTGAAACCACCGATAGTAATGATTTACAACTTATGTTTATTAACACGACATATTAACCTATGTAATACATGGCATTTAACTTGAATAACTTAGTCTAGTAGACGATACCTATGTATCAACGCTTAATTCCTATGACCTAGCTCAGCGATTCTACCGCGGGTGTTACCCGGGTTCCTCGTTACATAACTCTCCCTAACGGACTTACGACGGTTCCCGACCCACCGACGTTCATTCACTACGGGGCGATCACGACGGAACGGACCGTTCCCCTAGGTCGCGGCTAACACGATAATCTACCCCGGACGCGTTTTCTACACGGAAGTTTAACGGGCGCGGATTGAGGACTAGCGCGGGCTAAGCCCTATCCCTAATCATCCCGGTCTAGGTTTACCTACATGGGTTGAGCCTAAGTCCTAACCTGATTTGGTTCCCCCCTCTAAGCCAGGCTGTCTACTCGGCGACCCCAAGCCGACAGTCCGGATGCCTGGTTGGACCCCTTCCTCCGGGATCACCAGTTCCTAACTCCCCAATTGTTCCCTATCCCCACCTAATCCCCCCTAAGCCCAACTGTCTACTCGGCGACCCCAAGCCGACAGTTAGGATACCTGGATAGACCCCTTCCTCCGGGATCTCCAGTACCTCGTCGTCTCGGCAACCCCAAGCCGACGGAAACTAATTACTCAAAAACCGGATGCGAACCTAAGGCCGGTACCGTTAGAACTGACTTCACATCCTGGTCTCGAGCCTCTTGAGTGAACATCGGGTGCGGGTCGTTAGCGCGATGCAGAGTCGGTCGTCCCGGGGGCTGCCGTTGTTTCACCGGTCCGCCTCGTTAGCGCGATGCAGGATCGTGCGCCGGTGACGCGGCCTTGCTGCTGGGTGTGGGAGGGGCGGTGTAGCGCGGCGGCGCGGGGGGCCGTGCGGGTGCGCGCGTCACGCGCGGCGCGGTGCCAGTCCCCGGCGTCTCGCTCGCCTACCGGACGGGTGACCGCTGCTCGATGACTCGGCGGCGGTCCGGGATTTGTAACGCTTCGTTACATACATAACTCAGAAAAGAATCAACAACCTTTATTATCTATCTATTTGGCACCTATTATGAATTAACATAGATAGGCAATGAAGGGAATGACACGACAAATAAAAATATTAACAATCAAATTATTTTTATTTTTAGAAAATTTTACAATTACAAGTCCATAATATGCACTTAGAAGGTAATTTATTAATTAAACTAGCAATTTCAACTTTATAACAATCATCTTTGGTTTCGTAATATTGTGTATTGTCTCTCCATGTCTATACTATAATATAATATATTACAAAGAGGAAAAATTTAATTTTGTATGTTTGTAATGACTCAAAAACTCAAAAACTACCTAGCCGATTTTAAAATTTCTACCACCCGTAAAATGCTATATTATCAGCAAGTAACATATGCCATATTTTATATGGCTATATTTATCTTCGAAAAAATTAGAGATGAAACTATTTTAATTTGCTTTTTGGTTAGTCTTCAACAAATATCACTTATCGCTTGTAGTGCCACGGTGGCATGATTTTTTTAATCGCTTGTTAAGCTTCAAATCATCATCATTGACTGATTTTTGTTCTTTTTGAACATTAATTTCTTCGCTGTTTCGTTGTAATATTTTTCATGTTGAGTTATAGGAATGGTAATTTATAGCTAAGTAATGTAATGTACATATTTTTTGCCTACATTTAGAAAAATATAACCACCTACGATTACTTATTCTTTAATTATAAATGAGTCTATATCACCAATCCTTTTGTTATTTACACATAATTCATAACTATATTACAGATGACAATTCCATGAATATACCTAACTAAAACTTAACATGTTATGGCTTATAGCCATTTTAACAACATCTGGGGGCAAAGAAGTGCGCCCGCGCACAAAAACTATGAAATTGCCAAGCCACCATGGTTTTGTACCTACCATGCTTATACGTATACAGGGTGTTACATAATATGTGTATGAAACCGTGTACTGGATGGAGTGCTAAATGTATTAAAACGATAGGTACAATTATTCCACGTACGACAGAAATAATTGTACCTATCGTTTTCATACGTTTAGCACTCCATCCAGTTCACGGCTTCATACATATATTATGTAACACCTGTTTATACTTTCTAACCAAAATGTCGGGTTTGTAAAGCTATGCTTTGCAGAGTCAGCAGCTTTGCTCTTTAAGAGATCTGATAACTTCTTATCAATGAAACCGTTATGAGCTTGCAAGGCTTGGCGAATAAATTTTACATAAAATATTGTTTTTCTATCATTCATGCACTTAGGTTTCATGTAACAAAAATGCAGAGTCGCAAAAGACTAAGAAGAAATGCTTAATGCCTGACTAAAAAACACGTAGTTTTGCATACGTCCTGTGTAGCCTCATATTTCAATAGTATTACGCCACATACATTCATACATACATAAAGCTCACGTCTCTGTCCCACAGGTGGGGTAGGCAGAGACTATGAATCGCCACTTTTCTCTGTCCTGACACACACACAGTCAATATCATTATTTATCAGTCACCAACACCAACCACCACAAGAAGCTGGAAGTAATGCATAACACATAAAGATATTCATCAATCAGAAACTTTTGCCAGAGACACGCTGAAGACATCGAAATCTTTTTGATCGAGCTGTAGACGTAACTTCGTGAACCTACATCCCAAATACTTTCATAAAATTGCGAGTCTTGAGACGCTAGCCAAAGAATCATCGCGACAGATAAATCCGGTGGCGTATTTTTTGTTTATGTAACACGGCAGACATAGAGGCAAGCGGGCCACCTTATGGAGAGTGGTCACCGCCGCCTATGGACATCAGCAACACCCGGGGGCTACCAATGCGTTGCCCGCCTCTAAGGAGACCTCTAATATACCCTTGAACGATCCCATGTCATAGTCCAAAGGAAACACTGTGGAGCGCAATCCACATCTGAATCGTACGAGAGAAAAACCTTCTTTCGTATTAATTTTAACACCCGACGAAAAAACAGGGGTTAATGACGTGGTTTATTGAATTTAAATAAATGATGCTAAGCTACAAAGCCTCGAGCATCGGCGAAGGGTTGCGCTTTTTACGGTGTTCTAGGTATATCCGTATATTTCGGACACTGTGCGAAGCAGTGGCACGACCTCATTCCGCCGGCCCCTTTCCACCATCGGGTAATGCGATCCGGGCGCACGTTTGCATGGTGGCACTGTGATACCTCTTGCTTACGAGTCGGAATCCTTAACTATTAGGCCACCACACGGCAATTTTAGACATTGCCATAGCGGGCTGTTATTATGAGGCATATTATCTCTATATTTATTACATGTGAACTGCTAGCACGTATTCCCAATTGAAGTAGTACCAAGAATTATGAGAATACGAGACATCAATTCATATGAATTCTGCTACAGACTTCTGCTTAAGCCTTTAAGCCTTGAGCTCTTTGTACCTCAAAAGGGTTTCCATATATTTGAATAGATATTACCGTTTTCGAGAATTACATACATACTTACTCTCATATCTAACTTGTGTTATAATATACGTAACTTTTGTATTTTTATGACGTAACGACAAAGAAATATAATTTTATGTCAGCAACAGATGAAATCGCAAACACAATCGGTTAAAGTTTCCGCTCGAGGGAAGTCGGAAGAGGAGATATTTCTACTACCTTAAAATGTTCATCATCATCATATATTTAAGAGTATGACTTTATAATCCCCGGCGTTAACTTTTTCCTTCACGTCCTTCCAATATTCGAATCTTGGCCTTCCTCTTCCTCTCTTTCCCAAAACGTTGCCTTCTATTATATCACTCTCAAATTGTTGTCATGTCTTATTAAATGGCATGTCTTAAAATGTTATGTTCAACAAAATCTGAAGAAATGTAGATTTGCAAAACGAAGATTTTATATCATGGAACTACCTTCAACGACAATAACCTTCATTTCATGGGATTTTGTGGTCAAATAGTGCCAGAACTTACCGGTATTAGGAAAGAGGTCCAGCGGCTTCGTGGAAGCGATGCTCGACGCTGTACACGTATTAAGTTGTCAAGTAAACTAAATATTAGTTCAATATTAAGCCACTTAATGCATGTAAACAACGATCTTAGTAATTCAATTCGTTGTTAACTTGTATTAAATGGCTTAATATTAAGTTATAATTTAGTTAATTACTTGACAACTTAATACGTGTAAATCGGGCATTAGTGACTTAGACTTAGCTAACGGCGTATGACGCGTGAATGCTGAAGACCGAATGAAGTGGAGAAGCGAAGAGAAAGAAAAGAGGTCCCTGACAAAAACATTTGGGATGGTGATGATGTTTTCGTAGGATTTAAGGGCTGTGTAATAATTCTGGTGATCACCAATTTCAACACCGCTTGTAAGTAATTTATGGCTTGAAGTATTTCATCTTAGTCCTGGCAAGGGCAACGAAACGCAACAGATTCTGCGTCTTTGACAACTGTGCCAAAAAATTATTATTATTTCTTGGGTTATTTAGGGAAGATGGGTCATTTCGGTATATTGAAAAAACTAAACTCATACAGGGTGTTGGTTCGCCAACAATAATAAATGCATCTGCTCATCAGTTCTGTAAGTAAATATACTAATATTGATTTTTTTGTTACTTATTACTACTTATCTGAACGCACTTGCGCTGTGCTGCAAAACAATGCACTGTGCGGCGCTGAAACAGAAGACTGCCGTATACTGACAGTATAAAATGAGCTAAGATAGGTATGTGCATCTATGGAGACACCAGCTCATCTAATAATGGTTAAGGTCGATACGCTGTCTTGCTGCGGTGCCCTGTCCAGAATATTTTTATATGTAGACGCACCTTAAGCATCGCAGCATACATAGTATCTCCTTATCCTGTGATCGCAGTACAGCACAAATGCGTTCTAGACTTACAATACTCGTACTCAGAGTCTTTTTAAGAAAATACCCTATTGATAAAATTGAAGATAGTAACAGGTAGTTTATTACTAGTTTAATACACGCACATCGACTGGTTTCGGCTTCGTATTATATTCATATTATATTCGTCGTGCGACAGAGATTACGCTTTACTTTACTAAACCGATTTATAGATCGACTACATTCGCCAGCGGTGAGGTACCTAGGCGTTCCGGGGTTGTTTCGCAGCTGAACACCCGCGCGGAGCAGGGAACTATTTTTTTAGAGAAACGTCATCGAGTGACGTTTCGCGCTCCGCACCCCGCCTTCAGCACAGGCGTACCATGAGCTCTTATAGCAGGACCTGAACAGAACTGCCCTGCTTAGAGTGAGACAAGTTTATGTGACACGTATACCTCTGTCTCGTTCTAAGCAAGGCAGTTTTAGGTCCTGTTATAAGAGCTCATGGTAAGCCCCCAGAAACTTCACCCACCGCAGGCGATGTATCAGTTGTGCGGTCGATCTATAGCCGATTTGCATATTTTTCTTATAGTTGTTTAATTAGTACAACAGTAGCAAGTATGAAGGCGTTATATCCAATTGAATTACCTACAGTTTATGTACAAATTTTATCCTTATAAACGATCGTCGCACACGTGAGCATGCCGATGATAGCCGTCCATATCTCCCCTCGGATTCATCCGCACTACGTTGCCGTTATTCAGCAGCTCCGTTGCGTTTGAAGGATCTGTGAAAGAAAATTCATTTTATTATGTATGAAGGTGCCTAATGCGATTATTACACATTCCTAAATTCAGAAACAAATAGCGTAAGAGCAACTCAAAGTGGAAAGTATTTTGCTCATAGAATAAGGTCCATTTTTGTATCACGGATTTTTGCAAAGCGGAGCGACATGTGACATAAGTTATACAAAAATGGACCTTATTCTAAGAGCAATACATTCCACTTTGATTTGCTCTCAGGCTTTTTATTTCTGAATTTAGGAATGTGTAATAAGCACATAAACCTGCCGGTAGGAAGGTGTGGAAAGAGGTCCCGCGCACCCACAAGGCGATGGTTTGACATCGCCGAGTCTGATGCAAGAGCCAACGGCTTGACTCGGGCCAATCGGAACGGAATAATCCTCCATGATGTCTATGGGTGTTTTCTCACGATTTTGTACTTTAAGCCATGGTGATTGTGAACAGATGTATAAATGTGGAAGACGCGAAAGAGGTGTGTCAGGATCATCGCTCTATAGTCTCTGCTTAACTCTATGGGATACGGGCACCGGGCGTGAGTGTGTGTGTATGTATTAACCGTTAGAAGCGCTGATATCGGTTTGTTTTTGTGGTGCATCGTAGCGGCAGATATTTGTACTGATAAATACCTAATAATAGAATACGCCAATTAAAGACAAAAATGAAGTGAAATAACAAATCTAACTAAATTTTACGATATTCATCAAAATATGAGCGTAAATATCATGAATAAGGCCAAACGTGGATTGACATAATCATCAAACGTTAATCGATATGGTAAGTTTAGCTGGCCATTTCACGAAATACAATCGTTTCATGAAATAAAACCATTTTACGAAAGGTCGGCGACATCATGAAGTCGTCAATTATAAAATGGCTAAGACATGTATGACTATGTACCATACTTAACAGATGTATGATAACAGTTTTTGAGTAATTATGTAACACACGATACAAAACAATGGGTAAAAGTAAAACATGGCTTCGTATTACGTCGCAATGATTCTTGGGAATTAAATTTTCTGGCGCCGCCCGCCGACTCATATAAAACAGCAACCTATAATTTAGTTTTTTTTAATTAATCAATAATAATAATATAACATTTATTTCAGAAAATTAAATTCCATAGCACAATAAATTAAAAATATCCTCGCAATACAATTAAGCAATAATCGTAACAGTAGTTTAATATTTAAAAGTCATTAATTCAAAATGTACTAATATTAATGTCAGTTCAATTATCATTCAATTATCACAATGTCAATTTCTAAAACTGTTTATTAATATTTCCGCTCCTGAGTCACAGGTGGCGTATGAAGCGACATCCAGTACCCCATGAACAGTCATCATTTACGTTTCATACATTATTGGACCAAAAATCTAAAAGTTTCGCCCAGAAGAATAAAACATTTTCCGATAGAGCAAACATTTACTAAAAGTTATTACTACGCCAGATCTGTACGGATATTATAGAATATGGGCTATTAGAACAACCATATTCAGTACTGTACCTACGCCCAGTAGTAAGTAGTGATGGTACTGGGCGAAGAGGTTTAGTGTCATAATAAAAATGTTAGGAATTGTATAAGTATACTTTATCCGTTTATTACATTATTTAATTCTGGTAGGCACTTTCAGCGTCTTTTGCTAAAATGAATGATACCCATCCATTTTTATGTGTAAGAAACGTGAAAAAACGCGTTGTCCCGTATTTCATATTACCTGTAAAATCAACACATAGGGGTCACCCTAACCTGCTGTTTTGGTCATGTTGGTCACCCTAACTTTCAGTCACGTCCGAATAAGCTACCAAAGGACAAACGCAGGGCCGCGTAATATTGTGGATAGACTAATAAAATTTTAAAGGTCTTAAATACATTAGGTCAACCCATTTCGAATGATACTTTAATTATTCATGTGAAAAGGAATAAATTAGACTCTTTAACTCCGTGAGAGAAGGAAAAGGCCCAGAAACAATTTAACCTAAACCTAATTTAAAGTTTGTCACTATACGGCAACGGAGGGGGTTATTCTCAAACCCGTGTTTCGATTCGATCCGATCAAACTCCAGTTTATTAATTTATATAGGTATTCATAGATCAATTTTGCCATTGTGTAAATTTGAATTAAAATTTATATTTATTTTCACGATCTCTTTTTTTTAGATAAATGATCAATGTAATATTATTTTGTAAACTGTAAAAGAGTCGCGCCGTGTCCAATAGTATATTATAAAGAGTTAAGATTTTATTGGATGTTTGTTTGTTTGTAGGTACTCGATAAACTCAAAAACCACGGAACCGATTTTAGAAATTCTTTCACCAACAGATAGATACATTATCAGCGAGTAATATAGGCATTTTATCTGCAAATAAATTAGAGATATCCTAGGAAAATTTAAATAAAATACCCCTAGGTATCAAAACTTTGCATGTTCGCGCAACCCCCCAACCCCTTACACTCGTGGGTGTCGTACAAAGCGACTAATGTTTTCCGAGGCAGAAGATCTAAGAGTCTTCGTAGGCTGTGAAATGGGCAGCAGCGTTTTCCATTGTTATATTTATAACACTGCGATCTCCAACCCGCCTGTCAAGCGTGGAGATTATGGCAATAACCTCCCCTTTCGTAGGAGAGGCCCTAAGTCCTGTAGTGGACTGTTATGGGCTGTGATGATGATGATGATGTTGACTACCATCTGACCTCCATGTCCCTGCTACCAGGGGAACCTGACCAGATTAGATCATTGTTACACATTCAGTTGGGCCTGAAAGTGCATGTTTTATCACGGTGTTTTGTCTAACCGCAAGAACATCGGTTAGTGTTTAACTGGTACTCTACTACTCGTACATAGTTCAGAAAAGAGTCACTGACTACTGTAACAAAGAGTACTGTAACACTGGGGGATTCAAGACTCTAAATAAAAATGGTAAATGCTTAATTGAAACTCTATTCACGAAAGTATATCTAAGAATGATACAAAATACATAGGATACCTTACATCTAATTCAAATGGAACACATTTGAATTCTTACTTAGCCAGTGCTGTGAGCTCATAGAGACAGGCTAAGGATAGCGGTAGTGGGTTCCGAACCCGGTGCTCCTCGCTTACGAGTCGAATACCTTTACCACCAGGATCAATAATTATTCCTAATAGTATTATTCATTTATGACAAATAATATTCCTTTTGATATTTCATTCACATGTTTGAATTCAATTCAATTAAAGTCAAAATTATAAAATAACATATTCAATGTTTCAAGCGCATTGCTATGGCTGAGGGTGATGTCAAAGCTGCGAAGTTCCAGGAAACCGGAAATTACTCCGTTTCTGATAATTACAGTAAACCAATTTTCTACGAAGTGAAGCAAACTATGACAATTATCGTAGTGAATAAAGTTTAATGAAGAAATAATACCGATTTCAAATGAAAACTTTATTGAGGAGAGAAAGAGACCGAAAAATTAAATATCTACTCCAAATATGTTAAAGTGTTCCGAAAGTAAATGAATCTGTAAAATGTAAAAACTGTAGTAAGCTAAAAATTTAAAGAAAACAACAGAAAGACTTGACGAAGAGAGAAATAGATTATTCTCTGTGTAACACAAATAATACGGATATAAGACCAGAGGCAGCGACATCACAAGTAGATATATAGTCTAAAAAGTTCATTGCAGGAAACTCAAAACAATCTCATTTGACGATAATAGTGTTAATAGTGGCAGACCAACAAGGAAGAGAGTTTATTAGAATGAATTACAATAAATCACGCCAAAGAACAAAATACTTTCTGTTAAACCTAAGCTTTTCAAATTATAGAGAAATATTACATTCACATCATACACAGTTTCCTTTTAAAGACAATTTTCATTTGGAACATATTACAATGAGGAACATATTATAGATCAACGAACGAGAAAAATGCGATTCTTTTTTAAAGTAATAAGTAATAAATAATAATAATAATAAGGATGCATCAGAACATAGCATGGTTATTAAGCAAAAATGAGTTATTAGAAATAACTATACAAGAATTAGTACTATGTTGGTCGGAAACCTTTGTTAAAACAAGCCATGAACTAAATATTCAATTAAAAGAAAATTGTAAGAAAGCTTAATCAAGAAACAAACGATGACAAATTGTGATCAGTCAGAGTATTTGTCAAGACTAATAAAACGAGCCCAAACTTGATTGGTTTACCATACGTAGTTTAGGAGTTCCTATAGGCACCTTCAGCTCGATGGCAACACAACATTCCATTGCCACCGAACTTACATGATTGTGCAAAATTACAGGTCAATCATTTGAAACTAAATAAAGCTAGTAAAAAAACCAAATACATTGGCAAAATGAAATAAATGACTGCCATAATTTATTCTCGTGACAAATGGAGCAAGAGTATCTATGCGAGAAAACAATTCGGCAGCGAATTTAACGAAATCTGCACATGTAGGTGAAGATTGAGATCAGACATCAGTTAGATGGATACCCATTAGAGAGATAGATGATATGGGTGTTAAGAAAGTTCAATAACCATCAGGGGTTGCTGAACTCGAAGAATAAATTACGGCCACAATAAGAAGTCGTTGGAAGGGATACAACGCCTAATGTACGGGGATATTGGTTTTCGTGTTAAACGATAGGGGGATCTTGCTCCAAATTCCACTCCGAGTTTATTTACACTACGTGACCAAGTTAGTGTTCAATTTCGTAGGTTAATGGAATCGTTGTATGGCGAAGTAAAACTAAATAGCGTGAATGAATTGTATATCCTACAACCCACTTCCTACTAAAATAAATAATCATCTTGGCGTCCCGGTTGTGCTCTCGCGCACGTGGGCCCGGGGTCCGCCATGACCATGATCCAGGATTTGGCAGTCCCATTTCCCACCGTCCTACAGATCTATATACATACATAATTTATATAAAAAAGTCGCTTCTCGCCTTCTGTCCCTATGTATCTATGTACATATTTATGTATGTATCTAAGTACGCTTAAGTCTCAAACTACTCGTTTGTAAAGGAAGTGATGGCAAAAATTGCCCCTGAATAAACGCAATAGCAAAGAGTCCGATAGCCATTCGAACCAAAAACACACGAGCCCAATATCCTTGGATTTAATAAGAAAATCCTATTAATATTTTTACAAGTGAATACATAACGAGAGACCATTCCACTAAAAAGAAATACTCCAGGCGAAACCAAAAACATAAGCAAAAAGTAAATAGTAAATGATCAGTAGATCGTAGTTCGGCCCACATATTTCTCTCGTACATGTTTCTATAAAAAATCTCTCAACTTCTAGGAAATAATGATGAACCACCAAAGCCAGAAGGGCTTAACCCGAGAATAACACAAATCCCAGAAAATAAAAGCATACATCTTAAATGTGCATAATATGTAAGATGCGAATACTGAAATAGAAATAAATTAATACAACGAGCTGAACCGTTGCTTAACATAAGAAATCCTAACAGCAGTAAGTACGGTTTTCAAGCCATACTGCGTAGAAGTCAGCGGCTATACTGTCTAGAATTCGGGACAGCCCTAATAGTATCCTGAAATCCATAGGCGAAAGGTTTGATTCGCCCATCGTTAGACAATTCGTCACGCGGGTAATAAGACACACTATATAAATGTTTTTTTTTTACTGCTCTCAGTCTAATGCCTGAGGGTTTCAACAGTACCTCCAAGCAGGCCGCAAGCTTATTTGCCACCTTAGTGGTATGAAAAAAAAGCCTACGTATTATACCTTAATTTTATAAAATTGTATCGCATTACGAAATAGTGGTGTAAGATAATATTATGTTACTAACGTGTTTTTAGATTCTGTCATGATTTATTATTAAAATATTTAACCATTGCTAAACCCTACTACAAAAAATATTACTTGCTACTCATCATGTACATACACACACGACTTATCCCTATGCGTATTTTGTTAACACAGTGTCAGGCACCCCATTCATTTCATTCTTACTACGGTTACATGAGGCGGAAATGACAGCAACGCGAGAAAAAACATGCAACACGGATGATTATTCCACAAAGTTATTTGTATGCCGTATATGACGTCGCACGGAAACAAATTTAAAATTCATATGCCTCCCGTGATATATATAGGCATGGTACAAGGATATAACACCGAATACAGTTTTAGTATTCCTTTTTTGACGTGTAAAAAATAATGTTTTATAGACCCAATATTATAGAAAAATGGTATTTACATCAATGTTGATCATTTTGGCATTAATGTCCCGGATATGCTCTCGCGCACGTGGGTCCGCCTTGGTCATGATCAGGCAACCTATCCCTACCCTATCTCTACCCTACATCTACTCTACGCCTAACCCACATCTATTTTACCCATACCTACCCTTTTTTTTCTTGCTTATAAAACTTTATCTTAAATCACTTTGTCTATTGTTAAAAACAGCATTAATATCAGTTGCGCACTTTAAAAGATGTAAGCGTAATAGATGCGGAAAGCGACTTTGTTTTATGCTATGTATAGATTTACACTAACGTTTTACAATATGTAAGAAGTTTCTCATCGCTCGCTCTACTACCGACGAAAGAAACTCCTTATTCCGTAAAGTGGACAGGCCCTTCTTTTAATTCCTGTGGCGATAACAAGCCATGTGCCGCTTCGCAATATTGTGTGCTATGAATGCTTGAGAATTATAGTTTTTATGCTGGTTCTCTTTGGGCACATCCGTTGGCCATTATCTGTTACAGTCACGTTTATGTTTATACACGCACTAGCTTTTTATTCACGACGGACAGAACGGAACGAAGGCGGTAGATGCGTTAGGGACTAATCACAAACGCTAAACCTCTAAAGGTTGTGTGTTTGTATGTCTATAACCATTTTCCTTAAAAATTACTGGGCCGATTTCTTTGCAGTTTTTTTTCAATCAAAAGGCATGTTCTTAGACTGCTCTGAAATATATATTTTTTGACATATCTATAAATATTAATCTGTACCCAATATGTAGTTTCAATGAAAGTCAAACTTATGAAAATCCAAATTTTATTTAGTTCTGCCATATTGCCATATTGTCATATTTATTCCACGGGATTGGGAATAGCAACCTTCGATTTTTCGAGTGACCGTGTCACTTGTTTAAAAAATATATTTAATCCTTTTTGTCCTACACAATTTTTAGCCGTAGTGGGTTTTCTCAAAATTTTAAATGTTGTTTTTTGTATGCCTGCAGACAAAGATCTATAGCTCGAAACAGAGCAAGTTGGAGATTGCTGCAAAGGGCTAGGCCCCCTTAATTATATTAATAATAATGCCTGCGGTTGCGTCCGCGTAAAATTCGGTTACATGGCACAACATTTATTTCGCTTCCTAAATGGAAGCGTCATCTCCACATTAATTTATTTCTCATAAATTAATGTGTCTCATAAGTTAATTTATATCTCATACATGTTTCCATACACACAGCCAAAAAATGTGTAAATTACGAGACCATTAATGACTTTAACGATAGCTTCACTTGTGTGATCTATTTCGAATTTTTTTACTCTCGTAACACACAGCAGGTTGACTAGAAGATATCTCTTTCAGCGATAATTCCACCTTTGTACAACTATTTCTATTGTAACATTACTGCAATTTCTATTGTGAACAATAAAGAATATATATAAGGCCTGAGTGAACAGGCGGTATCTAGGCAGCCATGCTCTATCATCTAAGGAAAACTTATAGTAATAAACTCCTAATTAATTAAAAATCTTGCTCTAGGAGCTCCTTTCGAAGTATTTGCTGAGAAATCTTATACCTAAATCTTTTTATTTTAAATGTCTTTGAATTTCCTTGGAATATCTCGTAGTTGTTGGTGTGTCTGAGTTTCTAGTGGATAATAATCCTACAGTCTAAATGAATCATACCGAAATCAAAGATAGATAGATAGATAAAAAGTTTATTCCGAATCACAAATCATAACAGAAATACGTTTTAACCGTTGCGTAAAACGATCCTTAACAAAGAACATTTGCTTCATTTATACTGTAGGTTCAAGCGGTCAAAAACCGGTGAAAAAAGGATGAACCCAGAGTAACGAGATACTCAGGGCAGGGATGAACCCAAAATATCCAGATCTGGATAAATCCAGATATCAAATTACAGTTTCAAGCCCTGAAATAAGACCTCCTACGGCTATTTATACATCACGGCCGAAGAAATTGGGAACGTTACTTCCTTACTAAGTACGAAATACTAGAAGCGAACATAAGTAATACAATGCTAACATTGGCAATATAGAATCGAGGCTTACCAATGCTGATGGTCACGTCGTTATGAGCCGTGGAACTCATCCGAGTTTTTCTCAAGATTTGAATTGGTGAGTAGAACAACTTTTATTACATTACTTTCATTATAATTACATTTTTTAAAACATGTGATATTATTAAATTAGTTACGTGTTAAATGTATAAAACCCTAAAAAATAAACAGAAATTCGTATATCCAAGAAATTGCGGAAAGCTGGTCAGATTCCACCCGTAGTATTTTTATAGGAAATGAGTGCAAACAATTTGTGAGTTCAGACGAGATTCTTATTTGTAAAGAAAACGACTTCACGAGTAGGTTTTCAAACCGCGTGTCACGGTGAGAATTGTTTTCCATTTTTATCTGAACAAAGGAAATGATTTACGCGAGCATAATGGCTTTGTTTTCATATGCCGTTTTGTAGGGCTCATAGATTTTAAGTGCTTTTGTGGAAAAATATGGAATTTCATTACCAACAAAACTAAATGTGAAATACATTTTTAAATGTTTGCCCGCATAGAACTTCAAGGGTCATTATTAATTGAAGCTGCAATTAACACGATATGTAGATCTTGATGAGTACTATCATTCCTCTATAGGAACTAGAGTTCTAGGGCCAATAGTTTCAGAGTTATTTATAATGTTATGTTATGTTTTAAGTTTGTCAACTGTCATCTGAAATGTAGATCTCGACGAGTACCTATTGTATGGTGTCGCACTTCAGTGATTCGAACTTATGTCGCACTTAGAGTACCTATTCGACTTCAGTGGTGTTGAACTATGCAATACTGTGGCGTTGCGCTTCCGTGATTCGCTCTTCCGTAGTTCGAGCCTAAGTTATAAGTTCTAATTATAACGCTACAGAGACTACTACTACTAAAGCCGAGTTATTGGCTAGAATGAATCCGTCAGGTTACGGTGAGGCCACAACACTGCGGCACTACGACGCATCGTAGATATTTACGACGTCGTACAATGCATCGCGGAATTATCCGATGCTCTGCAGTACCATGCCAATCTGCGATGCGACGCGCTACCGCTCAGTCCGTGTCCACACTTCGAACAGGCACATATTTTAGAACAAGATAACTGGGCCCACTGAAAACCAGTGCTGTGGCTCGCGTCAAGCGGCCACAACATTATGCTTAGGAGGGTCCACTTACGCTGGATATCCACGAACAATGCCACTGGGACCCTAATTATTGTTATTTACACTCACATACGCGCACGCACACACACTAGATTTTTGCCCTTTTAACAATTTTTTTAATGTTGCTAAATGTTATCTCTATATCAATGCTCAATGTTAAATTGTATAATATATCCATACAACCTAGGATCCGGAGTGGGGCCTGGTGGCTGTAGTACAGATCGCGAATCTAGTTCGGTCTCCAGGCTCTCACTACATATTAAGTACCTAATGTAATAATGTACCTACCTATGTAATGTTACAAATGTTGTGAGAGAAATAAATAAATATTATTATATTATTATTATTATTATTATTGTCACGGTGTTCTTACTAAGTGCTTACTTAATTTTTTCATGTTATTGTCATCATCACAGCCCGTAACAGTCCACTGCAGGACTTAGGGCCTCTCCCACGAAAGGGGGGTTATTGCCATAATCTCCACGCCTGGCAGGTGGGTTGGAGATCGCAGTGTTTAAATATAACAATGGAAAATGCTGCTGCCCATTTTCCAGACTACGGAGACTCTTGATCTTTTGCCTCGAAAACATTAGTCGCCTTGTACGACACCCATGACTGAAGGGGTTGGTGCTATTCTACTCTGCCGGACACCACACGGCCAATGTTATTGTAATGTAAAATTATTGTGTCGTGGCGTCCATGTCTCTTGCACGCAGTACTTCATCCCTACCTACCCTTTTTTTCTTGCTTATGAACCTTCCTCATTAACCATTCTATCTATTGTTGAAAACCGCATTAAAACCCGTTGCGTAGTTTAAAAGATCTAAGCGTACATCGATACTAACGGCATAGATACTCGTACCAAAGCCGGCATGCGACTTTATACTATGTAGGTATAGATTTGGTCTGAGGCTTAACCATTGTGAATCCTTTGGTACATAAGGAATAAATGGATCCGTGGGCTTTGGATTTTAATTGGCAATTCATTCTCTGGGCGAAAATTGGAAACCGTAAAAATAAGGGCACCGACCTTTTATCAACGACTCTCAATTAACAGAACAGAACCCATCGAGTTTGGGCTCGTTTGATTAGTTTTGACAGTACTCTGACTGATAATAGAAAACGCGTGATAAAAGCTTGCCATGAATAAACATTTACCATTTGAACTTGTTTACAGTTTGTATGTATGGGTCAAATATTGCATGACTAATTTGACCCACTTCCCGTCGTTCGATTTAGCTGGTATTTGGTATACCTGTGTAACTTGATTGACAATGCATTTATATGGTACGATGGAGCTAGTCTGATGAAGGTGGAAGGTGGTAATAGGAACTAACAAACGCTAGATAACGCCGTCGTGTTTGGGCTCTTTGGAATGGTCTTGGTGAGTATTATACCCCTAGATAACATTCAAGGTCTGATGATTACGACGGAAGGTGGTCATAGGAACTACTGAACGCAACAACATAACTCCATCGTATTTGTGTTTTTTGGAATGACCTTGACGAGTAAATACCTTTATATACCCCTACGATATTAGAATAAAAGCTGAGCGATAAAAACTTGTTATGAAAAAATGTTTATCATTTGAAAAGTTATTTACAGTTTGTATGTAACTATGTATGTTCGGGTTTTGACCCGAACAGGAACGGGAAGTGGGTCAAATTAGGTTCGCAATATTTGTATTGCAAGCCTAATTTTACCCAGTTCAAAGTGGTACAGTGGAAAGTGGTAATAGGAACTAACCAACGGAAGAAGATAACCTCATCGTGTTTGGGCTCTTTGGAATGGTCTTGATAAATACTGTACCCCTAGGTGGTCGAAGGTGACGGAAGGTGGTCATAGGCACTGGATAAACCTATCGAGTTTGAACTCCTATGATTTGCATTGAGAAGCAGGTACTCCGGCCGATCTTAGAAGATATCCAGAAGGCGTACAAAACTTGTTCTAAAGAAAGGTTCAGTTGATAACTTAATAAAACAATAAATTTGAGCACTGAATCGCAAGTAAAAATGTCATGTTACCACGGGCGCCTACGGGCATCGTAAAGCCTGCATTTCGGAAGGCACGTTATCTAGCGCCCAAGTAAACGATTTCGCAATAACGTATCACCGTAGGCGAAAGAATGGTCATTGCAAACGGCGTCTATAAAGAATAATGTCGCCATATCTCACGCAATAAGCCACAGTCCACGCGAAATGGGAATTTATTTGCCACCTCTCGATGTTACTAGACGACCCGGCGTGGATCGGAATTTCGGTGTATGATGAATAATAACATACATGCTTTTAGAACGCAATGTATTCGCAGGCACGTTCATACGCGGGGGTGGCTCTTAGAGGGGTAAATGTCAAGCTACATTGTACTGGGCGCCTAAGCTTCAAAATTGCGACCTAACCGACTGAAAAACGCCTACATCTAGGTATACATAGTATTAAGCAAAGTCGCTTCCCGCCGTCTGTGTGTATAGACCCAACCGATGTGTACTCGTATGTGGCATCTGTATGTTTGTATTTATGTATGTACCTACGTATGTACGCTTAGATCTTTTAAACTACGCTATGGATTTTAATGCGGTTTTCAATAATATATAGTTCAACAGGAAGGTTTATAAGCAAGAAAAAAGGGTAGGTAGGGGTTAAGTAGGTGTACGTGAGTGAAGTCGCAATGGGACCTCTATGATATACATAATACAGAAATATTACCTAAACCGCTGACCGGATTTTAATGATACAACGCCACGGATACACAGATACATACGTCAAACTTAAAAAATCCCTCTTTTTGGTCTGGCGGTAAAATACAAGGATCGATTCTACTCCTTAAACTGGATGTAAAGTCAGAAACACAAAAAATATACTTTTACACCACTAATGCCAAACGTTGATGGTTTTGGTGTATACGACTTAAGTACTTCGTTTATTTTGTTCTTTTGTTCCTACTTTTGACCTATGCTTACACAACTAAAAACAAAAGAAATCACCTGGCTATATGTTTTATTGTTTTGTATTTATGTTGTTTGTGTATTTATAAATATGGGCCTCAGTTGCCTGAAATAAATGAATAAATAAATAAATAAATAATAAATAAATAAATAAATCTGCCGAAGAACTGATATAACCGCGGTCGTAAACGGGTTATATAGTGGAGACCGCGACTCGGCAAGCATTATGTGGGGCACCCTCCGGCCAGGCGGTATGACGAGCCAACATTTCCGATGGATGCTGGATGCGGCAAGCCCAGGACTGGGTGCATTTATGCTCCTTGTTTGAGGCTTTTGTCCAGCAGTGGACAAGTATCTAATACGTAGGCTGATGATGAAGATAAAGTCGTTGACCAAGAAGTTATTTTAAGGCAAAAGTTGTTCCATTATAGAAGTAGAATTAATCCTTGTATTGGAAGACCCATGCCTAGAAAGCATCCTGTAGATGTAAGGAATACAGTTGAGAGAACATCAAGTTAAACACTTTGACTAATTCCAAACATAGGTGTGGAGTGTAGCGTATTATTCGAAGTGAAATGCGTGAACGTTTGGGTTTTAGGAGGTATCCTATCACTTGACAAAAACAAATTGACTACAAAGTATTCATTATAAAAATAAGTTCTCAAAAGAAAAATATTTATTTATTACATTCGTTCAGGCCATTCTAAGGAGCCCAAACACGATGGTGTTATGTTGTTGCTTTCGTTAGTTCCTATGTCCACTTTCCGACTTCATCATCAGACTAGCTTCATGGTATCATATCAATGCATTGTCATCGGAGTTACAAAGATATACCAAATTTCAGCTCAATTAAACGCCGGGAAGTGGGTCAAATTAGGCTTGCAAGATTACAGGACATACAAGTGAAGTTAAATAAAAGCTTGTAATAACGTTTAACAAATTACGCATCATAAATTAATATCTATACAAGTTCTCAATGAGGAGTTTTCCAGTAGGTATTGGTTTCAAAAAGCATCAATAGGTGGCGCTTCTACAATTTTGGTAATTTTACCAAAAGGTTCAACGAAATGTATTAAAATACAAACCTTTCATATTTGTATTACGTCCATTATTGATCCTAGTGTCCATGAAACGAATTATCTCAGTCAAATTGATGTTTGTTTTGTTTGTAATAATTTATTACAACCTCTAAAATGGTTGAAAACTATTGATAAATACAATATTATCCAATACAACATACCCAGTGTTTATATCCTCTTTGCAAAGAACCTCTTTCAAGCGAATATGATTACCAAAATTGTCGGGGCGCCATCTAGGGAGTGGTTAGGAATGCTTTAGATACCTATTGGAAAACTGCTCATTGAAAAATATTTTTTCATAGCATAGATTTTTTCAAGCTTTATGCCGTAAGGTGACCGTTCATTGTGCAGGGAATTATGGAATGGAACTTTGTCGATTAAAGGATCACTCAGGTTACACCGAGCCAGGTACGAGCCGTGTCTCGGCCGTAGCTCGGTCAACTAATATTCCACATACATATTTTGTATGGACACACTCATGCCATACCGAGTTGTCACCGAAGACTTTTCTATCGGGCGAAAGGTGGCCGATAGTTTAGTTCGAAGGCAATCATAAAGTCCATGAAACTTATTTATCGGTAAATACTGAATCGTTGTCTAGTTTATTTTTAAATTTTAGGTATTTTATTATAGTGTGCGCACTTGCATCGATTTTCATACTAATTGAGCGAGAGCCCCCGGGGGCTGCAGGCTTAGTATTAGATAGTACGCCGATAGTTAAATTTGATGGGCTTCCCATCAAACTTATTTACCTATACTGAATCGTTATAGTGTGCGCACGATTCATAACGATTAACAGCCGACTAAATTATCGGCCGGCAGAAAGTTTGCAGTCTGCTGGAGCTATATCGGTATGTCGCCCGAGAACTATCATTTCGATTTACTTAGACAAGGTTCTATCCCATTCAGATCCTGCGCTGATAGGCAATATCTTGAAATATGTATTTGAATATAAATATATATATATATATATAAATAAAAATATTCGTGTACAAATTCACACAGCGCCATCTAGCCCCAAACTAAGCAAAGCTTGTACTATGGGGTGCTAGATAACTGATATACTACTTAAATAATTATTTTTAAATACTTACTTATTATACATAGAACACCCAGACCCGTAACAGAAATTCAAATTCATCATTTCAATTTCTGCCCGGCCGGGAATCGAACCCGGGACCTCTTGCGTGGCATGTTGACCATTGAACCACTCAGGTCGTCAAAATGCAGCTGACTTACCATCATGAGGAGGCAGCGACCGGGAGTTGTGACTCCTTTTGCGCGAATGTCATGCTCTGCTGAACGAAGAGGCGTAGTGTCTCTGGCTGACTGTAACAAAGTAATAAAAATACATTGGTAAAAGTATTTTCCAGGATTCTTACTAAAGTTTATAATTCGTTTCACAATTAAACACCTATAGGTATGCATATTACTAGTGGAACCGGCGCTACTTTGTTTGCATACACCTACTTTACCCCTATCTACCCTTCTTTTGCTTATACACCTTCCTCTTGAATCACTCAATCTTTTTTTTTTATGTCGTACGGTAGGTAAACAGGCAAGCGGGCCACCTGATGGAAAGTGGTCACCACTGCCTATAGACATTAGCAACACCAACAGTAGCGCTAATGCGTTGCCGACCTCTATAACACGTTGCTCTGGCAGCAAAAAGGCAAATGCCACTCCACTGCCAAAGTCACGGTTCCCACCCCATGGAGCACTGTAAACCTTACTTACCGGCAGAAACACAATACGATAACAAAAAGAGTATTATTTAGTTGCAAAATTCTGTAAGGTGGAGGTATTTCCCCAGACGGGCGGCTCCAATCGAAATAACCTGCTATGCCCTATCTATTGATAAAATCTGCATTTAAAATCCGATGCGTAGTATAAAAGATCTAAACGTATATAGATACACACAAAAATACATAGGGAGAGACGGCGGGAAGCGATTTTGTTTTATACTATGTAGCATTATGGATGTTGGCAGTAGAGCGCCACAAACTGGGGGCTTACCATGAGCTTGTTATATTATATGGTACTAGCAGCCGCCCCGGCTTCGCACGGGTACCACTACGGATACACGGGTATATAGCCTATGTCACCCGGGGATAGTGTAGCTTCCCAACGGTGAAATAATTTTTGAAATCAGTCCATTAGTTTCGAAGCCTATTCAATACAAACAAACAAAAAATCAAACCTTTCCTCTTTATAATATTATAGCGGCCCGCCCCGGCTTCGCACGGGTACCACTACGGGTACACGGGTTACACACGACCGCTGCGTAAGGAGCCGACCGCGCGAGTGAGCCGCGCGGCACTTTATTTCTTGACATTGACTCCCCTCCCGTGCTGCCTAGATAGCCGAGCGGACTGAGCGGCGAACACGCGACTTTTGTCTAATATTTACATTTTTAAACTCGTGATATCTTTCGAATGGAATGTCCAATTTAAATAATTTAAAAACTATTTTATAGGTAGTTAAATGGTCTTGACCATAAAATAATTTATTTGGATAAGGATTAATATAAACACATAAATAGCATGGTTTGAATTTGGTTAGCATTTTAATTAATGTTTAAAATGAAAAAAGTTGTTGTGGTGACATAACTACAATAGTTGGACATATGCTACCGCGGAGTTTTTTGTAGACATTATGATGTTCTTCAATATTGTTGTACATTATTTTGTTCGTTCGCTAATAGTTTCGGCAGCGCATTCGACGAAAGACATTTTAAGACTCATTTTTCTACACCTTCGGTTACATTGTTCAAATTTTACCAAGGATCCCTAATTTTTTTCAAAATGAAATGTAGCCTATGTCAAATTGGAAGAATGTAGCATTCTATTGGTGAAAGAATTTTTTAAATCGGCCCAGTACTTTTTGAGCCTATTCATTACAAACATACAAACATACAAAAATAGGTACAAATCTTTCCTCTTTATAATATTAGTGTAGATTATAGAGTATTTTTAATTGTTATTTGATTGTGAAACTATCGTAATTAATAATAAATAACATTGCCAAATAAATAGAAAAACATTTCTGAACGAACGTAAGATATTCCTAAACGATGTTAAATCTTGAAGTACATTCAGTACTTATTAACTAAAATTTAGGTTTCTTAACATGTAATTTATCTTATAATTATTAAAAATAGTTTTAAGAGCTATTTTGATGTTTTTGGTTTGTATCTTTGCACAATATTTCATAGTTAATTATAATTATTTAACGTGCATGAAGGTGTGCGGTGCCGCCACCTCAAAGAATAGCACCACCCCATCTCTTCCCGTGGGCGTCGTAAGAGGCGACTTAGGGACAAATCCGAAAGGTGGGCAGCAGCATCTTTCTGGGTAGATTTACATCAACTGCACTGCGATCTCCAACCCGCCTGCCAAGCGTGGAGATTATGGCAATGACCTCCCCGTTCGTGGGAGAGGCTCGAAGTCCTGCAGTGGACTGTTATGGGCTGTGATGATGATGATGATTTAACGTGCTGTCATTGGTTTAAATGTAGTCGATTTCCGTTCATATGTTGGCTATATAAACACAGTCGAGAGACTGGGAGGGGCTTTTTGCTCCAGATCCGGCACAGAGTTAAGTACAAAC
The DNA here is from genome assembly GCA_905147135.1 of Blastobasis lacticolella. NCBI lineage: Eukaryota > Metazoa > Arthropoda > Insecta > Lepidoptera > Blastobasidae > Blastobasis > Blastobasis lacticolella. The sequence goes on from LR990040.1 coordinate 22,556,215, forward strand.
TTGCATTGTTTTATTGTTGCTTTATATTTTGTCTTAGTTTAATTTATTTAATCGGTTATTTATTGAATCGTACGTAATACCAGTGTCCCATTTTTAAGGGATAAATAAGTATATTGCCATATTTTATTATGTCCATAATATATTGTTATATTTCCCATGTAACATTGTTTGCTAGCCGTGTGGTGACCGGTAGAGTAGAATAGCACCAACCCCTTACACTCGTGGGTGTCGTACAAGGCGACTAACGTTTAGAGGCAAAATATCTAGTCTCCATAAACTGGAAAATGGGCAGCAGCGTTTTTCATTGTTATGTTTGCAACACTGCGATCTCCAATCCGCCTGCGAAGCGTGGAGATTATGGCAATAACCTCCCCTTTTGCGGGAGAGGCCCAAAGTCCTGTAGTGGACTGTTATGGGCTGTGATGATGATTGTTTGCTATGATTGCCTATCCTATAATATAATAACTTATCTAATTTGATCTAATCTGTGTGTTTAAATATGCTTTACCTTTCCTTAATAAATAGCTATTTATATTTTACTAATGTGCCCTATTTTTATTTCATTTAGCTTTCCACTCTGTTTTCGATAAAATACTAGGCCACCATAATTAATATATTCTAAATGCTTAAATTCACAACCAATATCTGTACACTCTATAAACCCCATTCTAACAAGCTCTTATAGCAGGACCTACACAGAACTGCCCAGTTTAGAACGAGACAAGCTTATGTGACACGAATAGCGCTGTCTCGTTATGTTTAGATCCTGCTATAAGAGCTCATGGTAAGCCCCCTGGAACCAAGTGCCACCATTTTGAAATGTCATTTTGTTGTCAACTACAGTGCCGCCAACATAGTAATTTCGATTTCATAAACAGTTGTATGGAATCGAAATTCCAACGCTTGTGCCCGTTTTTTGAACAGGAGTACATAATACCTTGGAAGCGAGTAAAATCCGCGGGTGACTGCTGGGTATTATAAAAATAAAATAATAATAATCTTGACATGTCCCGGTTGTGTTCGAGAGCATGAGGGCCTAGGCCTGGGGTCTGCCTTAACCATGATCCAGGTTTGGGCAAATCAGGTAATTACAAGTGTAGAGACTGCCATTTGATTTCCGTGACCCTGATTCCTGACGAACCTGACCAAATTGGATCATGGTTACACATTCCGTCGCCTGATTTTGCAGGTTTCATTACGATGTTTTCTCTGCCGTTACGGCATCGGTTAGTATTCAACAAATTTACATAACTCAATGGTACATGGCCGCAGTGCGATTCGAACCCGGTACCTCTCGCTTACGAGTAGAATATCTTAACCACTAGGCTACCAACGCTCCTCCTGCTGGTAATTGTAGGTAGATCAAATTAATATAATTTGACAACGAGCGTGTACGCGTGGGATATTATATCCTTAATTCTCTTCACAAATGTTGTTGGAAAGTCACATTCATAATCCATTCCCACACAGCAACTTTACAAAAGACCTAACTTGTACTCATTATTTTTCATGTCATGCTAAAAAAGAAAATGTAGGTTATGAAAGGTTCATTCCTGCTTTTTGTGGCTTTATTGGATAAACTAGCGGCCCGCCCCGGCTTCGCACGGGTAGTAAACCTTAACAAATTATACACCTGAACCTTCGTCATGAATCACGTTGTCTAAAACCGCACTATGTAGTCTGTGTGTGAGTACCGCATGAAAATCCGTTTAGTAGTTCTTGAGTTTATCGCGTACAGACTGACAGTAAGACACGCCGTGGGACTTCGTGTTTATAATATGAAGTAATTATATTATACTTAAGTATGTACTGAGTAGTGTCCCGTTACAAACAGGACACCATATTACGATCACAAAAGTTCCAACCGTCTCCTCAACCATTTTAGAGGGAAGGGGGCGACCCGGCTCCTGACGGCCGTATTTCTTGACATTGACTCCCCTCCCGTATGTATCCCGTGCTGCCTAGATAGCCGAGCGGACTGAGCGGCGAACACGCGACTTTTTTCTAATATTCACATTTTTAAACTCGTGATATCTTTCGAATGGAATGTCTGAATTGAATAATTCAAAAAGTTATATAAAGGTATTGAAGTAGTCGTGAATATGAAGTAATTGATTTTGATAAGGATTAATACCAAGGTACAAATAAAGAGCGTTTTTTAGCGGCGGCATTTCAATTAAACACTTATTGTGACATAACTATAATAGTTAGACATATACTGTCGCGACACTTTTTGTAGATAATGATGTGTTCTGCAAAGTCGTAGTACATTATTTTGTTCTATCATCAATAGTTTTCGCAGCGCACGCGATGTAAGGAATTTTTTGGGTATTTTTCTACACCTTCGGTTACATTGTTCAAATTTTACCAAGGATCCCTAATTTTTTTCAAAATGAAATGTAGCCTATGTCGAATTGGAAGAATGTAGCATTCTATTGGTGAAAGAATTTTTTAAATCGGCCCAGTACTTTTTGAGCCTATTCATTACAAACATACAAACATACAAAAATAGGTACAAATCTTTCCTCTTTATAATATTAGTGTAGATAGTGTAGATTAGTGTAGATTATACTGCTGTTGGACTGAAGTTATGTATTTCGAAGAGCAATAAAACTCATGATGAGCTACTGCAAATAAATTGTAGGAATTCTAAATTAGGAAGAATTGCTATTGTGGGTGGATCCATATAGGTATTAGGAAGCGGAACAGAATGTTTTAAATGTTTTAACACTCTTACTATCAAAGTGATGTTAAATATTCTTTTGATATTTAGTCAAAAAGTTTCGTTTGTTTTTATTCACTTGCAGAGCCCACGGACCTGAAAAACACGTATACAAACGGACGTATACTGTCCATAAAAATTGGCCGCCCATTTATGTATGTGTGTGCTTTGATATTGCCATTCGCGTGGTAGCGCGGTACGAAATGGTGGTGGCTGTGTGAGTGTATGTGGATGTTCGTTCGGTTTAAATCAGTTCAAGAAATATTATTTCAAGTTAACGCCGTTTCTGATATATCTACTTTAATATTTTCTATTGTTTACGCAATACTGCGATTTTAAAGTATTTCATTTGGAAGGACTATTTAATTCACAAACAATATACCAACGCTCGGTTAAAACAGTATTTTTCTCTGCTAAAATCCCTCTTATCTACCTGATATATTAAATTGAGGCAAGAGGATGGATCGTTATCCAGTGCCGTAGTTACATATCTCGCTTGTACGATTAGGACGTGAAATGAGCTCCCAGCCACAGTGTTTCCTTCGGACTATAACATGGGATCGTTCATGAGGTATATTAGAGACCTCTTTAGAGACGGGCAACATATTGGTAGCGCTTCTGGTGTTGTTGGTGTTCCACACATCATCAGGTGGCTCGCTTGCCTGTTTGTCTGCCGTATAACATAAAAAACCATCTAACTCCAGTTTAGAAAACCCGATTTTTTGCTACAACCTCCAATACGACTAGGAATATTACGGGTCATATTTCGGAGTTAGTGACTGAAGGCCCTGATCTAGTGGCACCGCGCTCGTGAGACCGATAACCAGCTAAATAACCGATGAGATACGGCCGTGAGCGTGTATGTATGTGTGTATTTTGAAGTTGTCTAGTTTCGCAGCCTCATTACAAGTGCGTGAATCTGAATCACCTTCGCCAGGCTTCATTAATTAGAAGTTGAACTGAAAGCTAAGTAAGTATGATCCCTTACTTTTCTTGATCAAAGAGCTTACGGGTCTTTGCCTTGTATGCGGCTTTTCGAGGTTATTTAACATAAACACGTACGCATCTCAATTTTATTAATACCAACAGCTTCTAAGAGAAATTCCAAGAATATCTACTGTAAAGTAAGTAAGGATCAGTTTATTATTTTTTATTTCATTACAACAATATTTCTAGATTATTAATATTTTCGCTACTTATAACATAAGCTTTTATTTAACATGAACTGTGTGTATGATAATTGCCCGTAAAAATTTGCAAACCATTTCTCGACAATTTGTTGGTATCCGATTGAACTGAAATTTTGTGTAACTATGTAACTTGGATGACAATGCATTAATTTCCTAACTTATTCGCTATGTATAGTCTGGCAAGAAGGTCGTGACAAAAATTGTGGGCACCACCATCGTTTACATGGTATCATTGTTCTGTATCAGTCTGTGAACTTATAATATTAAAAAATAAGATCTTCACGTCTGTGCTTTGCCTCTATGTCCAATTTCTTTGTGTCTGTGTCTCGTATACTTCGACTAGAAAATTTGATACTTGTTAATATTTAATATCATATCACACGACTACAACGCGTCCATCTACCTACGACAGTCCAATGCTGGGCTTAAACCTTAAAAGTTTAGTGTAGTTAGTATAGACAAAGGGATTGGTAACATATCATCATCATATCAACCAGAAGACGCCCACTGCTGGGCATAGGCCTACCCAGAGACTTCACAGAGGCTGGTCCTGTGCTTACCGCAACCAGCTGGTATATGCGATCCTTATCAAGTCGTCGGTCCACCTTGTGGGAGGCCTGCTAGCAAAGCTCTTTCCATTGCCCATTGGGTAACAGTGACCATTCTTATAAGGCCCACAGTGAGCGGCCACGTTTCAGTTCCGTAAGTCGTCACTTGCAATACACATTGATTTAAGACCTTCGTCTTGAGACACTGCGGTAATTGGGACGAAAATATATGGCGTAGCTTCTCGAACGCTGCCCAACCGAGTTGGATTCGTTGTTTGACCTCTTCCTCAAAATTGGACCTACCTAGCTGGACTATTTGTCCTGGGTATGTAGGTATAGTCGTCAACAACTTCAAGTGGACTGCCTACAACTGTCAGTGGAGTAGGCACAACATGGACATTCGGCATAATTTTCGTCTTGTCCATGTTCATTTTAAGACCTACTTTTTGAGAGGCACTACAGAGGTCATCGAGCATTTTGCCTGAGTCTTCCAGGGGTTCAGCCATGACTACGATATCGTCAGCAAATCTGAGGTAACTGAGATACTCGCTGTTAATATTGATGCCAAGTCCGTCCCAGTCCTGAAGCCCAAAGATATCCTCCAGTGCAGCGGTGAACAACTTCGGTGATATGACATCACCTTGTCTAACACCCTGCTGCAGCTGAATAGGCTCTGTGGTCTTATCCTGGAGACGAACCGACATCGTGGCGTTTTCGTACAAACACTTCAGTGCTTCGATATCAAAAACAGCTTAAACACATGAGTCAGCAGCAATATTGGTCTGAAGTTCTTCAAGAGAGCCTTATCACCTTTCTTGAAGAACAATGTTACCATACTTCTATGCAATGCTTCCGGCGTTTTTCCCTCGAGGATGACAGAATTGAACAGCTTCTGAAGGGTCTTAAGCACAGGTTTGCCACCAGCTTTCAGAAGCTCAAAACTCAAACTCGGTCAAACTCTAAATATTACAGTTCTCATGCTGCCTTTATTTGATTTTGCATTAATTGCGAAAATAAATGTCCAACACAGTAAAAATCTAGAAGTATACACATATCAACTTAAACATAACAACAACAAAACAACGACAATGTTCAGATGACGTGACATCCGAAGTCAGTTTGACCACAGATAGGTATGGAATATTCGAGTTTGATAGTAATTTAGTGTGGCCAATTTAGGCGAGAGCAGTAGTTCCCAAAACATTCTTTTCACGACTTTTTTGCTAAACTATATTTCCTGTGCACAATAAACTGTTAAATAAATAAAAAATAAATAATATGGTACCATGGATCTGGTTTGATGATTGAGTCGGAAGGAGGTCACAGGAACTAATGACCTAATGTGTAATGAGCTAATAAGAATAAAGATAACACTATCGTGTTTGAGCTCTTTGGAATGGTCTTGATGAGTAGGTACTACCTATATATACCACGCAATAAAAGCTTGGTATGAAAAAAAAATTAATTTAGTAAATAATTACATATGCCGTCTTACTAACAAAAGTTGACCATGCATAGATCAAGCTTCAACACTTGTTGAACGCTCGTTTAACGAGTGTATAACTATACAAAGCTTATGTTATTAACTTATCTGATCCGGTGACAACGTCACATTCACAACGGCATGACATTTCAAAATGGTGACACTTAGTTTCGGTTTTGGCCACCGGTTCAGATAGTTGGTGGAGTTAGACAGGGTTTATGTCAAGTTAAACACAAGTCACCACCAACTTAGGTATTTGACCAGGTGACCAAAACTGGAACTAAATTGAAATATCATTTGGCGTCAAAACTAAATTCACGATCTATTTAAAACTGTGTCGCTAGAGATCTGTTTCTGGCCATGGAAAGACAAGCCAAATATTGCTCGGGCGATATATTGCCCGAAAGGAATTTATTGGTCTCTCCAGCATTGGATACGGCGCACTATCGGCGACATATGACGGTCGTTCAAGTAAGCATTCGACTTTGTTACACCCACTTTACTATTTATCTCAATTTACCTTTCTTTTTCGCCTCGTGTTTCGACTCCTATTTTCTAAGTGAAAGTTTCGCCTTTCAGAAACATCTCGATGATTATCTTGTTTAGGATTGAAGATGCGTAATTTAAATTTGTATTCTGTGACGGAATCTTCAAAGTATCCAAGCGGTTCTTTAATATGAAAGGCTTAAAAGCTTTATAAGGGCGAAATTTTATGCAATTATCTGACAAAATAAATGTTGCCTACATTTTCTTTTATAAAGTTTTCGAATAACTAAATAAAATCGAGGAATTAGCACGCAACTTGGCGTATTTACGCGTTCAATTCTAAAACAAAATATTTACATCTCACCATGGCAATTAGAAGTTTTTAATCTAGCGCGCCCAAGAGACTCGTACAGTTGGTTTGTCCCTTTGAACTATGACCGCGTAAATATAAACCGGTGGCAGGATTCTGTCAAGCCTGAGGAATTTGCCTGGATGGGTAAACATCAATGTTTGCATTGTGTTCCGGTTTGAACTTTAAGGTAGCCAGCACAATTTACATGTGTAACGCAGTTTTCATCTTACGGTCTAATTCATAAAAACTTATTGGAGGTTTATAGAAGGTTTTAAGCTTACTAAAATGTGGTAATTGAAAAGCATTATTCATAAAAGCAAATTCGACACATTTTATTATCATATTAGTAATCAAGGTAGTTGAATCTCCTATTTTGTGATTGCCAAGTTAGAAAAATATCTTTATAAATGATATCAAATAAACTTCTGGGCAACAAAAATATATAAAATATATTGATTATAAGTTTAAGTATTAATATTAATATTATTTAGAAGTTTATTTTAAATAAGTACTGCCAGACTTGGCTCCACCTTAGATCTCATATATTTTTACGGGAGAGTCTCGAGACTTGGCGTATTTTTACATAAAAATGTTTTTATAGGATTATACTTCCAAATTCCATGATGCCGCTAATCTTTACAGCTGGTTTGAACCGTATCAAAAGGGACGAGTCACCCAATTCCATTTAGAAGCGGAAAAACTAGAATATTTAGGAATATTCTCTGCCAATTTTCGATGTTTATCACTGTCTGAGAAATAATTTATTCCTTCCTTTGACTAAATTGTGGATGGATTTTATTGTAGGCTTTAGATATGATATTTGATTAAAAATGTATATTTCATGTTACGTGAATTTACGTGCTTAGTAAATTTGCAATTTTCATCAAGCCATATTAGTTTCGTAGTGCTTATAAAAGTATTTGTAAATCTATACTTTTAAAGACTTGGTCACGCCACATCTTGAGAACGGCTTGATCGATTTGAATATTCTTTTTTGTTATTTTGGCTATGATATAGGGGTGGTTTTTACATAAGAAAAAAAGGGCAGGGTAGGTTAGGCGTAGAGTAAGGTGGGGTAGGACACCATGTGAACGAAATTGCGTTGGAGTCATCATCATCGTCCTAGCGCTTGTCCCGGCCTCTGCCAGGGTCCGATTTCCTACTCAATCTTCTCCACTTCGCCCGGTGTTCGGCACCCTCTCGTCGTAAGTTGTTGCATTGAAGTATATGAATATATTTAAAAAGTCAGAGATATCACTACAACGATTTCGTCGATACTTAGTATGTAGGGGTTTGGGGCCGATAAATCGATCTAGCTTGGTTAACTTTTCAGTGAACCTCATTTTCCCCGTGATTTTCAGGTATAATAACAATAAACTTGCCGCCGCGTTCTGATCACCATTACAATTTTGTTTTTTGGCACGAAAAATTCACTGTATGAAACCAATGAACCGCTGATCTTTGATGATAATCTGAAACCCGTTTCCAAGGAATGGAAAATTTTACTTGCGATGGATTGACATTGCCGATTCAGATGCGAGAGCTAAAAGCTTACACCGCGAGAATGCTGAAGACCGGGCAAAGCGAAGGAAGAAAAGAAGAAAAGCGGACGCTTTAGATGGTGTCCGACTCGTAAGCGAGAGGTGTCGGGTTCAATTCCCAACGCGGCCAAATAATAATCACTCTTATCTGAGTTAAGTACATCAGTGGAACACTAACGATGCTCTTACGGCGAGGGAAACATCGTCATGAAATCTGCACATTCAGGCGACTGAATTTGTAACCATGATCCAATCTGGTCAAGTTCCGCTGATAATATGGTCACAGAGGTCAGATGGCAGTCGCTTCACTGCCATCTGCCAAATCCTGGATCATGATCAAGGCGGACCTCGGCCCCTCGTGTGTGAGAGCCAACCGGAACATTAACGCCAAGATGATTATTAGACGCTTTAGATTGAGAAAATAGAACATTTTACATGTAGGTTTATTACCGTTATTTTTGGCATACAAAACGTATTCATATTTGAAGTACTAATACTTGTGACAAAGCAGAAAATCTTACCTGTCGTGTAACTAGATGTGATTGCTAAAATGTGAGGCCGTGCGTAAAACGGAGTTCATTACGACGCCGACGCGAGCGAACGAAATTGTCATGTGTCATATATTCGTATCATCTAGCTATCCTTATCTGACGAGTTGGTGTCAGCACTACATGTCTCGTTCTTGCATAGTTTCATGTATCTACTTGTAATCATCTTGGTATTAATGGTAGGTCTCTGTCAAGCCTGTGGAGTACGCCTGGGCGAATAACTTCTAGGCACGCATGCTACATCTTCGACCTCGTCGTCGCTTTCCATCAGGTGAGTTGAGGTCAAATTGAGAAAAAAAAGACCAGCTCCTTATCTATTTTTGTCGCCAAGCAACAATGCTTGCGTTGTTGTGGTCCGGTTTAAATGATAAGGTAGCCAGCGCAGTTACAGGCATGACGCATTTCATCTTAGTCCTCACAACGACTACGCGGATCTGCATATTTTTATCTGCATAAAAAGCATTCTCTCCGAAAAAACGATCAGTTGGTAGGACTCTGTCAAGCCTGAGAAGTCTGGCTGGGTAAGTACCACCGCCTTATCAATTTCTGCGGCCAAGCAACAATACAAGCATTGTTGTTTAGCGAAAGGATAAAATAGCCAGTGTAATTACGGGCGTAAGGCATTTCATTAACCTCACAGTGACATTGCACCTGCGGTTAATAATGGAGTAGAAACAGTTTTAGAGTTGGAACTAATTGCAACAGACATTATTCTTGCTGCATATGGTAGGTAATACGCTTCTAATCAACATACTAAAAATATACAACTATAAAAAATATTACCCAAGTAAAGGAAACAAACCACAACTGTTAATTTGTACTTACATATAAATATAAATACAATATAAATCATAAAATTACATGTACATTTTGTGCTATATTTTTCGTACAATTACCTAAGAACAGGGGCCACAATCGAGAGTGTTTTGAATTCAGAACCGTTTACGAACAAAGTAAACGATTCCAACGACAGCGACGTTGTCATCGGGACAGAAAAGTTCTTTTTTGTACCACTAAGGTGGCAAACCTGACGACCTGACCTAAGTTGACGACCTGAGTGGTTCAATGGTCAACATGCCGGTCTGCCACGCAATAGGTCCCGGGTTCGATTCCCGGCCGCGCAGAAATGTAAATGATGAATTTAAATTTATGTTACGGGTCTGGGTGTTCTATGTATAATAAGTATGTATTTAAAAAAAAAAAAAAGTATTTAAGTAGTATATCAGTTATCAAGCACCCATAGTACAAGCTTTGCTTAGTTTGGGGCTAGATGGCGCTGTGTGAATTTGTCCACGAATATTTATTTATTTAAACAAACTATACCGACAGCAACTTTATATTATACTTCGTAAGGATTAGTATCAACGGCACGCTTGCCTCCTAGATCTGCCGCAGTGTCCTCTGTTGATCCTCAATCGGGGTAAGCGTAAACAAGTTAAATTCTCGCTTACAAAATTAACATAATCCTCCGAAGTACCTAGGGGAGCCAGGGGCTTGTATTAACGGGGGTATGTATTAACAGGCCGATTGCCGCCAAACTATACATGAATGACTCAGGTACGTACGGTTATAGGCGTCAGTGAATGACCACAGACATGTTGCGACCTATCAGTTGCCAATGGCATGCCGCAGAGCAAGGTTATGTATGAGGCGTGAATTTTGTCAGGTAAAAGAACATTTTTAAATCGTTGTTTTTTGATTTGTTGCTTAATCATTTACGTAAACGGGACTGAAATTATTTTAAATGGTAGTAAATATCATTTCATATAGTATTTTGTTTCCATTTAACCACATTATAAACGTACTTTTCTTTTATTTATATTTTTATGATACATCTGCCTCTGGTTAACAAATCGTATGGGGCAAGTATTAACATGTTAATATTTACCCCCGTGTATTTAACCTAACCTAACCAATGCTTTTACGGTGAGGGAAAACATCGTGACGAAACTTGCACATTCAGGCGACTGAATGTGTAACCATGATCCAATCAGGTCAGGCTCCCCTGGTAGCACGGTCACGGAGGTCCGATGGCAGTCGCTCCACTATAGTCAAGGCGGACCCCGGGCCCTCGAAAGAGCACAACTGGGACATTAACGCTAAAATGTTTTTTTTATGCAACAAATAGATACTCTTTTGAAAATTATCATAATAATCATTTTGGCGTTAATATCCCGGCCCGGGGTTTGCCTTGACCATGATCCAAGATATGGCGGAGCGACTGCTTTCTGACTCCGTGATCCTGGTACCAGGGCAACCTGACCAGATTGGATCTTTTGTACTATTTGTCTCAAATAGTACAAAAAACTAATTTAATATTACAAGTTGATAACTTTCTGATAGTACATCATCATCATCATCATCATATCAGCCAGAAGACGCCCACTGCTGGGCATAGGCCTCCCCCAGAGATCTCCACAAAGACCGGTCCTGTGCTTTCCGCATCCAGCTGGTACCTGCGATCCTTACCAGGTCGTCGGTCCACCTTGTAGGAGGCCTACCCACGCTGCGTCTACCGGTACGTGGTCGCCACTCGAGAACTTTACTGCCCCATCGGCCATCTGTTCTTCGAGCTATGTGCCCTGCCCACTGCCACTTCAGTCTGGCAATCCTAAGAGCTATGTCGGTGACCTTGGTTCGCTTGCGGATCTCCTCATTTCTGACTCGATCGCGCAAAGAAACTCCGAGCATAGCTCTTTCCATTGCCCTTTGGGCAACAGTGAGCTTTCTTATAAGGCCCATAGTGAGTGGCCACGTTTCAGATCCGTAAGTCATCACTGGCAACACACATTGGTCAAAGACCTTCGTCTTGAGACACTGCGGTAATTGGGACGAAAATATGTGGCGTAGCTTCCCGAACGCTGCCCAACCGAGTTGGATTCGTCGATTGACCTCTTTCTCGAAATTGGACCTACCTAGCCGGACTATTTGTCCTAGGTATGTATAGTCGTCAACAACTTCAAGTGGAGTGCCTCCAACTGTCACTGGAGTAGGCACAACATGGACATTCGACATAATTTTCGTCTTGTCCATGTTCATTTTAAGACCTACTTGTTGAGAGGCACTACAGAGGTCATCGAGCATTTTGCCCAAGTCTTCCAGGGTTTCAGCCATGACTACGATATCGTCAGCAAATCTGAGGTGCGTGAGGTACTCGCCGTTAATATTGATGCCAAGTCCGTCCCAGTCCAGAAGCCTAAAGATATCCTCCAGTGCAGCGGTGAACAACTTCGGTGATATGACATCACCTTGTCTAACACCTCGCTGCAGCTGAATAGGTTCTGTGGTCTTGTCCTGATAGTACAAACGTTAAATATTTATTTATTTATTTCCATACAGTTTAACAGCAATAAAATTTAGTTATAATTGTACAATTCAAAGTTGCAATGCCAATAACAAAACTGCGGTTTAAAATTTTGAAAATCAAACCATATTGCAGTCCAGCAGGTATAGCTCCTACCGTTCCATTTATGAGTTACATTAGATATTTATGAGGTAAAAATAAAAATACAGAAACAGAAATAGAAATAGAAATGCAGGCCTATGATATGATATATGATATACTTTTATTTTCTACTTATACACATATAAATAAATAAGATGAAACTGCCGTACCATCCATGCTTCACTTCTCTTTAGCGTAGAATGGCGTCCGTATATTGTTCACATCCGTGCTTACAACCAAATGTAGGGTGGAAACCGCAAAATTGACTTACCCGAAAAGGACTTGTTCAGCTCAAGTTGTTTCTTGAGGTCGTTCGGGGTCGCCGTCTTGGGCATCCGGCACCAACACAGCACCACTCGGAAGTATATCCGGAACCTGGACAAATGAGGCAAAGTTAAACATTGCTTACGTACGAGTTTAACTAACTAAAGTTTATCTTTGTGGTGTGGGATTCTATTCAAAGTCCATTTAGGTAAAGCTTTAAACTGTCGTGGTTTCTATAAAACTTTTTATAACCTTTAATAGAAAATTTTTGAATGGAGTCTGAAATACCTTATCTCTTTTTAAAATTTTAATTATTTTTGTAAGATTTTTTCAATTCGGATCGTCAATCTTGAGGCTTTGCAGATCAACAGAGAGCATCAACTCAAACAAATAATAAAAAACAAAGTACAAAGATTATAGTTTGTGACCCCTTTGTGCTTTTACACAAACATAGTATAATAAAATAAATAATCATGAAATATTGTTAGCTGCTTCAAAAAAAGGTATACAGTACAAAATAATCATCTTGGCGCTAATATCTCGATTAGCCGTCCATGACCATGATCCTGGATTTAGCAGATCCGATAATTATAGTGGAGTGATTGTCGTCTGACTTCCGTGACCATGTTTACATGGGAACCTGTCTAGATTGAATCATGGTTACACATTATGTCGCTTGAATGTGCAGGTTTTTCTCGTGATGAGCTGACCCTCACCGTAAGAGCATCGGTTAATGTTCAACTAATGTACATAATTCAGAAAAGAGTTATTAGTACATGGCAGAACATTCGGACTCGGTTGATATCGCTTACGAGTCGAGCCCTTTAATCATTACGCCTCTAAGGTCCCATAGATAGGTAAATAATGTACATCAGCTGGCTTCGTATGTACTGACACGCGTGTGACAGAGGTGACACTGCTACCCCATTAGCTGTAGCCGAATGCTACGAAGCAAAAATTTATTGGAAGCGGTATTTACGGCCACCATCTCTGTAAACGTATATAATGTTCACAGTGTGGACATAGTGAAGAAGAACAAGTGTTGAAACGAAAGCCATTTTTCGTAAGAAGCCATTATCGTGCGTTCTATTTTAATTCTATAGGTACTAGTGTCTGTCCATTTAATTTTAAAGTGAGATATAAAATAATTTATATTACTAATTGTAGCTTGTAACCAATCTTGAACAAGCTTAGAGCTTTAAGCCTTCGGCTTCGGCCAGAAATTGTCTTTCGGTCGGACAATAATAGGTACCATGTACGATCAGTTCGAGTACCTACTTGACAAGACTAATAAAACGAGCCCAAAATCTTAGTTTATCATGTGTAGTTTAGGAGTTCCTATGACCTCTATCGGTTTCACTATCCGGCCCCAGATACCACTCCAGGTTACATTCAAATTAGCATCTCTATGAAAAGTCAATTCAGAATTAGGTATTAAGTTTCACCAATTAACTGAGTTGTTCTGCCAAAATATTAATTAAGATGACACCCAAGACCCAACCTAATTTAGGATAACTTGAATTGTTAGATAACTTGAAGGAAATTGATATCTCGTAAATGTTTACCAACAAAACCAATTCTTGTAAAATTTTCTCTTCGCTTTCACTGAGAGATATCATGAAGAGCCAAGCTCGTAACTCTACAAACCCTACATTTTCCCCAGATCCGTAACCAATAACATAATCTACATAATCCAGCCAGTTTTGCAGAAAACTTTAGGCTTAATTGTCTTTAGACAAATTGCATGGATAAGTGAACAGTAAACTTAATTTCTATTTCGTTTATATTCTAGAAAGTTTGGGTTGAACAAGGACTTCGAAATGGATGTTTATACCAATAGATACAGTACCACCGATTTATCAGAACAACTCAAGCAAAACAGGAACTAAAGGATAATTGTACTAAAACAACAGTTAGAAACGCCGATTTCCACACCACTGGCGACGCCGTTATCTGAACAGATAAGTTAACTTAAACAGATAACATAACTGGTACAATGTATTGTAATTTCGAAATGTCACTTTGTTGTAAAGAATGGTGACGCCGTCATCGGTTAAATAAGTTTGTGGCACCCTAGTGATGGAGTTTGTTTAAAAGTTTTATTGTTTTACAGCACCGTTTAGTAAGTAACCAGGTGGAGAAGATTGTGTTTTCTCATATTACATATTATCGGGTTTGTTACCACGGTTAGTATTTTTTTACCTAGATATTTCGACGCAGTTACATGCGTCATGGTCACAAGTAAACTGACTCGATATATGTGTAGTAACAAGTAGTGAATAACCACGAAAGTCTTAAAATCCTATAGGTATTCTTATTGTGTTGGCAACATGGAATATATTAAGATGTTTGCTGATTGCTAACAGTGTTGAACAAAGTCTAAAGTCAACGCGGAAGTTTAAGGACGTCAACGCTCTGTCTGTACAAAAAAGGGAATGTCATAACCTATGCCTCAGTTACACATGCTAACTTTCGGCATACTTATTAGCATTTTCGGTGTAAGTCATATTGTACACATCACTCTCCCTTGTTTTTACACGCTTATATCAAGTTTCACATGTCCCCATGTCTGTTCGTAATAAAATCTTGCAAGTTAAATTTGACCCATTTCTTGGTTTCCGATTGAGCCGAAATTTTGCTCACTGCAATTAAACATTATGCCGTCGAGCTGATCTGACGATGGAGATGAAAGGTTGCCATAGGAACTCCAAAATTACGCAAACCCATCGAATTTTATGATTAGACTTGACATATACTCTTACTGATCATACAGAACGCGCGATAAAAGTTGAACTTGTTATTTACTTGTGTCATACATAATTATCAAAACAATAATAAAACAAATTGCCTGTGTTGGATATATTCTTAGTCGGTTTCTATAAAATTTTATGCAATGAAGGCTACACAGTAAATTGCGATTTTAGAAAAAAAATATTCGGCCAATTAGACCTAAATTATTTCTGAAATCCAAAAGGGGCTCATCTGATGATAACTGATCGCCGCCACTTATATAATGGATGGCGGGTCGCAGAAGGGTAGAAGCCTTAGAATTTTGAGAAAGGACTTCACTCAATAAGTGGGCCACTCATTACAATTCTAGACACATAAAACGAGAAAAGTTTGTCTACCATGTTATTCCGAAATTCGTCCTTGTCGTGCCTCAACAATGGTTCTGCTGTCTTAGAGAATCTTGTGATATTTCTCCAGAAGCTGAGATTAGTAAACATCGCAATTTAGTCCCGACACGTACATCTGGAATTTGCAAAGTTAGCCTCAGGTCTTACTCCTATTACCGATTCAATTCGAGGGTCTAACAAGCTGTCAATGGAGGCAAATTGCGACATTTACATTTGGGTCATTCATATTTAGGATTATTAAGTACTTCTTGCACGGTTCAGTTCAGATGCAAATCGTCTACCTACGTGACCTTTTCGGACTGTAGTTTTAGGTCGTGTTCAGTATTATTGTTATTTGTTGTTCAAACAGGTGTTTGTGGGCGCTTGTTCCAGGAAAAACTGAATTGTTAATGGTTATTTCAAAGTTGTCCATTAGTTATTGCCTGTGTGTTTTGTAGTTTGGGCTTCAACTACTGTGAAATTTTTAGTAGTGCAAAAGACCATCCAGGTTACGTGTTATGTTTTAGTGCAAAAAGATTTTATTTTCTAGTAGAATAAATAATTCTCGTCAATGACTTCACGTCTATACGTGCAATGGTTAGGATTATAGATAGCTATTAATATAACGATATTTATAATAATTAGTAGGTACTAAACCTAGTTATTAATTACCTATTAAGGTAGTCTGTAGTTAGAAACAATATTCGTCGATATTAATTGACACTTTGTTATTTTCCAATAAGTTTCTTTTTGTGTTATTTATAAGTTGTATGTGTGGGTAAGTATGGAAAGCCAAATAAAATATTCTACTGTACAGGAAGTGGTACATATTTGTGGTAGCGGGCGTGCTGGTTTGGCACCATTGTAATGGAGTGTTTATTTTTAAATATTTATATCGACGTATTATTTATACTGTTTTACTTTTTTTTATGAATATTTTTGAATGTTGTGCCGTGAGTATGTGATATTTGACACGCAGTGTTTTGATTTGCATCGAGTAATATCACAGTCTAATAACATTGGTAAAGACTGGTTCACGAAACAAATGCCTTGAGGATTTACATTACCTACTTTAATAAAAAATCGTTTTTTTCTGGTTGGCACTTTCAGCTTTTTATTGATGATATTCTTTTGCTACTTATATGTTTTGATATGAAATTAGCCCACGTGGACGAAGCCGCACACAAAAGCAAGTAAAACACAATAAACTCATAACAGTGCTGGGTCCTTATATATGCGCAATGCGTATTGTTATTGATTTATTGTGTGTAATATTTCTTTTTGTGAACAAAGAACGTGCTTGCGATGGGGACTTCATTCTCGTAGCTCAATTCAGGATTTTCCTGTTCACTTTTCGTTCAATATTCGCAGCTTCTTCTTAAAACGCTTTCTTATTGCTCACTTCAATAAGGCTTTTGTCTAAAATGATACAATTTCTACAATATGCTTGCTCACTTGTTTGGTTTCTGTCTAAAATGATACGAACGAACTAATATAAGATTTAGTTCATCTATTAATATGCGAACTTTCAACTACACACTCTTGTAGAACAAAGCCTGTAGTACCTACCCTTGGAAAAGTGAGATTTATTTTGTATACTTCCCGTGGACGTGTGAGTGGTTATTTCAGATTTCAATTTAGGTACATGTGTTGGAATTACAAAGAGCGTCAGTAGCCTGGCTAGCAAGTCGGCCTTGTAAGTGTAAGATATCGTGTTTGAACCTCAGTGCCGCTATGTATTATTGATTTTTTTTTAGTTCTGTATACATTAGTTGAACACTAACTGATGGTATTACACAATACTCATCGTGAAGAAACCTGTACATTCAGATGACTGAATGTGTGACCATGATCCTGTCTGCTAGTTGTCCTGGTAAAAGGGTCACATCATTATCATCATCATCTTGGCGTTGTGTCCCGGTTGCGCTCCAGCGAGGGCCCAGGGTCCGCCTGTCGGAGATCACATGGTAGTCGTTCTACTGTAATTACCTGATCTGTCAAATTCTGGATCATCATCAAGGTGGACCCGAGGCTCTCGTTTGAGAGCAAAACTGGCACATTGACGCCAAAATGATCATTTACTGTTTAGATTTGTGTTGGAATTATATCGTAAATTTTTATCAAAAAAAAAATACTCGTCTTGGTAAAACATTTTCATTTGCAAACACCTAGGTATTATGGGCATAATATTTCGTTATGTTCGTAATATTCCCGATCCTCGATTATCTACCAGCAATTATTATTGTTGTCGTCAACCCGATCGAGGCCTTTGCTTCGATTTTCCTTTTCGTCCTTGATTGTAAATATGATGTAATGCTCTGCTTTCTCCATAATCTCACAATTTGTAACGTTTCCAGGAATAAGCTTTAGGTTTATTATTTTGCATATTTATTTTGCTTTGTCTAACGTTTCCAGGAATAAGCTTTAGGTATCATATTCCTTATTCTTTATCGTTAACAAAAGGTACAATAATACAATAAGGTTATAGAGATGTACAAAGGCGAGCTACTTCTACCAGCAAACTTTGTATATCCAAACTCTGTCTATTATAATTACAAAAGTATCTGTCTGTTCGTATGGTTCCTTTTCACACCCAAACCACTGAACAGATTTCGATAAAAGGTAAGGAGATGTATCTATGGCAATCTGAGAAAGGACGTAGACTATATTTTCTCTTGTTTTATTTCAATAGAATACGGTAGATAAACAGGCCAGCTCATTCCACATCCGAATCGTTTGAGCGACAAACGCTCTTTCGAATCTTCGTTATTTATAAGTTGAGCGCAAAACCTAATTTTTTATTTATTTATTCATGGAATATTAAAAATAGAATGTCCTTAAAGCTTCCATATGTGGTAAGCTCAGGAGTTTCAAAAGCCCATACCCTTACGTACAGCGAAGAAATTGCTAATTCGTAACTACGTCTGTTCTTAATACTCTTGGTTGGAATCTTTCCCCCGTAAGACATTACGTACAGACTTGTTCCATAATGCATAAGGAGCATACGTAATCATATGCATAAAGCTCGACAGTTACATGCAAATTGTCGCGTAGCAATCGTTACTGGAACGGTCTCGTTCTAACTAGGTTGAAGCAATAAGAGAATTAATTCTATTACAATTCTCGAACGATTGTGGCTTGAACGGTTAAACACAATCACGTGTATTTTCCTTCTATTTCTGTATATTGTTTGCTTAGATCTTTTCATAGCAAGAAAAAAAGGGTAGATAGGAATAAAGTAGGTGTAAGGGTAGAGTAGGGGTAGGACGCCACGCAAACGAATTCGCGCCGGGTCCACTAGTACATGGTATGAAACAAAGACGCTTCCCGCCATTTGTTCCTATGTATCTAGGTATGTATGTATCTATGTACGCTTAGATCTTTTAAATTACGCAACGGATTTTAATACGGTTTTCAATAATAGATAGAGTGATTCAAGAGAAAGGTTCATGATTAAGATAAAAAAGGTAGGTAGAGGTAAAGTCGTGTACGCGAACGAAGTCGCGCCGGGTCAACTAGTAACATATATTTTTTATTTCTATTTCTATGAAAAGAGCAATAAATTGACCAGACACTGGAACAAAAAATCTCTAGGAGCCAAGAATAGATAAAGTGAATTGGACCAATAACCTCATGCGTGAGTCACCAGAACAGTGTACCAAATAAACACCAGGGCTTCACCCTAGTGATTAAGAGAGTTTTTCTGGTTCACTGGATTGAATGAACATTCCATTAACAATTTTGTGAGTAAACACTGCGAAGTAATCCCTAGAGTCAACATACCCGTCAGTTAGAAATAAAGTTTTAAGGGCGTATATCTGTATAGGACTGAATCGCATTCGGTAATTAAGTATTTAGTAGGCGTCAGTATTTATTATTAGAATTTGTGTGGGCTGTGATGTTTATTTGGAAGTTAATGTCCTATTTTAAGTCTTAAATGATAAACGAGCAAACGAAAAAACACTTGATGAGAAACGATGTTTTATAAATGCTTAATAGGAAATATTGAAATACAAAAATAGCAACGTGGAAAGCTCTTTGTTGGCGACCACATACTCAAAATGACAGTTATTGACATCTAATTTTACATTATAATTACCGTATTTCGGCTAACAATGTAGCCTAAGCACGTGCGTGCTTTTAGTTTACATCATCGAACGAGCGTGGAGCATCAGTGGCCGAGTGATTAAGGTATCTGACTCGTAAGCGAGAGGCACCGGCGGCGGGGTGATTTTGGTAAACAATCCTCTATTCTGAAATGATTGATAACATGTCAATCTGCAATGCCGCGAGTTACTCTGTATCTTGGTATAGGTACCTCTCAACCGTTTCATATTTCATTTTCTCTCTAGCTTATGAGAACCATCGTCAAAACCACGGATGAACTCGCGAAATTATAAGTCAATGGTCAGATATTTTTTTATAAGACGAGCGTGGTCATATTTTTTGGCTTGGAATAAAGAGATTTTAGAACGTCTAAATGTTAAACGGTAACAACTCACTTGTTGCTCATCCAGTAGTAGATGAGGGGGTTGAACATGGAGTTGGCCATCGCCAACCAATAGAAGAACAGGTAAATGTGCTGAGCGAAGGGCGCCGACGCCAGGGTCTGGTGGTGGTAGACCAGCACGAAGTAGGC
Source organism: Blastobasis lacticolella (assembly GCA_905147135.1). Lineage (NCBI taxonomy): Eukaryota > Metazoa > Arthropoda > Insecta > Lepidoptera > Blastobasidae > Blastobasis > Blastobasis lacticolella. Next base: position 22,576,549 of record LR990040.1, read on the forward strand.
GTGGTAAGGCAGCCAGCAGAGTGCGAACACCATCACCACCAACACGAACATGCGGACCACCTGTTGGCAAGAGAGATGAGTTATTATTTATTTATTAAATCTTCATGCACAAAATAGTACAAAGGCGGACTCAAAGCTAAAATAGCCTTATCTACCAGTCAACCAGGAGATAAAGGGTAAAGAAAAAGTAAGGCGGTGCAAGAGAAACTACTAAACAAGATGGAGGAGGGGAACCGTTTATGCAATTATAGCCGAACCAGAGATAACAGTACAGATAAATAGATAGATAACTGAAAATAAGTAATATAAATATAATAAAGCTAGAAATAAACGTGAGTGAGTGGGTAATATAGCAAGAATAGATAACCATACAAATACTACACAAGTAGGAGAGACAAAACCAGAAGCTCAGTCAAACATGGGGGAGATAGGAAACAAACTCGTGAGCCCCAACACTAAAGATCATTTTTAGTTATTGGATATTTTATTCTAAAAGGAGGCTTACGAGCAAGAGCTACTAGATGGAAAGTGACCATCAGATAGTGTCAATGTGCGAATAGATTAAAAGGAAAATTTGCAACAGGCTAATATAAATAAATTTAAATTTTTATTATTCTGGCGTTCAAGTCCAGGTTTTGCTCAGAGCCCAGGGTCCGCGTTGACCATGGTCCAGGATTTGGCAGATTAGGTGGAGCGACTGCCATCTAACCTCAGTGACCCTACTACCAGGAGAACCTGACCAGATTCCATTCAGTCGCCTGAATGTGCAAGATTTATGTTTTCCCTCACCGTAAGAGTATCAGTCAGTGTGCAACTAATGTATAATACTAAGAAAAGAGTCATTGGTACAGTCAAGTTCATTAATATGTGAGCATTACCAAGGCTTCAAATATAAATGTACATGGAAGGGTACTTAAATATCTGAGCAGATTCATCAATCAAACATATGTAAATTTGCTCAGATATATAAGTACCCTTCCATGTACATTTATATTTGAAGCCTTGGCAATGTTCACATATTAATGAACTCGACTGTACATGGTAGCAGTACTCCCTACCTTTCTATTTCTAGTTCATTAATTTTAACTAGTCTCCAGCGGATTTCGCCCGCGCTTATTTAGAATCTCCGTAAACATTCAGATCTCCCGGGGGTCCTATTACTTTCCTTAGCTTTCTGTTAGTGAAAAAAATCTCGGTTCAGTGGTTTCGAAGATTAACCCCAAAATTTTAACTTACACACCGAAATTTTTATCATCATTTCAGCCGAAAGATTGCTTGGCATATGCCTCCCCCAGGTATATCCACAAAGGTCGGTCCTGTTCCTTCCGCATCCAGCTGATGCCAGCCGTCTTTACCAGGTCGTCGGTTTTTATAATATTAGTATAAGTTCAAGAAAAGGCGAGACCGCAATCTCACCTTAACTTTTAATATGCAGTTAAGATAGTAAATCAGCATACACCCTGACTGATACGAGGAGTACCGGCAAAGTTTAAGGCAAAACGTCATAGTTCATAGTTCGCAGAGGTTGGTAGGAGAGTCCCCAAGCTCCTTTCTTACTGCGTACAGTTTTAAATTTTGATTGTCGGCATGGAATATTGCATATTTTTAAAGGCCACTTGGGAGTTGTAGTAGAAAGAAGAAAAAGTCAGCACTCTTACTTTACTTGGATAAGCTTTGCCATAAAGTAATAAAAATCTCTATAAAAAAGTTATATTGTCCTTTAGCACTGTATAAAATATATTAATCATGCGGGATTGCAGAGAAAGTTTGCTCCTTTTATTTAGAGTCATAAATAATGCTTGTAAAAAACTTAAGATCTTGGAATTTTCACGAGAAATCCCTATCTTTTTAACGTCTACTAACGAAGCTCGCCTAAATTATAATCCTATCAAACGAAAAAGTTGCCTCAATTACTCGACGAAACTGCTTAATAGTTGGAAAACTCGTTAAGATTGCTAATGGTACACCACTTTGTGTAATAACACCAGCTGTTGAAATTCTTAAGCTTCTATATTGGGCGATGGGAATTGTATACAAAGTATATATAACCTAACCGACGGAAAAAGTCAGATAACCCCCGACTAAGTTTACTTCAACTCAAATATTGTTTGCACTACAAAACCGATTTTAATGAAACAAAGCTAAGACCCTGTGGGACACAGGCGTGAGCTTTATGAATGTATGTAAGCCTAAGAACCATCTCGACTAAACTAGCTTTCAAATAGACAAAACAGCATCTAAATCGATTCATCCGTTCGGGAGCTACGCTGCCACAGACAGATACACATAGCCACAGATACACAGACATCAAACTTGTAACACCTCTCTTTTTTCATCTGTTTATAATCACAACTCATAACAGTCCACAGTTCTTCGTCAGTTATAAACATTGAATTTCTAGAAATTTCTCTCGTAGTCCAGCGTGTCATTATTTTGTTTTCCTAGCTAAAGCGTACCTTTCGACACACCCGCCCAAACATATTAACGTCAAAGGGGCAAGCCGTCGGCAACTACCCGCGTCATTCTAGAAAATTCCTTTTGTCTTATTAACCTTTCTCATACGTAAACGAAGCGTACAAGCAAAAAAACGCTACCAGCCGCGTCCCTTATCCCATCTCGGTGAATTTGATTAACAGCCCCGGGAGAAAAAGTTTGATGACTTCCTATTCGCTATTCCCGAATGCGGCTGATACGGGGTGTTGGATCAGGGATATATTTTTTTACAAATATGCTGGTGAAATGTTTGATCGCTAAATCTTCGTGGCAAGTGAGATGCGGTCGAAGATTAAGCCCAGAAACAGACTTTTGGCCTTTAAGGTGTGTAGATCATTCCGTTCGATGTCAGTGGTTGATGAATGATTTTTATTATATATTTAATGACCTACTAATAGATGCATGTTGAAGATCTGGCGATGTAGCGAAAGGAAGAAGAGGAAAGTAGGTTGGGTTTACATAACACCATGTATATCAATACTCATTTGGTAACTGATGTTCTCGGAGCGAATGACTTTGCGTACATTTGCGAACTTTGCCCCGATCCTAGGCTACTTACATACAACAGGATTTACAAATGGAACGGCGGTGTCTAAAAATAGCTCAATATCTTTGGCTTTATTGCGAGGTACGTGAATTTAATCAAGTATGAATATTGAATATGAGGTTTCGTTCGTTTGGAATATTATTATTATTATGAACTCTCTTTATTGCACAAAACACATTAATATTACTCTGACCTAAGTACTTACGCCTTATAAGAAGGCCCATGATCTCGCATAACCTTAAGGATTGCCAGGCTAAAGTGACAGTTGGCGCGGCACATAGCTCAACGAACAGATGCCCAATGGGACAGTAAAGTTCTCGAGCAACGACCACGTACCGGAAGACGTAGCGTGGGT